>VXAA01003849.1:834067-876292 GCA_013399115.1 Anseranas semipalmata | reverse complement strand
CATGTTTTATTTTTGCTTGCAAGCTTTGACGTGTGGCATTCTGATAAATTAGTATGGCAGGAATGCTTGAAATTAAAATGGGAAAGGCGCATCTCTTTTTGGCCCGGGAAGAAAAGGAGCATGTCTTGATTCTGATGTTGTCTGGTAGAAGACTGGGGAGAAATGGCCAACCACTACACCACATCTGCGTTCCAGCTCCGGCACATTGTGCTCTTCTGGTGACACAGAGGGCCTGGATCACAGCTCGCAGGCTCTCTTGCTGCAGGAGCTGTACATAATGAGCAGTCTGATAGAGGACGTGGCCACGAGAGCTAGGACCTGAGCAGTCCGAGAGGCAAGAGAGGCTGTGATATACGGTGTAGACAAGCTATTCATCTAAGAGAGTATCTGTGTATCAGTGAGAACAAAACTCTACAGAAATAATTAATCAGCCAAACCAAGTACACTCATGAAAGCTAGCACAGAAGCAAAGTCATTGATCTCAGTAGTCAGTCGTCAGGAATAAAAAGATCAGTTTTCATCTCTGTGTGTGACCCTATGATAAACAGAAGTCCCCTCAACACAGTGTAGCTATCCCATGCTTCCCACAAAACGTAATCCTACCTTATGAGCTTAGCTGCTGCAGTGACCTTCTTTTGTCTGTCTGCTCTGGAGTAAATTCTGCCTGACATGAGTAAAGAAGATTGGGAGAAGGTTATTTTTAATATCAGTATAGCATATCTGTAGCAAAAGAAAGTACAAGAAAGGGAGGTACCCATTCATTATGTTTTCAGGGAGAATGACACCACCACCTACAACATCTTGCAGGGAGAGCATAAACAACACACATCACAGGATTAACCTGACAAGGCCCCTTCGCTTTGGTTTCTATTATTAACTTTACAACTAGTGCAAGTCTCCTCAAATGAACTATATGAGATAAGTATTTATCTTACACAGACTGTATCTCAGCTGAAAATTTATTAATAAGATAGTAAGAGGCCTGAATTTTATACGTCCTTTAGAGAGGCGTGTTGGGTATCTGATCATTAGGTTTTGTATAGAGTGGGTAAAGAACAATTTTTCTAGCCCAGGCTTCTGGTCTAGGTGGTGAACTTTTTCCTTCCTCTCTCATGTTAAATTGCACACTTAAAAGAAACAGCATGTCTGTCCCTCCCCGTCCTGAGGCCCCATTTTCCACTGAGTGATTGGGAAGGCAGCCTACTATCCACAAGCTGTTATCATGCAAAACAGATGTGCAGCTTCTTCTCTTTGCCACCTCACAGCTCCCTCCTCGGTCTTCTCAGGGTTGGCACAAAAATCTTTATTCGAGCTGAGCAAGGGAAGATTGCAGCCCTGATTATAACTTGCTCCATGCATAAATGCCATTTTCTCTACTATAATATAATGAGTTTTTTAAATTTTTATTAAGAAGGTGTTTTCAGAATTTTATGGAGGAGACTGGATTTTTTTACTAGCATTCCCATTAATTCATTATTTCCTGTGTTCGACCTCCCTGCTGATTAAAGTATGAGAGACCAAGAAAAGGAAAAGCGTTCCCACTGGTGAAGCATGCAAGACATAAAAAAGAGAAGCTGACCTTTAACTCTGCTCTTTTGCCTTTTTGCAAGTCAGAATATCAAATGATTTTCTGTATTAAAAGCATTTCATGGCAACACTAAGCATTTGGGAACAAGAAGCATTTATAGTGTTGGAGGACACCTGAGGTTTGCTGCCCCAAAGCTAAGCTGTGGTCTTAGAATCTGGCCTGAGTAAGAGGCAGCACATAGCTGTACTTGTGCAGGCAGCACAGCAAGCATCAGCCTCATGCTCCAGGAGCCATGGTGTGCCTCTTGGATCTGCCCTGCTGCAGGCTACAGCTTCCCTCCCTCTATGCTTGAGTTCACAGTCATGCTGATGAGTACAGCCAGGGCACATCCACGCTGTCATGCTGGTTTGCTCTTTGCTCAAGTTTCCAGTCTCTGGCTGCGTATGTATTAGTTCACGCGTCGTCTCCAGACTGGCACAGTTCAAGGGACAGTGAAGCCTGGGGTGCCAGGCAGGATGTCGTTCACTTGAGCATGTCCTGCAGGCTGCACCCTTTGGCCTGGGGATGGAAGCCCACGCAGGCACAGAAAACAGAGACATTGCACACGTAGTCTGAGCGAAACAAAGCCAGACTTTCATCATGGTACTTACTCATCACCTGCTTTCGTAGAAAGGACTGCAGCAAGTCATGTGCTCTTTGGTCTACATTGTCTGGTGAAAAAATGAATAATCAAGTGTTATTTCATAAGCTCCTTGATGTATAGCCTTGTTTTTAAGTCAGAGACAACTGTTCTGATTACTTTGCATGCAATTCATATGTACAGCATACATGAAGTCATGAAGACTCACATACTAGTTTCAACATCAAGCTCATCAGACATGGAAGACTTCTGGAGAGAGGTACCTAGGTTTCAGGCAACAGTAGATTTTCCTTGGAATATGAACCATCTGAATGGCCATTTATTCTCATTACTAACAAACAAAATTTTAGCCTTCATCTCAGTTGTCTAGGATCAGCTTCCAGTTTCTTTTCTACCCTTTTGAACAGCCTCATAATAGCGATGAACAACATAGTGGCCCCACAGTAGCAAGCAATACCAAAGGTGTGGTACGACTCGGTGGTGATGCTAGTTTTAAAGTCTGCCCTTCACATCTTGGCCCAGCTCTATTTGATTCTTTCAGTCTTTCCCATGGACAAATGAAAGCTGTTATGATAGTGCAGCACCATTCTCAAAGACAATCTTGCTAAGTAGAACTTTGATGCTTTTCTTTCCCTTTGTGAACTAAGTATTAGAAAGAATCATGTTAAAGAATATGTTTTAACACCCAACAGCACTGGTATTGCCTAGCCGCTTAATTAAAAGAGTGCCTGTGATTGAATATTGTTGGCTCTCACTGCCATATAGCATGGTACAGGCATACACTGTAGAAAAGGAGAGTCCATACTTAGAAGAGGCAGTGGCCTGGAGTGGACATGAGAGATGAAGGTGGGGAAGAGGGAGCTTTATCAACAGTGCCAATTTCAGCTAGAAAGTAGCATTATTCTCTCCAACATGTAAAGCCTACAGATCCTACACAACTGCTGAGGTGGAAAATGTCTTTTGACAAATCTGGTAGCCATTGTTTATTACTCTAATACTTTATCTATAAATCTGAACCTGACTCATGTTATGACAGTCTTTCTACTCTTTATTTCCCTGAACATTGAGTTACAGACATTTGAAGAGCTGGAGGTCTAATAGACTGAGCTTGGATTGCAAACACCCTTTCCCACTCCTCTCACTAAATGGACAACTCATTTAACACTGCGTTTCACCCTGCCTATCACAGAAACGCCTCTCAGGATGATCAAGGACATCTACCTGCCAGACAGATTATTTCCATAAGCTGACTTTGTGTTGTTTTGTTGTATCTAAATGTATATGTCCAAATGATAGGACTTTTCACTTCATGTTGGGAAAGCTTTCTCAAGGCTACCAGATTTCACTTTCCATTGCACCATGCACAGCCTAGCGTTTGCCTCTGTACAGGCTTAAATATTTGCTTTTGCAGATTTGTAGTGGTTACCCTCTGCTATTTGGAGTAAGGAAAAGAAATAACTTCCCAAATCATATTTTAGTTGAAGAAGTAATCATCCTGTAAAAAGCAATCCACAATGCAGTATAGTAAGGCATATTAGTTTATGTATTCTATACGAGCTATCTGAGCATTGATGCAGTACAAGCAGGCAATTAAAAAGTACACATCAGATGTATTTTGAGCTTTCTTTAGCAGCTGTTTCATATTACCAAACATGCACATTGCAGGCTGGTTTTATAATTGTATAATTCAAGTAGCTTGCAGAATATCTCAATACACTGAGCAAAACCCAGCAAAACATTATGAAAAAGTGTGCATAGTAATCCCACCCAACAGTTGCCAATCTAAGAGCAGAGAAATCACATGGCAAATATTTCCTGCCTATGTGAAATCTGTGAAAATTCCCAGAAAGACTAGGAAAAAAAACCTGCCCTGGGATGAGAATGCAGCTTACATTAAACCCAACAAGAGGAGATATACCTGTGTGTAGCTCTCAGCCAAATCTGAATTCTGGTGTACATCAAGTGTTACTAGTTTGTACTTACTGACACATCATACCACATACACTTGAAAGATTGTGCATAATATAACCATTTCAATATGTATTTTCTGCAGTCACTTTGCAACACCTGAAAGACAGTAGATTGAATACATTGTCTTTTGATTTTGACTGAGAAGCAAGTTTCTTTTTTAATACTGAGGTTCTTCTGTGATGGAGGAGCGAAGTAGTATTTTTTATGATTGGATGCCTACAGATTTTAAGTATAAATTTTCTCACCAATTTTAGAGAGGGAGAAAATCTTCTACAACATTCTTTGCTGCCAAAGCAGTATTTGCAATACTACCAGGGACTGCTGTTCTACAATTGCTGTTCTATTTGGGAGCTACGATTACTCTCAGTGAAATGGCTCAGCTCCCCAAGGCTCTCAAAATTCGAGTTATGTCTTTGCCAGATTCACAATAGTCTCACATTTGTTATTTCTCTAAAAAGAAATAAAAAGGAAGAGTGTGTGCATGGGTGAAAAGCTTCAAATGCATCTCCATGGAACACCTATGTGCTGAAGAGCAGAGTTTCATTTACGGCTTAACCAGGAGCTGTCTCTCCCACGGCTTGAAACAAAAAACTGGGGGGCAGCCACTGTGAAGCTAAAGCCTCTCTTATGATCTATCTGCCCCCTTCTCCCTACCCTTGAGAAAAAACACTTTACTTGCTACAGTTCAGTTTACCAGTTTACAACATGGTTATAATAAAACTTGCCTTTATCACAGATCTTTGTTAGCATGTATTTCTGCAGTGCCTCTGGAGTGGGGCCCTGTTTGAAAAGCACTGTGCAGTACAGTGCACTGTCTTGGGAAATCAGACATATATGCTGTGTTTAAAAATGATTTGTCTATTAAATTAGATCATAATTGGTTAAATTGCCTGGTAATGAAGGAATTTTTGCTCTTCTTATTAGATAAACAGTTTTTTATTGCAAACAGTTCTCATCTTTCTAAATCAGTTCCAGGAAACCCTATAATGTCAGTCACTATTAGCATTTGGAATAGCATTAAGAGATTTATGCAAGCTCATATTAATCTGTCTAGGTTAACCTTTGTATCCAGGCTGCCTCAGTTGCTGTATTTCAAATCTGCAGAAAGTCATTTCTTCTCAGTGGGCTGGAAAAGGTTTAGTCCAGATTTAGCAGTGCTTTGATCGTACTATGAAGTCATTTTGAACTCATCTGTGACCAAAAAAAACCCCACATTTATCTGGAGCACTTTTATTCAGTCTTATATCGAGTTGCTTAACCAGTTGGAGCAAACTTTTAGTCTCTCTCTTTGGCTCTAGAAGCTGCTCCAAGAACAGATGATTGTTACAACCGATAGCAGCATCAGGGATATTACATTTCATTTGGGCACTGCATCTCGGAGCTTTAGAAATACTTCGTCATAGAAACAGAGTAGGAAGGGTCCCCAGCTCCAACTCCCTCCTGCAAAGTGTGCCCAGAGCGTCGTCCAACCAGCACCCCAGCACCTCCCGTGAAGGCAGATGACCTAAGTCCTTCAGGCAGTCTGGCCCAATGCTTAATGATGCTCATAATTAGAAAGTTTTCCTAACATCTAACCTAAATATTCTTTTCTGCAAATTGGGTTCAGTTCTCATCCTGCTCCCAGCGGACATGGAGAATAATTGATTGTCGTTGTTTTTATAACACTGTTTGAAATACTGGAACATGTACTGGAACATGTTACCATGTCCTTCCGCTGCTCTTCTGTTTTCTGGATCAAAACTCAGTTCCTTCAAAGTTATCCTAGGAGTCAGGTTTTCATTTATCTCTTCTGACCTCTCTCCAATGCATGGATGTCCTTTAAACATGTAGTTCGCCTGTGCGAACATGCAACTCCAGCTGAGGGCACCCTTCCTGAGGGAAACAACCTAATGCCTTCCTGGACCACACATGCAATACACTGCTTAGTGCACCGCTGAATCCGCCTTTTTGGTAAGAGCATCCTATCTTTGGTGCATACTCAGTGTGGAGACATCACTGTGAATTCCAGAATCTTTTATGCAATATTGCAGACAAGTGTTTTCTGTTTGTTGTTGTTGTTGTTGTTGTTTTGTTTTTTGTTGTTTTGTTTTGTTTTGTTTTTCTTTGTCTGAATTTTTCCTCTTTTTGACTTTTCTTTCTTTAACTTCATACATTTGATTTTGGACTTCCCTCATTTATCAAGTCTATTTTGAAAAAACCTGTCTCCAAAATGCTTGCTGTGTCTCTCAAATTGATATCAGCTGCCTGTTTTACAAGGAACCCTCCACACCCTGTGTCATCAGAAGGTATTGGAAGGCACACAAATGGGTCCAAAAAGACCCAGCTTGAAATGCTAACGGAAGTCATCACTGCACAACTGATATCTAGCTGCCCTGTTGAGTACAGTGAAAAGACTGATGTGCCAATCGGTTTTCTTGGTTGCATGTGGAGCAGGGTTAAGCATAGTTTTATGGTAATAGCACAAAACTAGGAGTAAGAGAGTTTTGATTTTTTTGTTGTTGTTGTTGATTTTGTCACCAAATTGTAATGCATATCATTGAAAGTTATTGTAATCTCTCTTTTCATTTATTTCCTTGTCTGTAAAAGGGAAACAAAGATGTTTGTGAAGTGCATGGCTCCTTGGGGGAAGATGCTATTGAAGTGCAAAATAGAAATGCTTGTGTATCTGGCCCTATCATCACCTATGCTAGTTGATGCAGGGAGTTCAAAAAACTAACATTACCAAATCCAGCAGAGTCACTGTAGGATTGCCACTCATGGTGTCAGAATCCGGATCTGCAGCCTCTGTCCTCTTGTCAGGACCCTTTGTTTCGATTTCCTCTCCTAGCTCTCGGCAGCAGGGAGCATGTTTCTGCTTGGATGGCACCAGCACAGAGTGAAACATGGCTGGAAATGAATTCTAATTACACTGCTCTGTGTGCACCTGGCACAAGCCTTCGGACCATTAAAACATACCACAGTCACCAGCAGAAACGGGATATGGGACAAGTTTGTGTTAATGGCTGTTGCTATGCTTTTGTAGTGCATATTAAATTAGTTGACTTTTTTCCTTTTAAACTTCCTGGCAACAATACGAAAGTTTTTTTTTAAAGCTTATTTGCAGCAAAGGGTTGTAATAACACAACAGCTTGAAGCTCCAGAATCTCGGAGGTAAACAAAACTTGTTCCAAATAAAAATGTGCCAAAATGCCCGCTCAGGGCTGTGACTGGAGCTGGGTAACAGTGTGAAACGGCCAAACCAAGAGCTGACCCCGCATGCAGGGATGTGCGTTTTGTCCCTGATGGGGGTCCCAGGCTCTGTTCCAGCATCCTGGACCAGCAGGAACAGCTTGGCCGCAGAGAAGTGGCCTGGCAGACCCTGCCCATACCCGCGGTGACTGTGTTGCCAAGTCTTTGAAGAGAAAAGAAGAAATGTGGATGATCCTGGAGGGACGGGGCGGGGGAGAGTTGGTGTTTCTGACTGGTTGCCTGCTTACTGTTTAAACACACAGGGAGATATCTGATAAATATTTAAGTTGCACCGATTTATTTAGTGCTGTACATGTTTAACAAGATGAATACTAAAGAGGCTAAATAGATTAAGATTTCTAAAATGATTGTGCCACATGTGTCTTTTTACTTCAGGCCTCTGTGCAGCACAGATATTTCCACCAGTGTAACTATCTGTTAATACATTAATAAACCTTGTGCTTTGAAACCCTGATGAACATACCCTGCACTAGAGTAGCCACACTGCAATGCATCCATGGGTATCTGTACCAGCACAATATCTTCAGGTCAGACCAGGTTAGGGCCTCCACCCTGGCCATCACCTTGAACACCTCTGTTCTCACCTTGAAAGTCGTTGCTTTTGCATGAAGACTGTTTTATGCTTAATATTGTCCTTGCACACATGCACAATAGTCTCACCAAATTCTCAAGGAAATATCTGTATATATACGTGGAGAATTTGATCACTGTATTTCTGTGTCAGTCACGTGCTGGGAAGCAAGTTTTCCTGTAGAAAATTAGCTTGTGTACTTTGTATGACATATAAAGCCTCGTTGAATCTCACTTGATTAGTTCTCCTGTCCTGACCCCAATACAGCGGTAAAAATATTTAATGGCCTGTACTAAATTAAGTAACACCAGACTGTGACTCAAGTATGCATGACTAAATCTAGTTACCCCCAAAAGAGAGTGGCTTAGGTAAATGCCCCATGAGACCAGCTTGCAAAGGAAGAATCGCTCTTGAGCACTTGCCTGTATTAGTCATGAGGCATAATCATGCAGGAGTCCTCTGGCAGTACTAAGCTTTTGTTTCAGTTAGTAGAATACACATTAGAAATGAAATTACAGCATCATGGGCATTGAGAGCTTTTTTCCTTGTTGCATTCTGATTGAGAGAAAGCCTGCCTTCAGCAGGGCACTGCACAGCTATCATTGCCATCGACATCAGGGCAGAAGACTACAAATATAGATTAGCCACCATTTCATGCTTTTAGCTGCTCCCTCTGCAACACCAGAGATGCTCAGCTGGGATCAGAGTGTCGTGGTTACAAATGCACAGAGATTCAACTTCACTCAGGCCAACATGGGATGAGGACAATGCGAGTCTTCTTAACAGAGTAGCCAAAACTGAACGTTTGTTTGCTCCTCGGCTGTGAACATTGCTCAGGTAAAGCTGGTGAGAGCTGGCTTCACCGGCTCCCACTGAAGGATGGGGCAGAGCTGCTGCTGCTGCTGGGGCTGCTCCCTCCCCACGCAGCCAAAACCCTTCCTAAGGGCAGCAATTCCCACTCCTGTAGACAATGCCTCTCGTAGGCTTTTTGCTGTCCCCCCCAGGCTTCTGTCTTCAGCAACTGCCTGTTTTGCCCATGTATTAAGACACTAATAGAGAGGGAGAGGTTTCCACACAGTCTGGTGAATTTTCTTTTGAGCACAATTGGTGCTATAAAAACCTTAAAAATGGTTATAAATTATGCTATTATGTATGAGACATGCAGTCTATGCGTCCATATATAACAAGAATTCATATTAAATGCATTTATCCTCATTCTGTCATCCATGCAAAGTCTTTTTCACCATTAAAGTTACATTTGACAACTTGTTTATCCATTCTGAATGCGCTGGACGAGAGCTAGTTTTCCATATCCAGAGCAAAATGTTCATCACCTCCAAATATGAATATCACATCTATTTGAGACGCTTGCTGGAGGATTTAACCCCTGTATCAATTCTGTTAGACAGCTTTCCAGAAAGGGACAGAGCTTTGTCTTCTGCACTGTGGAAAGACCTTCTATAGGTCTTATCAACATGCAGTTAGAGAAAGTCTGTTGAAGCTCTCTCAACAAACAGCAAATCTGGGAGGAAGATAGAGACAGATAGCCTTTGCTGGTGAGGCAACACAAAGGCTAAGGGGAGGCTACCAAAGCCACAGTGTTACTTTATTTGGGAGAGCTTTGCCAAGGTGGCAGGAGACATGGTGCCAGAGGATCAGATAGAGACCTGAACACTGATGTCACATGAAGGAAGACTGAAGCCTACAAATAAGCACCCCAAGCTAACCTGTGGAGCTCAAAGACGGGGCAAATGAGGCTTTCTTGTCCTCTGCAACTGGAAGAGTATTCAAAGGAATTATTTCCTCTGGATTTCACAAGATGTGATTACTTTCACTTACTGAAATATTGAAGGGGGGGTGGGGGTGGGGGGGGGCAAAGGAAGATGCCAAAATGTGTGGCTCTGCTTTGAGAAGCACCAACTCTTCATGCTCCTCCTGGGCTAGGGTTATCTGAGGCTTCCTCCATCAGCCAGACCACTGCAATTAGCAGAACAGAAAGGTAGTAGGTAAGATATTGATATAGAGAAAAACTAGTTGCCTAATGCCTTCTGTATTTACAATTTTTTGTGGTAAATACAAACATTGTGAGCTATTGCAAAGCCATTTAGAAATATGGAAGCAGATGAAGAAATCAGGGTAAATTTGTGCTGCTTTTGAGTGGAGATTTCAGTAGCATACAAATACTTAAAATGCTTGGTCTCTTTCTGTGAATATCTTTTTTTCCCTAGTCCTGGGGTGAATTGCAGTATGAGATATAGCCTTTAGAAAAACATTAATTAGTATTTCTAATCTACAGGATCTAGCTGGAACCAGCTGTTCTTTTAGATTCATCTACAGTACATGTCCGTTTGAGATTTTATAAACAAATTTGACCATGTATGTACTTGTTTTCAGTAGTACACAAAGAGGACACATTTTATGTTGAATTTGCTTTCTAGCAACTGAAGTTCAGTATTTAAACATCATGCACTGGAAGCGCCCATCCATATAGTCACAGAAAAACCCTCATGATGAGTAAGGGCAGGAGCGGAGAAGGAATCATCAAAATAAAATTCCCAAATCGTCAGTCTGCTTTTTTAATGGCTGCTGGGACCTGTATGTATTCGTGTGGCTTAGAGACTTGTTTTGAGAACTATTGTTAGGTACTTTCTGGTACATTCTCCTCGGTTTCAGAAGCAATGGGACACAGTAACTAGGTATATGTGCATTATTTACACATCAGTTCTGTGCAATTTCCATCATCCACCTACAAAAAATATCCAAATTCAACAGCACGCTTGACTTTTCATTATGCATAACTTCCCAAGTTTCAGGTACACCCTTCGGGCCATACTTTCCTACATAAAACACCTTTTTTAATTTTTTTTTTCCATTTACTAGTATACTCCTCCTTTGCCCTGAAAATATATATAATTCATTTTGAATGTTTTATGCAAAATGCAATACTAATGGGATTTGAGTCTTGCTGATAATGTTTCAGGTTCCATAACCGATATTCATACAAAACTTAGTCTCTAGGTTTCAAAATAGATGCAATTCACAGCACAAAGCTGCTTAAATTCACAGAAATAACAATGTTTAAAAGAAAAAAAAAAAAAAAGGATAAATGTCACCCATGCAATTCGCCAAGGATTCTTCCTGTGCAGGAAGAATTTCTTCTTTCCCAGGAAAATGATAATGCTGAAACCTCTCCCATTACCTGAAAGAACGCGGAGAAAGAAAATGTCCATCCCCAGGTTACCATCTGGATCATGCTGCAAGAGTCTTGCTTTCAGTGTTCATGCTGTTCACAGTCCAGTCTGTAACCAGCTTAAAGGGGGAAGGTGACATCCTCTCTCCTGTGTTTTGGAGCAACATGCACCCTCAAGACACACAAAAAATGAGTTCTTTTACTTTCCTATTGCACAGAAATAGAAATATTTTTGATCAACCTGGAGCATTCTCTCGGTATTTTCTAGGTGCACATGGTTATTCTATGCCATGAAAAAAAAATATTTGAACCATTAGGCATCTCATCCTGCTTGTCTGTTTCTTTCTATCTACTGTGGCTCAATGAAGAGATTTGAGTTTTATTTGCGCTCATGTGATGCTTCCATTCAATGTGATAGTCCATATCATATGTGCCCTCATCACTCAACATCCCTCTATTACCTGTAAAGGGTGAATAACGCCATTTACTGGTCAGGGAGAGCTTCTACTTCCATTAATCCATTCTGGAGACAGCATGGTCTTATGGCATAAGCCTACCTCTTGTCCTCCTCCCACAAAGATAATTGGCACAGAACCTCAGGCCTATGGGAGCTAGTAATAACTTATCCACATATTTCCATATATATCCACTTGATCATAACAGTACTTGCAGGTTTGAGCAGCTTTGCCTCTGGAAAAGATGGCTTGTTGCTGTCAGCAGGCCATCTTCCCCCTCTGCCACGCTGCAGCTGTAACTAGTAAATTATCAGGAAGCCCACATGTGGCCTACTCTACAGATCTGTCCATTGAATCCACACAGGACTTCTTGGTGGCTCTTAGGAGAGCTAAGTGCAGCTTTCTTTAAGGCTACATGCCATATACTCCCTTCTGATTATTCATATGTCTTCTTTTCTTCCTTCTATCAAGTATTGGCTTTCCAACGGAGAGGCAATCTTCAGGTAAGTTTTTATATTCCATGGCTTGTCTCCATTCAATTCAAAAATGGATACCATCTTACATACTTTTATGGGCTGCAGGATCAGGTTTATTTTCCCAAGATCTTCCACGACCTCTGTCTTACTCTTCTATCTCAATTTCCTTCAGAAAGGCAAACTGGAACATAAGTGATCTAGTATTTCCCTGAGCTCAAATTCCACCTGGGTGTGATGATACCAAATATGATATATCCGTATTCAATTGTGCATGTACCTTTGTGGTTTTATCTACTGTATTCACGATGCTCACTAAAAAGCTGGTCCAGTTGCTCTCATTTGCTTGGGATGCAGCATGGGGTGTCCAGGATGCTGGCGAGCCCACCTTTTCAGTTTTAGGAGCATTACCACAATTTCACCTTGCCTCTTCAGCACAGTTTCTGTTAGCAAGTTCTTCACTAGTGGAAATGGGGAGATTCAAACCTTCTTATCTGGCCTTCTATATTCTGCCCATTTTTGTGGGATGAGGTATCCCTGTGGATCTGTCATAAATCCCTTTCCAAGGTACTATCTGAATTTCATTTTAATCAAGAGATGGGTATGCCTGTTCTGTTTTGTCTGAGCTCATGTTTCTAGGGCAAATGCTGTCCTTCATGTTCTCAAAATCAAGGCAACACTTTCTTTTTATACAACTGTGTTTTACACAACATCTTTTTATACAATGGTGCCAGACCATTGCCATCCAAGCCTACTCATGCTAATAGCCAAAACAGAAATAATGACATGTCTAAGCAAAGATAATTGAATGACACTGTGCCTACATCACTATTGAACTGCCACATTGGCTACCCTTTATTCATCAGCACTTACCTCTTTTTAAAAATAGAAACCTCAGAGAAAATCCTGCCAGAATTAACTCTCAGATACTCATCAGAAGGATTTCTGGTAACAATAGTGTTTCGTACTTTTGAGTTGGACATCAAACAACAACTGGATAGAGCAGCACATAAACCTGGAAAATTTCTCCCTGGAGTCCTTCAAGAATAGTCAAGTCGCAGCCCCATATCTCTATCGTTGCAAGTCTGTGGGGATTACGTGAGCTACCTCTTGTATGTGTGTGTGCAAGTGTCTTCCCGGATCATTGGAGCTATCAGGAATATTACAGGGTCTGAGAAACAAATGCAGACAAATCCAGAAGGTTGGGTCCAAAGCAATCTCCCCTGGCAGAACTCCAGTAGCTTCATTCAAACACTGCAACAGCTTGTGCATCGCTGGCTGATTCTCCCTGCAGAATTTGGGTTTCCAACATATGGTGGCCATAAAAGGACACAAACAACTTGCACTAGCTGTATGAGAGAAAAATAAGCAGTAAAAAAAAGGGAAGATCAAAGAGGGAGAGATTATTAGTATCAACACCAGGTGTTCTGGAAAAAACAGTCCTAAGTGACTGGAAATCAAAATAAATTGTTCTGCATTCTATGATTCTATGAAATGAGAAGTTCTTGAGGACCCTGTCTGTGCACTAATTCACAGTTGCATTTATCCCCATCTCTTCGCTGTTGGCAGTGGAAGGGTCTTCTTCGGAAATGCAGCTGCTGCTTGGTATGCTCAGGCACTCTACTTTTCTGTGATGATCATTGCTCTGTACCGTGGTTGGTTTTCATGTAAACCCACAATGGGAACACTGGGTTAAATGAGACACCATTAGGTTAAATGAGACTATTCAGGTATTAGCAGGGCCTTGCAACAGGAAACAAATACACTGAAATGAGAGGCTGGATGTTTGAGGTATTCAAAAGATGTGTAGATGTGGTGCTTAGGGACATGGCTTAGTGGTAGACTTGGCAGTGTTAGGTTAACGGTTGGACTTGATGATCTTAGAGGTCTTTTCCAACCTAAATGACTCTATAATTCTATGATTCTATGTTAAAAGGCGGGTCACGCTTTTGGAAGGGGAAGGCGAGCTGAAAGCTGGAGAAAGCCAGTGGGGCGTGCCATGGGTACAGCCACAAAAAGCACACGTAGCAGGGCCCTAAAAGAAAGTCTGTGAAGATGTGGCTTTGGGCCAGGGTGCTGGCTGTGAGGCTGAAGAGATGTTTGAAAGGAAACACTGGCCTGTTTGATCTTTCTCAGGCTCAGCTAAACAACACCAGAGTCTCTGTCAACAAGCAGGATTATGTTAAAGAAGCATCCACGTTCAGTTTTCTCCTGTAGCTAGAACACATGGACAGAACTTTCTGATCTTTCACTGTCTTGGTTCAGTTGTGCAACAATCTGGAGTGAAACCTGTGAAGATGCTAAATAATTCCCCTACGAAATTTGCACAACATTTGCTATTCTAGGGTTCGACATTGCATTATCTCAAACAAGACAATGAAGATGGGCATTACTCTGCTTTCAAACTCTCTTAAGAGTGTGTCCTAATAAAGCTGTCTGAAATTAATGGAAAGTTTAGTTTGCTTGCTTTGAGGAATATTTGAGAAACAGCATTCATTTCAAGCAATGTTACTAAACCTTACTTCAGTTCTATATGCCAAATTTGTTGCAGTGGTACATAAGATCTGGAGGAGACTTGCCTTCTCACCTCTAACTGTATCATTCAAGGATGATGTAGAAATCATAAGGTGAGGAAAGAGTAAGACATTCTTCAATGGAAAAGACTCAGATTTAAGAATTCCTGGATATACACTAAAGAAGGAAAGAGTGCATTGTAATAAAAATATAAAGCAGAATAAAATGTTAATGCAGCTTAGAAAGCAGTGCTAAATAAAGGATATTGTGCCAGAATCATCCTGAAATAATAGCATTTAAAAGTTCCCCACCAAAATGCCCTATCATCTCATGACAACAGCAGAAGTTGCTGTATAGAAATGCTGCACTGGCCAGTCAACGCTAATCGACAAAGCCCAGACATATAGAGACAGAGAAACGAAGAACAGCAAAATAAAAGCCATTTTAGAAAAAAGCGTTCATTGCATTATCAGCTTATTATTAGCTGCAGACAGCTGTATAGAGCTGTAAACTCAACTTGTGACAACTTTTCAGTCAAAATAAATTGTTCTGCAAGCAAATATCAGCTAACGTTGTTCATGAAAGTGCCTATTCTAATTGCTGCCTCAAAATGAAGCTGCATGCATAACTGAGGCAACACTCACTAGTGCGCTCATGACAGAGATGGGAATTAGAAGTTGTTCAGTTCTCACTACGATTGCTTTTAATAAGCTCATATAATTACACGGTAATTCTCTGCGAAACTACTTCTGTGGGTTCTCTGCAATAGAGGAGGATTTCACCCTGGGAGAAAACATTTAGTTAAAGTGGCAAGCCTCATTTTTTCACCGTGGTCCTGCCAGTCTCACAACACTTGCACTTGCTTTATTTCTGAAGGCTTGAACTCCTGGGGTCTTCTCATTGTATGAAAATCTGAAATTTATGCATTTATTTTAAAGAATAAGCTTCCACTTCTCAGGGTTACAGACAAAAGCTTCCAAAAATGAAAAATTAGAAAAATTAAAAAAATTAAAAATCATGTCCTGGAGTCCCAAGAAAAGAAAATGGAATCCAAAATCTGTTTGTTTTTAAGTCTCATGGTGTGTATTGATCATGGTGCTTCAGAGAGGGGTGGAACCCGCCCAGAGATTCTGGACACTGGAGATGGACCACAGGTTGGGTAATACTGAAGCCTGGGCTTGAATCACACTTGCACATTCCTCTGACCAAGCCCAGCACAATGACAGTAAAGCATATCGCTTTCTTACCCTGAGCCAAAAAAGCAGGGAAGTGCTTTTCTTTAGGAAGACCCAGCTCTATAGGTCTTCCTGGCCTTCTTCCTTACTATGAGGCAGATTTTGGGTCAGTGAGCTAGATTCCTTGTACTTCGTTTCACGAATTTCTTAAGTGGAAATAGTCTTTTATGTCCCACTGCCAGAGAAAGTGCTGCTGTGGAGCTTAATTGAGATTTATTACTTTCAAGATTATTGGCTGAAATGTGCAAGCATGGTATTGTATTTGCACAGGGATTTATTGCCCATTTCAAAAAGCAGAAAGGATTGTGGCTTGAGTGAAAGCTAGTATAGATTTTGGGGTATACATTTTAATATGCATATCACTTTCAGGCAGACGAGCTTTTAAGTAGTGCTGGTTGTTTGCTAGGGGAATTGCCTAGGGGGAACTGCAGTATATTTCCTAATTAATTACTTCAGATTAAAGGTATCTTTAAGTGCTACTGCATTGAAGGGCAAGTTATATTGGTGCTTTCAACTTACAATCTAGGAATTACTAATTGAATTTGTTTTAATTAGGAAAAGTCAGCTAGAACTGAGGAGCTGTCCCACATCATTTTAAAGATTCTTGTAGATTGCAGTGCCCTGGAAATTGCTATGATTTGCCTTAAAAAGGTGGTGGTTTTCTTTTGTGTGTGTTGTTTTAGTTTTTCCTTTTTTTTTTTATTTTTAAGAAATTGTTCAAATTTAGTTTTTTTTTTTTCATTAGATGTTATTGCCAAGAGTGGGGTCTTTACACTAAATTAGCACAATATACAGTACATTCATTGCACAGGAAGCCTGTCAGGGTGAAATATGTCTCTGATTCTTCGTGGTCTGCTAGTATTTCACTGAGAGTACAGGCTCAGGAGACTTAACTTCTTGCCTGAAGTATTTTATTTCAATATTCATCTAAAAATTTAACTTCCAAATCTTTGACACCTCACTGGAAGTGCAAATGTAAAGATTATTGAAGTGCAATGGAAATCAAGCAAAGGTTGTGCCTTTCATCTCTCCTTCACAGCACTACGTCTAGGATTTCATGTCAAGATAGTGACTTTGTAAGTGGAGCTGATATTGAATCTTAATTGCCTGCTGTGGGTCTTGAAAAAAGTGACTTTTGATTATCTATAATCAAAGCCTCAGGGTCCCAAAGCAAAACCATTAAGTGATATTTATGGCTATTAGCACCTTAATAAAGAAAAGTGACAACCTCTACAGAATATGAACGAAATCTGTTTTCTAAAAGTATTCAAGTGCCTAAATAAAATTCATAAGAATTTAAATCCTTTTAAAGTCTAGCCCAGACACAGTGTAGTCGGCCATGCTGCTACATGGGATGTGTCCAAAGTTCATGCTGACAAAGACAACTTAATGAAAGATTTGCTTTGTCAACCATAAGGTACATTATTAGGAATGTCGCATGGAAGGGAAATAATTATTCTGTTGTTTTTGTTGCTATTGAAGCCTCAGCCGGAGAACTGCCTCCACTTTTGGGGACAACACTTCAAAGATGCAGAAAAATTACAAGAGTCAAGAGGAGAGGAAGATAAGCTTATTTAGTCTAGATAAAGATGATCAAGAACAGGAGACACCAACCTTCCACTAAAAATGTTGCTATGAAGAAAGTGATTCGTTGTGCTCCTTATCTACTAGGGTTAGAAAAAAGGAAATGAGCATGTTGCAGGCTTCCTCTACCTCTGCTCTTAACACGTAGCCATCAAATAAAAGATGGTTTAAATTGATGCTCCAGTATCCTGCCAGTAAGTGAGGATTCACTCCTTGTTGCAGGAAATGACAAGTGACTCACCTAAAAACCAAGTTTCACAGTTACCTGTGGTAGAAAAAACAGAAGGGATCAGTGAATTTCATCTGTGCATGATAGAAGGGCTCCTGCACAGGAGATGGGGTTATCCTCTGGGCACCCAAGCCTCAAAGGTGGACAGATCCAAAGACTCAGCCAAGAGTCAATGGCCAGGTAACCCTGTCTGTTCAACTAAGATACTTCTGTGAAAGGCTTGAACAGGAAAGCAAGTGGTGATGACGTTGCTCTAGACTTGTGAATCCTAATCCTTCTGCTTGAGGATCAGGTAGGGCCAAATGCATCCTTCAGACAAACATACAGATGGTGTTTCCAAGATGGCTGTTTCACCCCCAGCCATGGGGTGATGTTGTGTGAGGTGTAGAGAAAGGCTTGAATCCTCCTCATGAGGAAAGTCCATTGGTAGGCAGTAACTTCTTGATCTGGACTGAAGTCTAAGGACCAGAAGAAATCAGGTCCTTACTGCAAATCCAGAGGGAGGACAGGAAGGAATATGGGGGAATCCATCCACTGAATGTTTTAAGTGCCTGAATACTAGTGCTAGGAAACAAACAGGAGACCTTGAAAGCTTTAATACTTACACTGATTAAATCATATTCAGGTTCACAGAGAACTGAAGAGGTGAGTGACGGTCTAAAGTGACACATAACATTTTAGAGGAACTAACAGGAAGGATCATCTTTTACGTACGGGGGCAAGAACTATTCTAAGGCCCAAATTTCAGAGATAGAATCTGATAGATCCTGAGATCTATCAATCTCTATTCAATCATCTTCACAATGATTGAAGCTTTTATTTTTTTTTCTCATAATATCCCCAGCAACAGCCTAGAAATATTTGACTTCCTGTGAATGCCAAAGTTTATTCCTTGTCTGCTTTAATAGCTCTGAGTTAATTTCTCTTTGGGGTGAAGGAGGAAGCCATTCACTTCTACTGCCTGAGCTGCGCGCTGCTCCCTGTCCCCGAGCAGGCGAAGGATGGGGACTGGGACACAGCTGCCGCCCTCATCCTGTGTTGAGGGTCATGGTGGGACATAGCCTTTGATACCCTCTTACATGATGTTCTCTAACTAAGGAAACATAGTCAAGATTAAAATTGCCTGGAGCAGTTAAAGCTTGCTGTGAAATCCTACCTGGGGAGTATTTATCAATGGTCCTTGATCATCATCAGTGTAGTCATCAGTGTAGTCATCAACACATCACCACAACAGAAGTAAGGTTCTGTGGAAGTCTGATCATGGCCTATTGCCATGCAGTATTTTTAATCAGCAGTAGTGTGCTGGTGCCAAAGAAAGATAAATGAAGGGATGTGAATACGCTAAAGGACAGGAATTCAAAACAAACTTAAAGTACAAAGAGATGGTAGGAAAAAAAATACACTGAAGCAGCTCTAATACGGGATTTTACATTTTGTCATCACTCACAACACTGCAAGTCCAGGCTTGTGAACAAGCAAGCATTTCCATAAAAAGTATATAGATCTTGCAGTGCATTCAAACTCTCCTAGGTGCAAAGCAGCAAGCTGTTTTTAAGAAGCAAATCCCATACCAGGTTGTGGTAACTAACAGCTGGCTGATGTAATCCTCTGGCTCAACTCCGCTCCAGGAGAAGGCACCAGCTGGAGTTCTGTGCCCAATTTCTGCCTCAGGATGAGCATGGGACAAGGGGTCCGCAAAGGGAAGCTGAACTCATTTGGATTGTTTAGCAAAGGAGCCTGAAGGGAAACAAGGAAGAGTCTCAGCTGCCAAGGATGTAGGAGAACATGAGGGGGAGGGAGAGATTAGATTTGCTCTCTTTGCCCCCGATAGACAAAGGTAGGGGATTTAAATTTCAGTAAGGAAGATTTAAATCAGATAGAAGAAAGCTTTCTCCAGGTAATAACAATGCTTACCAGTGTACATATTTACTGTTCAAGAAGGTTGTGGAATCTGTCATTTAAGAGTGAGGAAGATGTCACGCAAATATCTATCAGGAGGTACGTGAATCGGGCTCTGCATTAGACAGGACCCGAGCTAGAATAAAGACATCTATACAGCTTTTGATACAATGAAATGGGCTTGCTTTACAAGGTTGGAAAAAAAAAAAAAAAAAAAAAGTAGACTGAAGTAAAGCAACCGAGTGCAGTGGTGGGTGCTGGAGCACCACAGGCAGAAACAAGCTGACAGCTCAGAGGACAAACCTCAGCCCTCTCACCAAGCTGCTTTGCACCACTTCAGTGGCAGGGAATCCAGCCACTGGTGCCAGAGCTTGTGATGAGCCAACACAGAGGAAAAAAACAACAGAATAAACACAAAGATCCGAATTCTGACATTGCCTCCCAAAGTATAGGCAGCTGCTCTAGTCTAGTGTGCCGGACTATCTTCTGTAATCCAAAGCTGCAACTGGTGCATGTAGGTAGGACAATGCATTAGGCCAATGTATGGCCTAACAAGGAGAGTAGCTTAAAAATCTCCAGTAGTAGAAGGACTGGAGCTGCTCTGCTTGTAGGGTAACTCTTAAAAATACCAACTTTAGATTCCAGGTGGGGCTGGCTGGAGCTCAGACTTTGCACCGACGTTTCCATGCTGTATGCTGCTACGTTCTCGCACACAAATCCACCCCATTTTACAAGGAGCAAGTGCAACAGGGCCTGGTGCCTTCTGCCTTGTGTCTGTCAAGCCACACCAGCACCGTCACCACCAGCACGCCTCCCCTGGGCACTAGCCATCAGCTTGGAGACGCAAGAGAAGCATCTCCAAAATGATCCTGTCTGGATGTAACTGTACCCTTCATTTATTACGGCATGAGGTCAAATAGGAAACTCTTGTGCTGTGATACAAAGGCACATTATTTACGGTGACGAAGTGGGTTTTGGCAAAGGCCTCCATTTTCTGTTCTGTTCTCTGTGTGCAATCGACGTCTAGGAGAGCCTGTCAGAGTTTACTTCAGGCTGTAGCCTCACCTTGGCACCCCTTGGCAGAGGGAAACCGTACCTGGCCAAATTCCTGAGCAGCGTGACAACGGAGAGAAAATACCTGCTCTTACCCAGGTCTCCCCTTCCCCCAGCCCAGTCAGTCAAGGACTAGACCGATCCGCGAACAAGCGGGTTTGTGCTCGTCTGCAAACCCAGATCTCGCTCTGAGAGCTTCTCAGCTGGTATCGGAGAGAATGCTGTTCAGAGGAAGACTTTCCCCAAGTGCTGAGCGTGGACTTTTCTAGAGGCGTGCTTTGAAGCCCAGCCCAGGGAACAAAAGCACTCAGTAACCAGCATTACAGCTGAATTTTGTTCATGCACCATTTGACTGATTTTAATGAGCTAGGCTGACAGCCCACTTCTTTCAGAGGCTTGTGAGCGTGCAGTCACGATGAACAGCCTTCCCCTGCTTTGTCCCTCCCACAGCTACACACAAAGGTATCTCTGGAACCACGCGCCAACACGCGTGTTTTTCCTGCAGTCATACTTCAGGTATAAAGTTCAGCATTTGCGGAAGCTATTTTCAAACATTTCTGTTTTCCAATTGTCAAAGGTATTTATAAGCCCAAATTGTTTTTTAAATTATAAACATACTCCTTGTAGATCATCAGCAACCACGTAAGTGACACAGGCTTTAGAAGCCTTGGTCTGCCTAGCGTTATCCCAAGGTGGGCAGAAGGAGAAAATCACTCACCAACAATTTTACCTGTGAAAAACATTATTCTGAACAATTCCTCTTCAAGACATCAGGAAAGGCTTCCAAATGCTCCACAATATACTAAACAGATTTAACAGGTTTCACATGGCTTTTAGGCCACGGCTTCACATTAATTATGGAGTTCTGGTTTTTGCAGGATTGTATTTGAAGGCTACCAGGTGTCCTCGTGCTTGTATTATCCAGAAGTGAATTCATAATGCTGATAATTTGATACTCATCTCACTACTCACCACAGGCTACTGACAGCTACTTGGAATTTTACGACAAACCCAAAGCCAGCAATTGTGTTTAGAGGAGGAAAAGGTAATTACTACAAAAACAAGACAGCCAACATTTTTTAACAGTCTAAGAGCCCCTCCCTTCCACACTTGAATTCCAGTGTGAATATTTCCTCCAACAGACAAGATTTATTCAGTCATCTTTTCTTAAAAAAAAGTTACAGATTATGGCCTGGATGACCACTAGAATACCCAATGAAAAACTGACATATCCAAAATGATGGAAAGGAGAGCAGATTGAAGACTGGGCTCATTTTCTTGCTGTTTAAACCATAAGGAGAACTTAGAAAGTGTAAGACCTGTGAACTAAATATACTGTGCATCATCTCTTACTAACAGGGCTTGTTCCCAGAGCTTCCTACTCTCGGGGGCTGCTCACACCAGAGATTACCTTGCTCCTTACAGTGGTTATTTTGAACTATGGGGCCTGTTTTTATTTTTTTAGGGTTTGTGGTTTTGTTAGAGTATCAAGAACTCAGCACTCCTACTGTCCTCAGGCACGCTGGGACAAAAGTCCACGTGATTGAAAACAGGACTATGGGAATTTTACTGTTTCATAAACTAAACTTGTCATATCACTTAAATAGCAATAAATTACCAAAAGTTTCAGACTGAAAGCTGAAACTTACCTCACATACTTTTTTAATATATATATTTTCTCCAATTTAAGACCCATGAAGCAAGTAAATCAATTCCACAAAATGACTCTGATATCATTAGCAAAACACCTGGAAAGAATCACTGATTAAATATACTCCAGAGCTCTGTTCCTCGCTTTTAAGAAACAAAGGTCTAGCATGAAAACTGGCTAGAGAATTTATTCCTGCCTGTGTGGAGGCAATACAGCTCATGGTCACTAAATGGCAGAGCGGGCACCATAAACCACTGCCACAGCTGGAGCAGAATTAGCTCTCCCTGTCCAATGTCACCGTCATCGTGACTAAAGACGACTCGAATTCTGTGATCAGCCTAACAGGTGGGTGCTCTGCTACTGTATTATGGACAGTGAATCAAATCAGTAGCTAGTGCCAAGCCTCAGTGCAAGATTCGTTTTCATTGCAGATATGCCTTGCAGGTGTCCAAAGGACAGAGGGTGTTAACTGACCTGAAAACAAGGGCCCATAGCTTCGAGGCTGTATATATAGACAGGATACCTCAAGAAACGTTTCCAGAAGAGACAAGTTTAGCAAAACTCCTGGTGCCTTGGTTATAGAAGGAAGTTGGCTGATGGCTATATTGCTTTCTTTAACAAAAATGTCAAGCTCATATCAACTCTGCAGGCAAACTCTGGACTGACAGGCCTGACACCAGGACTGTACTTGCTGGCACCAATTCAAACACCCCTGTTCTGATCTTGTACATTGAGCTGAAGAATGTGCTGTCCAATGCTGCATTTTACATTTCATTGCCACACTTCTCAGTAAGAGGCATCACCTCCCAAGACTACACAATTCAACCTATTTTAATTACGAATTTTAAGTCTGTATTACCTATTTTAACTGTCAGCATCAAATAAGATCTAGCGATTCCTGAGCTACCTTGATACGTAATTTATTTTCAAATGTAGCAGAGGATATAAGCATCTGTCAGGACTGGACATCACAGAAACATACCCTTTCTGATATTCAGAGTAGTCAACATACATGCTAACTTCATCTCTACTTTTATCCAACAAACCGAGCATAGAGGGGAATGAGCAACTCCAACATAAATCTGTTTCTTCTTTGAACACCAGAAATTGTTCTATTAAAATATACTTTTCTAGCAACATTGCTCTCATATAACCAATCTGAGATAATCTGTGATATAAAAACATGCAATTAATAGATGCTTTATAATACAGTATTTGCTATTCAGCAATACAGGATTTATTTAGCAAATATAGCTCACAACAGACTTGCATCAAAGTCATCCCCAGGTAGTGCTACTGCAACCCCGATCTTTGTACTGACAAAAAAAGAATAAATTCCTCTCCCTATCTTGGATGCACAACACTCTCTGCAGTTAGGCTGTAAAACAGAATTGCCTCAAATTAAGAGTGAAGCCTTGGCTCTGCCTGACAGCATTACTCTGCTACAGGGTAGCAGTGAACGGAAGAAATGACAATCTACACAAACGGTAGTGTGAAATGGAGGTGGGAAGAGTATTTTGCAGTAAGTACAGATTTTAAAATCTAAATTAATTTCATTGCAAACATGTCAATAGGTAGTGCTTTTGACAAAATGGAGAAATTTTTAAAAGCTATGATCATTTTATATTTTTGTTGTTAGAGCTGCAAGCTCATCAAAGAGTATTCTTTGGTATTATATATTCACAATCCAAACTCCTCTATTGGCAGTGTTTTTTCTAAATCACAGTATAACAGATACTAAAGTCCAGAAAAGCAAAAAGTCTAGCTAGGCTCAGGGTTAATTGACATGGCAGATAAAAGATACTGCTCTCTCAGAGAGAAAAAGACTTACAGCAATGATACATCAGGTGTTTTTGAGAGCCTTCAAAGTCTAAGCATCTCATGACACTACATACAGAAAAATTTGGTTGAGGCAAATCTGGTCCCTTTGTGCTGCTTTCAGCATTTCTTACAGCCCCCTTTGCTAGCTGCTTAGTACTCATACAGAAGTATTTGCTTCCTTGGAGTCAAATGAAATTAACGTAGCCCCAAATCCTAAGATAAAGTAGTTTGTCTGAAGTTTTAGGAGAAAACATTGTTTAGGAATTATGAAGAGCATTTCTGAACCCGTGATTACCCAAGACTGACACAGTTGGTACAGGAGTAGCCCAACTGGTAAGACAAAATGTTGCAATGATTCAGAGTTTCACAGTTTGACAACATTTGTACTAAAATTCAGTTGCATTCAGTCATGTTTACCACCACCAAATAGATTCAGAACTGTACCCCAATAGCTCAGCTGTGCTGCAATAGCAGCCACAACTGAGCAAATACTGGCTTTATCAAGTCACCCGAAGAAGTATGTCGATTTACAAAAATTATATTCTAAATAAATATTTAGAATATAGAAAATTTCACACCACAAAAAGAAAAAAACCCACACACAACAAAGTTGAAAAGTTTCAAACTCTCCCAATTAAGATGCAAGCACTTTTGACAACAATGTACGTGTGACTGTAAAACTACTTTGCTTGAGGGGAAATTTTGCTTGGCTGATGAATATCTGAAAGGTTTCAAAAGATTAATTAAATAATCCTATGGAAAACAGTTGTTACTTAATGCTCCCATAATGAATAATCCTCATTATGAATATACACTGTATTCAATGTGTGCTTTTGGAATTAATTTGGCAACTGTGACTTTAGTTGAAATATCACTGCTTGCATCACAACTGTCTGGATTTTAATTGTGGAGGGATTTATGAATTGAACTCCATTTATTCACTGCTTAACCTCTGGTGTTCTTATTTCACTGTTAACACAGAGCTTCTCAAGAAAAGCTAAAGAAATGAAGAACTGTATCTATAGAAATTTGGTCTTAATGTTTTGCTCTCTCCCCCCCGCCGCCTCAGCAAGCCACCTTTAGTTCTGAGAGGACCATCCAGGGTCAGAGATGAATCCGCAACCTTTCATGAAAAAGGTTGAGCTAGATGTTCAAGGGGAACCTGTTAATCACAGGTGAGAACATGAGAACAACTAGAGAGCTTGGAGCAAGAGAAAACAATGAAATTTCATGCCCAGTTGGGCCCTCACCAGATTTTCAGAGTTGAACAGAAAGCGTTGCATGTGCAGTGTCCTCTACTCAATACCTCAAGTATACCTTTGAATTATTTTGATTCATAAGTGAAAAAAATCAGTGTTAAGCCTACACAACAAATGGAGATGTAGCTGCCATATGAAAAGCCCAGCTATACTGCTTTGGATCTAGTTATCATGATTAAACTGTGAAAACAAGGCAACAAATGCTCCCAGCCTCAAGAAGAGGATCTGGGCCACGACGTACGAGCAGTTAGCTGCCATCCTGTCACTATCACTGTCATGTGCTCAGTCAAGGATTTGCCTAAGCATATACTGCAATTGCATTTGGCTTTGCTGTATAGGTGTAACTAGTCCAATTCTAGTAACTGACTATGTACAGTATGCCTCCCTTAAGACACTAAATTTCTCATTCAGATGGCTTTTGCTTTTAAAAAATACATTATTAATAGGTTGACATCAATATCTTTTCTTCCTACAAGTGGTGATAGCCAACAGCCACTAAACACAGAAATAAAGCAAGCGATAAACCAGTTCTCATGCACATTCTTGTCCCATATTTGCAAAAATCTTCCTTCGTGGAAAATCAGAATTTAATACAGTAAATACATTGCAAATTTACCAACTGAATACTAACAAAGAAATGTTGACACTGTACTTCTTTTTTAAACAAATATTACAAAATTGAATTTTATTGAGTTTCACACAAGATGCACTTATAAAATTGATACAGAATGTCATTCAACAGAAAAAATGAAAGCAATTCCAAGTTTCCTTTAGCAACTGCTAAATAATTCAAAAATAAGATACACCAAATTGACAGATAATCTGAATTTCAATGTGTGAACATCTCCAATTAGTATAAAATACATCAAAAATTAAAGAATTTCAGATGTTTCCCCAGCACAAATCCTCTTCTTTTACTTTCATCCCTGAACAGTAACCACAGATTTTGGCCATTACTCCAGCCACCCTCAATGGGCAAAGAGAGGCTGACAGACGGCAGCAAGAAGTTCCCACCAGAGCAGACCACAGTAACCCGTATGGCAAAGCTACTTCATTACGGAGTCTGCTCAGATACATCGTAATTCTGTGCAATTGGCTCCATTTGCTAAACTACTGTAGTCCTGCAAGTTTCAGGGATTAGCATATACATTAAACTCACATTTTATATTCATAAACCAAATAAACTCCAGCTTTCCCACTCTGACAAACTGTGAAATAGCGAAAAGTAAATTTATCATATTTTGTTCAGCACTGAAGTACTCATATGGTATTTTTCCTTAGAAAGTGAAACTGGTGCTTACTTAAATATCTGAAAAGCATTAGAAGTTAATGCTGTGTTTTTACAACAATATATGAAGAATTTATCACCAACTGAAGGGTCTCTTTTGAGGCCTAAGTTTTGATCTGAAATTTATTTCATTCTTGGTTTCAGGATTCCAAACCATCTTTCATCAATTCTCCCACAACTGCTCCTCACACCAGAAAGTAAGATGCATTGTAATGCTTAAATACACTTTATAGACCTAGTGCATCTATTTAAGTTTGGCTAAAACCAATCAACTAAAATGGGTAATTTTGATTTGATTGTCAGTATGAGCTTTTATAGGCATGTTCTCAGGCAAGTTAATACACAGATGTCATTCTTATCCGTTAACCCCCCAAATGCAGTGTATTATTCCTTTCTGTTGCGTTGATGCCATACATACAGTTCCAACGCAACACTACTTCTGCATGCTACAATTAACGGTCTTTCCTCGACATATAGATGTACCCCTCTATTATTTTTTCCTACAGCAAGAAAAAATCCTCAGCTTTATAAAATTATTTTATAAATAATTTGCCTTGCAGGACACAGCTGAACACAACAAATGATTATATTTCATATTTGCCCAGTTAAGCAGGACCTTCATTGTATTTTGTATTTGTGATCTTTCCTTGGCGTTTGGTATTTAGATAAAATAGTGTGCAGTATATATTTCATTTAAAGGCAAATTTTTATTCTGATTAGTTCAGATACATCTTGAAAAGATTTTTCTGTTGACAAGAATAACTATCCTGACTTACTGTTTTATGTACCAATGCTTTATGTGTTTGTTGAAATAAGCACAAGTTCTGAATTCTCTTTGCAGATGTTTAATAAAACAAGATAACTGGAAAGGCAAGCTTCCTGTCATGTTGTCATATATTTCCAGGAATATCCTTACACTGGAGGAACCTTCATGAAAAGTAGTATGTTCTGGAAGCGTGGTTTCATAATGCAGAACAGGATTATGCTTTTTTTCCAGTCTATTTTCCAGAAAAGTGATACTGCAGCTCTGCCACCAGGCTAGAGACTCACGATCCACCACATTTTCCAAGAGGCAAGTTAAAGATTGCTTACTTGACTTGACCAGATACCAAGTCAAGTTACTTGTAGAAAGAAATTAATATTTTTGCCATTAATAATTTAAGTTTTTAAATAAATATTTATGTGCCATTTTGGCAACTGTCCATTCTGGTAGCATCTGCTGTCCCAACAGCTCAGTATCCTTAGCACATTGATTAAAAAGATCTTAGTCAATTCTGTTTCCACAAATAGTAAACCTGTCTATCTCCAGCAAGTCTTTCTTTGAAGACCTGTGTTTTAATTCTGAACTGTCTTGGCTTATATCTTTTTCTTCTCCATCAGGAGTTGTCAGAAATTGATCAGAATTACTTGTTACAAGTAAAGACGGCGTATTGTCTTTCTGATGCACAGGTTGATTGGTAACTGATGTAGATCCATTTCCATCTGTGGAAAGTCCTGTTGGAAGAGGATACAATTACAAAGATAATCAAGAATTTAACATGGACATCCTGACGCATCTTTAACATATAGATTCATCCAAAGCTGTCCTGAAAGTGCAATGCATCAAAGCAGCAGAAGCAACAGAAGAAAGCTTTGTGGAAGCCAGGTAACTTGAGTAACTACCAAGCCACTACCTCTTCTTAGTTTTAAGATAAAACATCTTTATTAGTCACTCTACTTTTCTGATTTGTTGAAGGTTAAAAAAAAAAAAAAAGAATTCTAAAGAAGTTCAGATAGGGAGTAAAAGCATAAGCAGATGTTTTACTGAATCCTTTTGTATGTTGTAACAAGTGGCCAGAAGTTAGATTCCGCATTCTTCTGTAGTCTATTTTTGTTGGCTTAGACAAGATATTTGACAGTCCCTATGTGAATCACACAAGTATTTTCTACTGAAATTAATAAAAGGCATTAGATGTGCCTAATCCTCTACATATGTACAGTAAACCTGGCTTCTCTAGGGATAGCTAATAAATGACTCATGCAGTACTACACACTTTAATAGAACTAAAACAGTTCTACTAAAGATGTCTATTTTTATTTCTGCCTCTTACTTCAGTGATATTGCACATTGGCTCCAAAAACCTCCAATAACAAATAAGATGTTTATCAGCAATATCCGTGTATTGTTTCCACATTTTGTTAAAACATTTTAAAAATATAGTAAAATGCACAGGCAAGTAACAAGGAAATCAAATTTTCTTATTTACTCGCTCCTCTTAAAAACTGAGTTATTGTTTCTAAAGGAATCTGAAGAAATCTGCCTAATGTTGAGAGTACTAAAGAATGATTCAAGGAAACAGTATTTGACAGAATGGCAGCACTACGCAAATTATTCACTCCAAATCATTACTACAAAAACTTTCTGTTATATAGGCTCTCCACAGTATACCATGTACTGTTTGAAGGTAAATGATTACTCCTCACAGTATTATGCAAGTCAAAGGTACTAAACTTGCATCAAAAAAGGAGAAAAGTAATCCTAACTGTAGAGCTTCATTACAGAGGTAAGCATTTTCTAGTCAAGCAGTTTCCAGAGAAAACTGGTCAGGCTATAAATGATTACCAGTAACTAGAACCTCCAGTCTTCATAAGAAAGTATAAAATTTCATCCTTCAAAATTTAAAACTGTTTCTGTGGAAGAGGTAGAAATTCTTTTAAGAAAATACGTTGATTTACATTATAAACTGATAGAAAGTAGACAAGATTAATTCCCTTACTCTCATTCTAGTGAGAGATGAGTAGAGAGATTGTATGGAAAAACTTGGTAGGTGAGGCACAAGCATTAATCAATATTGCAGAGCCCAGCAGTAATAATACAGACACACAAAAGTTGGGGAAGATGAAATCATTCTCTCACATAATTGAGGTTTCTGGTATATACAGAGCTGTAAGAAGGTATAAAAAACTGAAAAACTGTTGAAAATTGAGCTTCCTCATCATTGATGGAAGTTAAGAATATTCTAAATAAAATCAACAAAAGATTTTGGGTTGCTACTTTTTAATTACAGGTTTTCCATTTGTGGAAATAAGCATCTATGCTGACTGACTCGGTACAATTGCTGCTGCTTCAGTTAAAAACAGTCTTCACGACTTATCTACTGTAAGTTTAAGGGTCAGTCTAAGTATCGCTTACTAAACCTTATATCCAAGTGTAGCATTAGAATATTTAATTAAAACATTAGCACCAGTATGATAGAGTCCTCTAGTGAAACACAAAAGGCATTCAGACCAATTCACATTACATTCTTTCATAATGAAACTAAAGCAACTCTGAATTTAAGCTATTTAAAAATAAACATCTGCACCAGGTTTCAGCTTGATGTGATCTGACACAGCTGAGATACAGGGATTTATGACAAATGCTGACAGATTCTTAACTCTACTATTGCTGGCAAGACACTGACGACTAATAAGCACCTTACGTTTCAAGTTGTTCAAGTCTTTGGCAAGCATCAGGGTGAACACAAAAGCCTCCCTGTTAAGTTCTCTAGGGCTCTCATTGAACTCTTCACAGAGGCAGATATACAATCCAACTCAGCTGACTGAAACAATGAAGGTTTCTGTTTCCTTCTATAACTTGTCACAGGAATATCATATAATGCCCCAGTCCAATTATATACTAACCATTAATGCTGAGGACCTGTACGAGGAAGCCACGCTGCACAGACTTAAAATAAAGTGGGTAGAGACAAGCTGAAGTTCCTATTTAGAGTTCATAAAGCTTTTCATTCATGTGTTCATTACAATTATAAATAATTATGCCTATTTTGTGCTATCTTTTACATTAATTTCCATAACAAATGCATGGATGCTTCCTTATTAAACTTCAGCACTACCAGAGATGATGTGTAAATATATACTTGTGTAGTATTGGCATTTCTATCACCTCTGTATACCAGGGTGGGATTTTATCAGAGAGGAGAGTATTTATGAGTATTATTTACTTATAGAAGAGTACAGAAGAGTATTTAAGAGTATTTATTATTTGATAAAAAATGATGCATGAACTAAAAGCAATACATTCTATTTACATACTTGTATTCGCAGCTGTGATACCATACAATTAAGGTCCAGCAACAGGGCTACTGTGTGGTAAACAATGCCATATATCTGGTTTAATATTAAAATTAGTCTGAAAGCAATTTTTATTACAGCTGAAAATAGAATGAGACAATTAGGCTTACCATGGGTAGATTTAAACATGCTTTGCGGTTTGCCAGCTGGCTTCCCTGGGGTGGCAGTTGGGACAGTATTGAATAATTTCTCCTCCATTTTTGCCTCCTTTACATATTGACACGATTTCCCCAGCAATACAATACTGTTAAGGACTTTTAGGGATATTAACCTGAATAAATAAAAGGATTTATTTACATATTTGCATTAAGAAGTATTCATATTAAAATAATTGCATATGGTTACCGCTGTCTTGGAACAATTAGCTAAGCAATTAAATCCCTTCAGTAGCAAGATCAAAAGGTAATTTCCTTTTCTTAACAATTTGTCTCAGGTTCATTGCTTAAAACCCTTTCTTTTTTTTCCCCAGAAGGCATCTAGAGGAAAACATCAAGTTTAACAAAATGACAAGGACAGTTAAGCAGTCATTTAATACAACAAGTATTTAAACAAAGAATTAAAAAGGGCCCTCAACAGAGCAAGTCCAAATTAAATGCATTATTGTTACATCTGTAGCCTTAAGCGTGCTCAGAAAAGGATTGGTGGTGGCCTTTGAAACGTCATACAAGTCCTTTTTGGTATCACAAAAGACAGTCCATAAAATTCAACAAAACCAAGAGGCAGCACTGCGTTATCATCGTAGTACAGCATGGCTGATGGCAGATTCCTTTTCTGTTATCACTGATTCGCAGCACAAACCAGCATACAATTGAAGTCCCTTATATCCGTCATCTCTGAAGAACAGGAAGGTCTCATCTACCATCAAGTGCTTTTAGGTTTACAATTCAAATAAGCTTTGTAAAATCTAAGTTCTATTACTAGTATTACACAACATGCAGGCCAACATCCACTCCAGAAGTGAAAGCAGAAGACTCGCTATAGAATAACAATGAAATAGCGATCTATTCTCTGTAGGATGACTTATAAATATTCTCTACACAAATCAACCCATGTAACAAAAGTGAACCAAATGCAGACTCGCTTTATTCTGCACTCTCTGAAAATCTGTCTATTACGGACATTGCTAACAGACTAAAAAGAAGACCTGAGGATAAGTGAACAGAGATTAAAATCCATGGAGCAGTCTGAATGCTTAATCATGAAGTGACCCAAGTACACTTCAGCAGCAACTTCACTATCTCTGACTGCATTAATGTAATCACAACTCATCAAACAGAAAAACAAAAGCACATCACATATTTAAGGAAATTTGATGCAATACATTTAGTTTTAGAACAAATTTAGAGAAATGGAAGGAAGTACAGAGCAGACCAGACCATGTTCAGCATTCAGAAGAAACTTACATTTTAGTACCCAAGCAACCACGAAGAGATTATTTTATACCAGTTGAAAACCATGACTATTGGGACAGATTTTGTTTCTAAGAGTTGAAAAACACTTTTTTTTTTTTTAAAAGAAGTTTTTCCTATATATTTTTTAAAAATGTAATACATGCTTTCATTCCGAGACAGTAGCTGTTTACAGCATAGTTTGACTAATTTAATGAGATCAAAAGTTAAAAAAGCCATAAATCAACATTTTACTGTTTCAGCTTCTCATGGAAAATTACACAAGAGTTTCTATCAATTCTCCTTCATTCTTTCCTGCCAGTCCACCCCAGGTTCAAATGTCTCACTACCGAGTAAGTTTAAAACTTCAAAATCCTGGAAAAATAAAACTCAAGTTTCATATGCTGGACAAGACTCTGTAATACTATAACTTACAGTATCACAGTTGTTAAATATCATCACAAAACAATGTCCTCTGCATTACAGTCTCAATCATTTGCCGAGTTAACTGTTTCAGATTTGATCACAGAGTTTCTCACATATCTGATGCAAAACTGAAATTTATGTTCAGAACTCAATTACTTGAAAGATGCAAGAGATGAGTTAACTCCAAATCTGAGATCATGACAGAAACTAGAATCTGTTCTCACTTTTCAATAAGGAAAAAAAAAATAAACTAGAAGTTTTATTATTCTTGTGACCTAGAAGTTTAACTTTCAACTGCAGGCTTGAACACAGCCCAAGAAAATCTTTCTGGTCCAAAGCTCTAAAGAAAGCCCTTATTGTTGCCTCTTTCCCCATTCTGCAATTCTCCCCTATTCCAGCAAATGTGCTTGTCCCTGACTGCACACTACAGCTTCCCCACAGACTAGCAACTATGCCTTCAAAGAGCAGTGTTCGAGCTTGCATGTTAATCACATTACTTCTTCCTTCCCTCCACCCTCCAAGCCACAGAGGCTGAGAAAATTCCACAACTGCAGCAGTAGAATGGTAGATGTAGGGAAATATTACATCTATTGGGAAAAAAGGAAAAAACACTGAGCAGTATGAAGGTGCTGAGCTTGGTATACCACAGCATGAATGTGATGATCAGGGACTAGTGCTTTCAATTACAGGGCTGGCTTTAGAGAGAACATGTGGCACTCTGGGGAAAAACTTCCAGTATGATGCAGAGGAATACAGCTAACATTTTAACATTTGGCCTATTCACAATAACTTAAAGCCCTAGCTGTCCTACATTAAAGAGAAGAGTCTCTGCACTGATGTGGACTGGACACATCAAACCAAGTTCTACCTTTTTTGCAGATCAAGGTCAAAGTAGATCTAAGAGTCTACCTACACATAAAACAAATGGGTAGTGATCCCATTCTTTTCATAAGGTACTGTAAAACAGCAACCTCCTCTCTTCCAGTGTCCCTGAAGAACTTCTGCCCCAGATCTAAAAGTCTTCCAGTTCCCAAGCTTTGCTACCTTCAGTTACAAACGCAACTGTGTGGGACATTGGAATAAATATTCCCATCATGCTATGGGCAAATATGAATAGCCATGCCGTGAATTATCTTGTGTGTTACTACAGGATATCAAAAGTTTCTTTGTGCTGCAGCATTTGAATCACTTAATTTTTTATGGTCAATTTTAGGAGGAATTGTTTTAACATCAATCAGTGCTCAGAGACAACAAATGCTCACACAGTTCAGTATGCAGCTTTCCTAGAAACTGGTCATCACCATATATTCCACAGCATGTACCCCAAGACAGGCAAACTAGATTGGATTTAAAGTACAACTAAAAGCATCTCAGAATTATGTATAGACTGGTGAGAAATTAAGGATAACACAAGTGTAAACTGACATGGCAGTAAAGGGATACTTGCAGGTCATTGTTTTTAGGAATATTCTGTCCTGTCACAATTTTTTTCTTAGCTAAGATTACTTACTGACCGCACCCTTCCTAGAAAGGTGAGCCTCACATGTCGCATTTGTGTATGTAGCAGTTTCATAACAAGCAACCACACATTTAACTACCAGAGATCATGGAATGGTTTGGGTTGGAAGGGACCTTAAAGATCATCTAATTCCACCACCCCCCCCCCACAGGCATGACAGAATTCATGATCTGCTCAGAGCACTTAACTTGCTGGCTACTGTTGGGCATATTGCCTCTTTAGTTCTTTCACAAGAAGTTTCATTGCTTCTAATCAAATTCCTCCTTTTATACAAAGTGATGGCATTTGTCTGTCGTCATAAATTCTTTCCATTACCTTTCTATAAATTATTTTCACTACTTAAGTTACTTATTGAAGGCTATAATCCCCAAATACAGTTATGATACTTAGGGACCAATCCGAACTTTTCCAAATTCAGTTTATTAACAGAACCGTTTTACATTGACTTCTATTCAACATAAACGGTGTTTACACGTGTACCCAGATGTATCAACAGAAGCTTTTTTCACATATCTGATCACATAATGGTAAACATTCTTTTGTGTGCATTTACTTACCCACAGTAGAACAGCACAACACAAACGTAAGCTAAGACTCCTTGTACTTTTATTGAGCTTGTTACGACTCTGATGAGCTGTTTTAAGGATAAAAGTTAAACAGTTATAACAGAGCACACAATTATTAATAGAATATTCTAACAGACCTTCCATATTGGGTAAATACAAGACAAAAGTAGAAACATTTATGTTAATAGTAATTTATTCTAACATTCCCCTTGACAGTGCTGACTACTTTGGTTTTTGGGTTGAATGAATACTATACCAGTATCTAGTTACAACTTTGCCAAACATTCTATTCTACATTCTATTAATGTTTACTTCAACACTAATTTCTATGTAAAATAACAAACCAACCNAAGAAGTGCCGATGTGGTAAAACAGGATCATAGCATTTCACACTACATGAACATTCTGAATACAAAATTGTTGTGTGGACTACACATATGAATCCCAAGTTACAGAGACAGAAGATCCTGAAATCTGATTTTACTTCAGTATTTCACAGTTAGGGCTCCAACTTAGCAAAACTCTTCAGTTTGTGTTAAAATATATTAGTATAGAGGATAGTATCTAAGAACAGAATTAACTAGAAAAAGGCATTTCAATCCAATTCTCAGAGGATGTGCTTTATTTATAAAAGAAATCATGATTATCATCATAGTTTTTCTTTTTTAAAAATCCTGGATTAAAAACTAGGCAAAGTCTGTCAATAGTATTTTACCCCTATCTCTACAGGAAAACATTACATTTAAAAGTTAATTCACACTGACAGTCTTCCAGGGTAATTACGAATTAGTATCTCTGCTTGCAAACTAAGTACACGTTCCCAGTACTATGATAACTACTGCTTGTCTATATGTGTGTATGGGGAAAGTCATTGCAGCTATTTATAGAAAACATTGTGTAATAGTTAATTCAGAACAGACAGCACGTGGACACAATTCCCGTAATGCGATTCATATTATAGCAGCATGTCCATGTAACAGGGTCAACTATTTCAGAATCACATATTCAAGAACAGCTCAGAAGCACAGTGCCCCCATACAAAAGAAAACTTAGCCACTGAGCATAGCATTACAAGGACAACCACAAGGACTCCTATAAGGACCCAAAAAACCCAGTACATTACTGCTAACCTTCTGGCAACCAGCTGCTTTGACTATTCTGAATGAATGAACAGGATACTTGCCCAAAAGGAATGAATGTTTAATAAGCAGAGATGTAGTTTAATTCCATTGCAACAATCCAAGTGCTCATGAACTCTATAAAATTAATATATATTCAGCTTTCTATGAAAGGCTGATAAACACTAACACATTTGTGAAACTGTAATTAGTACACGATACAGGTTATACTGAATACTAACTCAACCTTGTAGCATCACTTCAGTTACTTAAGGAGACTGTTACATCCTCAAAACATCAAAATATGCTAGCTATCTCACAAGCATATTCTCAACAAAGTAAGATATTACTGACAGAAAACTGATAGGAAAGATACAACTTACTAAAACAGCCAATGGAAGAGGAATGAAACCCATTCTTCTGGAAACCGAATCACTATAATCTGTATATGCCTAGGAAAAAAAAAAAGAGTAAGAATAAAACCATTTATGCAAAGGAATGAGCTTATTTTAGCTTAGCACACCCTCTACATAAGGATTGATCTATGCTAACAAACACTACACTGGTATAAAATATACCAATTCACATTTTGAAATGCAAGTACAGATAGCTATGCTCACTGACAAAAAAGGTAATGCTACCATGACTGTTAGGATTATCTTCATCAACAGCAACTGGAGTATAATACAAATCTCTAAATCAAGAGCAATTAGGACACTGAATCCAATCACGCTATAATATTTCATCTGGATATTATTTTGAGCTTAGAGACCTCTTTGTACTAATTTAACTTTGATCCTCAAGTATTATAGAAAAAAACACAACACGGATAAAAATGCAATTATCACACTATCAGTTTTAAATCATTTTTAAAACCTCTATAATTAGCCTAAGATAACTGTCTTAAAACCATTGCAAAAATGTGTTTACGTTTGCACTCCCAAAACACAACTACTCTGCATGAAAATTTCCATGCAGTATTGAAAAACATGCTGAAGTTAGGTAGCATCACATAGGCACTGTTTTTCTGTTAACAAATTATTATCAATTAATTGTTTGTATGGTACCTGAAGGTAACTTCTTTACTGGGTATAACCAATACATCCCTAGCAATAGCTATTGAACATACCCAAGAAAACTACCTGAATTGTTGTAAAGTTCATTAACAGAGCACCCATCCAGAGCACTCATGAACAGTCAGAGACTCATTCAGGAGAGGTGTGCTGTAAATAACACACCAAAAAACAGTACTCTTAAAAAAACACCAGCAGTCTGTGTTCTGTAAATACCCATGCCACAGCAGTAACATGCATGGTATAAACATCCACATACTAGCTATCGGTGCAAGCTGTCTGTGAAGAAATACTTTGAATTCCTAATGAATATTGTACTTTGATCTAACAGTTAAAATAATATGAAAAGAACAGTCATTTAAAATTACCTTAGGAACACCTTGTTAAGTTTGCTTACTTTCCCATATATCTCAAAAATGTCAAAGTTGTTATAACCATCCACTGACTGTATTTGGAGGAGAATTCTCAACAGTGTGCTAAATAAAGCCTGAACTGACCTGAACAACTAGATAAAAATACTATAAATTACAAGAAAATATTCCTGTTATCTCTTACTATACAAAGCAGAGCACAATTTCAGTGTTGTAGGAGTGAAATTATTCTGTAAGTACATTAAGTATTTGTTCCAATATCCCATTATAACAATTCTATTAGTTAATACAAGAAAATGCCTTTATTTTCAGGCTTACATTTTTTTGTCGACTGCTAACAAGGTCAAATGCAAGACTGGCTCTGTACTCACTGTAGACCTGGAAAAAATCCAGCACATCGGATGTGTGATTAATGTGTTAACACACACGATAGAAGCAACAGAATTATTAATAAAATATTTCTGTAAAAACATTATAAACACTTATGTACAGGCTGAAGGAGTCAAACCCAGTTTTCTTGAGGTTCAGCTGCACCCTTCAGATAAGTCTGTATTTCTGTAATAAAGTAGCTTATGTATATATACAACAAATAAGACTGCAATGCTTTTGGAATTAAACGAGACTTTATAAAGCTTTTACTGAATTTGAAGATAATGAGCACCATAAAGTAAGAGAAATCACGTTTACTTTTATTCCTAAGAGTTACCATTTGTTTTAAACTACATCAGGGATAGTATTGGGATCAAATTAAACAAATGAGCAAGCTTACTTATATACTAAACAAGTGACCCCATGAAAAAATAAAATTTTATCAGGAAGATGAATGATGCTTTTCTCTTTCTTTTTAAAACAGTGCTGCCCATTAAGACAGAAAAGCATCTATTTTAAGGATAACTGGCAGGGCAACTTGCATAGCAGGTGCTCAAAACTTCTGAAAAAGTCTCACCTATAGCAACTGTAAGTCATTAGAACTTCATACAGAAAAACTAATAGGTTTGTTAAATGAACCTTCTAAAATTATCACCTACTACCCTCCACACCCCAAGCTGTTTCAGCACACTGAAGCATGCTACATTTTTGGCTACCATGACTTCATTATTTCTCTTTCGTCTACTCTCTTTATGAAAGTAGGGCACGCATAAATGCCTCTGGCATAAGGGAGCTTATTAAGTACATTATTAAACTTGTTTCTACACCACACAATGTAGTTACTTTAGAGATGCTGGAAATGATAGCACTTCCAAGTTTTGACCTCATTTCCTGAAAAGTGGTTTTAATAGTGAGAAAACGCTAACTCATCTCTTCACAAATTTATCAAGTGCATTTGAATTCACACAATGCACAAGACAAATGGCCAATGTATCATGCCACACTACACAAAAAGTAACCCCGTGTACTACTTTAAAAGAAGGACTGCATAATATATGGTCTATGAAATTACAGAAGTGGAAAACTAACGGATAACCTACTTCATATTTGTGCTGCAGGGACCATGGAAAAATGCTTCTGATTTCACCTTTCAGATTCCACCTTTAACATGCATGCAAGCATCCTCATAAGATCTGTGTCCCCCCCCTCCCCCGCCTGAATTTTAACAAATAACATTAAAAAAAAAGTACAAGCTCTGTCTTGAATATATAACATTAAACTTCTTTCAATTTAACTAGAGATCACTTCACAAAATTATCTGGCAGTTATGTGAATTCTGGTTATTATGTGAACTGTTACACAATGCTTTCAATAATTCATGAATCTGGAACTACTAATTTAGAAGCAGAGGTGGTTGTTGCACATTATAAAGATCCTCAGAAGTATGCTGTGTCAGGAAGTTACCAAGCTTTCCCAAACTACATCCTATACACGAAAATAACAATTGTTATATTTTCTGCACTGGAACTGACTTTAATATTTTAAAAATAGCAAAATAAACTACAACTTAGAACAGCATTCAGCATTCCAAACAGGATACTTACATCTGCTGTGATGTCATTGAATTTTGTTATAAAGGCATGTTTCACAATATCCACTGCAATTTCTGAAGCAACCACCATGCAAACATCTGGGAATAACACCCAAAGATGATCTGAAGGTTGGGGAAGAAACAAGTTAGACCATTTAATTTGACTCCAGTATACAAAATGACAAATGACAAGACTTTGTTCCAACAGTCAAAAATCCTCCAAACCAGTGTCTGTAACTTTACATCGCCACTCAGTCTGTACTATACCAATTCTCTGTAATTCCATTGCTGTTCTAGACACTTATCAGTACTATACAATTAACGCCGCAACTAGGATCAGGTTCTAAAGCCTTAACATCATAAAGGTTTACCTTGACCAGGAACAATCTTTGCACATACCGGATAGTAGATTTTAAGTATGTATAAGGATCTGACCAATCACCTGTAGCTGCAACCTCTCAGATGCTTAACGTAAAATTTAGGTAGGCCAGTAACACTGAAGCAATATATACCATGCAGATCTAGGCTCAACATTATTAAAATAAAGTGTTCATACTTTTATTAAAATAAAACCTAAATTTTATTCAGTATTTATTCAATATTGTGTTAAAAAATCAATATTTTATTCAATATTTATTCAATATTGTGTTAAAAATCCTAAGTATAACCAGTATAAATTATGTATGGAAGCTTTTACAGTTACCGTTACTTACAGCACAGGAATTTGCCATTTTCTGTTTTATTTTTGTACTAATTTTCTTACCTGGATTCCATGAGAACTGTTCCATATTTCTTAGACATACAATCAGTAGCAACACATAATTGGTGAACCTCTCTTTTATATCTAGTTTAAAAAAAAAAAAAAAAAAAGATGTCAACTCCAAACAAACATTTACCTACGCAGACAGATACACACTTATTCTGTGGTTTTATCATTTACTATGTCTTGGATTAGACAATTTCTTCCACAGATTATTTGATCAGGTGTGAGGGGGGAGGGATGCTGGGAACTTCACCACAGACAGAATCTCTGCAGCATCCACCCAATGCTGCATCAGCTCGAGGTTCCTAGCATCGGAAGGGACACCAGATTTTGCAACTTGCTATCAGCTTTTCCAGTATATTAATAAAATAGTTATCTTTCTTGATAAAGTTGATGCCTTTCTTGTGGGATCCAAAAGGAATCAGCACCTCCTGGTGCAAAAACAGAGATAAAACACCTGTCATTTCAAGTTACTAGCAAGGCAAATTTCATTTTCTACAGATCTCGAATATGAAAATTGCTATATACTGGGTCCAAGGGCAGAAAAAAGGGTTTCAAGCCAACTACCACACGTTATTTAGAAAATTTCTTCCTAAACTTTTATAATGGTGCCTTAGAAGGGAACAGCTGGATACATCAGCTCAGTTACCAAAACTGTAAGAATGGTATTACAGAAGCTGTCAGACCTGAGATGGAGTCCTCTGACTTGGCCTCCCAGACTAGGCAGGGAGTTTTTCTACCTTGGTACCCTATTTCCAGAAACGATCCATACAGATTCCTTCAGGAAGCATCACATTTTTTTCATATATTAAAAAACCTTCCTGAAATTGCATTATTGAAAAATAGGATAAAACTTAAAACATAACGGCACAACAAATTAACAAGTCTGAAGATGTTTTTTGAGAAGACTTTTCAGTTATTTTCAGTGAATACTCTGATTTAATGAAAGTTTAAGAACACTAAAATATTGGCAGAAAACAGTTATCAACATCACTTTTACATGTTCTCACTGTAAAGTTAAATACATTTAATTTTAAAAACGTATTTAAAAATTGAAATTAAAAATACATCTTATTAGCATAGGATAAAGATCTTGTCAGCACTGTCAGGAAGATTATTTTTTGGCTTTAATGAACTTTCAAGAGGAATATTTAAATTTTGTCTTAATTTTTCTGTTATGTGATATATTTAAGTTTCTGTGTAAATAGTATTTAATCTAAAGCATCACAAAACAATTTTCATTTAACATTTGCATTCATTATCATTGCAATTTGCAGATGAATGAGACAAAAAACACAGCAATAGTCAGATTTCAAAATATGAAGCAAGCCTGCTGAAGTCTAAGTCTTGAAAAAATGAAAATAATCAAATTTTAAATGACCTGCTACATTTTTGGTAGCAGGAAGTTTTTTTTTTTTTTTTTAATATTACAGTTGGGTTCTCTTGTTTAAAAAATCTAGGAGTTGGAATGAAAAATATAATATTTGTCTATTTGTATAAACACTTTTGACCGTATCATATGCACAAAACAACAGAAAGGTGTTCAAAGATTAGAAAATACTACAAGAATCTCTAGAACAATCCTAAAGCACCATCTCCCTTAATTTTTAAACCAAGAATTCAACAAATATTTTAGATAACTAATACCACTATTAGAAAGAACCTCCATCAAAGGATACTTAAAACTTCTTTTCCTCATGATACACAATGAATAAAAGTTTCCAACTTTTATTCCAAACAGCCCCAACAAAGTGCCAAAAACGTAATGCATTTCCTAAGCAGCCTCTTCTATTATCTTACTAGCATATCACAGAATCAAAGAATCTTTGGTTGGAAGAGACCTTCAAGATCACCTAGTCCAACCTAAGACCTAACACTAACAATCCCTCCACTAGACCATGTCTCCAAGCTCTGCATTCAAACGTCTTTTAAATACCTCCAGGGATGGTGACTCGACCACTTCCCTGGGCAGCCTGTTCCAATGCCTCACAACCCTTTCAGTGAAGAAATTTTTCCTAATATCTAACCTAAATCTCCCCTGGCCCAACTTCAGCCCATTCCCCCTCATCCTATCATCGGACACGTGGGAGAAGAGAGCAATCCCCACCTCACTACAGCCTCCTTTCAGGTACCTGGAGAGAGCGATAAGGTCGCCCCTGAGCCTCCTCTTCTCCAGACTAAACAACCCCAGCTCCCTCAGCCGCTCCTCATAGGACTTGTTCTCCAGACCCCTCACCAGCTTCGTTGCTCTTCTCTGGACATGCTCCAGCACCTCGATGTCCTTCCTGGAGTGAGGGGCCCAAAACTGAACACAGGAC
>VXAA01003849.1:807414-833384 GCA_013399115.1 Anseranas semipalmata | reverse complement strand
TTTATATATATATTTTTTATATATATATCTAAAGTTACAGCCACCTCTGATATGCCTTAAGACACATGTCATTTTGGTAACACACTTTCCTTCATAATCCAGCTATTTCATTTCATCTTTACATTCTTTTTGGAACAAAAAATGGTATTTCAAGAAGCATCCCCACAACTGCCAAACAGTATGCATTCTGGGACCACTGTTGACATAGCGTGCTACAAGTCAACTTTTTGAAAATATAAAAGACTTCATAGATTTTGAAGCTTGGATATTTTGAATACCATAACTTAAATTTGAAATTTTTATGTAATAACCTATTGGTTGTGTGCTAAATTTGTTTTAGCACCTCAAATAAAAACTAGCTATTTAAGGAAAAATAGTGTTCTTAGAAGTAAAATCCCATTTTTGTCCTACCGAACCAAACAGTAATATAGAAGAAGATCAAGAATTCAAGTCAGAATGCTCATATTCATCACGGTAAAGGTGTTTTAACACTAATATTAAATAAATAAAGTCAGCCTCTTATTTCACATTTTCCCCGATTAGCATAGCCATACATACCGCTATTTGACATTTGAAAAAGGTTGTTCTTCTCAAACTTCTTGAAAACACTTCCTTTTATTTCAACGAACTGTAATTTTTAAAAGCAGTTATTTAGTTTTTATTGATAACAAATCGGTGCAGGCAAATCAGATAATCAAATAATATGAAAATAGATAATGTGGTACACTAAAATGAAGGATACTGAAAAATGTAGGGCAGTTATATAATAAAGCTACATACTTACATTATTGGACATCATGATGGTAAGCAATGATTTATTATGAGAGTTGAAGGCCACATTAAGGGTGGTTGCTTGAACCATTATAAGAATAGCATGCAGGACTGTAGATAGCAGGGTTAAGGAAACATATTTGGAAATAATTTTTCTGCACAACAGCATCGAACAGCATCAAAACTTAGATTTCCTATTTTGCTTCCAAAGTTAACCAAAAAGTTTCTGTCAACCTAGATTTGCAGCAAGACTTAAATCTATGTAATGTACCCACAGCGCTCTACAGCATGTAGTAATTATGTTGTTTTTTCTCGCTCTAAAAGAGCCCAATCAGACAGGAGAAACAGCAATATTACCTGAAGGAAAAAAAAAAATTCAGCCTAAAGATTTCACAGGAAACTGGGAAAGGTACAAGAATTCTGAATTCATCAACATCTGTATTTCTTTACAGATCATTTTTATCAATTCACTGTAACATTACTTCACACACGCATGCATTTCTCCCTTTATTTCAAGGAAGTGTGTTCAAGCTACATTTGTAACATTCCACTGTCTTCAAGATCCTGTGACCCAAAATACTCAATCATAAAACAGAAACCAAAGTTTCCACGAAGTATCCAGCTACTGTTTTTCATTTTACTACTCACTAAGTATTAAAATAGCTGTCTACCACTGAAGTGGAATACCATTATGAAGTTTTTTTTTAAAGCAGGTTAAAAGCTTTTCAATTCATTTTTAAAATGTAGTACTGACAATCTTACTTTGAAAGTAAATAAATACTCATTTAGGAATACAATCAAAATTTCAAATATATTAAAAGGAAATAATTCAGAGCAGTTCCTGAGTAATTTAATTTACAGAATTTTGTAACTTACTGAAGAAAAAGGATACAGACATACAGCACTGCCATGAAGAAGTGAGGAATCACACCTATATGGGCTCTTTTTCTTTCCTTAGGTTCTGTAGCTGTCCAATAAAGAGCATCCAAAATATCTTGTCCAAATGAAGAAAACAAACGATCAGCCACCTAAACAAGAAGAACTTTTTACTGCCTTACAGCAATATTTTTCTCTAAGACACTTGAATATGCCAGTGTAAGTACAGCTCGAACTAAAAAAAGTTTCACATGAGTTTTCATCTCTTTTTCCTATCATTCCACTCTTGATTTCACAGTTAACATGGATCCTTTTGTATACTCAGCAACTTATTTTCTCTCTCAAATTTATTTTTTCCCTTTTTCAACAGTATTTACTATATGTAACCATGTAGTATTATCTTAGATGCTTCCTTGGAAGACATCCAAATACAGTTCAAACTTTAGCCTTTGACAAAGCAATATGTATGTTGTGTCAAACCATCCTGAATGTTTTTTTCCCATTCCTCTGGACTTAATAGGGAAAAAAAATGAAAAGTGAATTTTGAATGTGTGACAGGGAATATCAGCTCACAAGTACAAAAAGGACTTAAGTCAGAGTTGGCTGTATTGTTTCCTTACATCTTGGAATAAGATACATAGTCAATACACATCTCTGCATAAAGCAGAAATCAAAGTTAAAAATACTATAACATAACACCAAGAGATAAAGAAGGACTGGAAATTCTGCCAAATTTAAAAATTAAAATAATAATAAAAAAATTAAAAAAATTAAAAAAAAAATAGAAAACCTACAAACGTGAAGTTTAACTGAAAGAATATATGTACAAGTAGGAAAAAAAGTTGGACAGCAGTAATTCTAAAGATAGGAAAAAATATGGACAGCAAACTGAGCTTGTAATTTAATACCACAGCAAGAAAGGTCACAAGGAATTCCACTAGTTCTCAACACTTCGTAACTAGCAAGCACATAAAAGTGAAGATCAATACAAGGAAATGCTCTTTTCTGCCTATACACTCAAGTTCAGTAATTTTTAAATTGAACTGTACATAGAACCAGAAAAAAATCACTTTAAAAATTAAATTCAGTATTACAAGTCACATGTCTGGCTAAAATAGAAGATATCTTTTACTGCTTACTAACCCAATCAGAATGGAACAGTTAAATATGAAAAACTGATTACCTCTACTTAATAAACAAAATTGATGTTTATCACTGTCGTTCTGTAAGATGGCAAATTTTGGACACGTTAAAATAGCAAGCAGCAATACAGAACAGAGTATAAAATTTACCTGTGAATATTGAACCATATCCAATTAACTAGAAAATAAGTTCTAAGGACAACATAATTAAACAGATTTCATATCATTTCCTGACTTTGCTAATTAACAGAGTTCTAAAGGTAAAGATTCTAAAGGGATAGAAGCCATATGCTTTAACTTCTTTGAGCCAACATTCATTCAAATTTCCTGAAATATGAAGGCTGAATAAAAACAATTTACTGGATGTCTCAAGTAAGCTGTACTTTAATCTTTCATCTTTTAACTTGATCTTTTAATTAACTTGAATGCTACTCTTTAATCATCACCTATGAAAATAAAACAAACCATGAGCTGACAAATTATCATAAATCTGAAGTTCAAAAAACCATCAGTTTAAGAGATATTTACAATGGCATTGTTTTCGGCTTTTAAATTTTGTAAATTAACGTGGTGTGCCTTGTTTGGTTCCTGCTCATTGTGATGACCCACTGAGTAACTACACCTGTTGTAGTAATACGTACTACAGAATGCTTAGAGTTTGGTAAGTTTTTGTCCACAATATTGTGAGGGTTTTAATAAGTAAAATGATGGCTTTGATGTCCTTCTTATTTATGCAAGTCTTGTTTCTTATCTGGTATGATAAAAAATATTAAAACCCACCACACAATATTGTTGTCTGCTTTTCCAAATGTGACTTACCTAAACCCTACATGCCGGCTCCAGGCTCCAGCAGAATTCCATGGTGAGCGGTGTCACCAGCATAACGCACACTGGGGCTTCACAAGGAGCAGGAGCCGGTGGGTCTGAATCTAAAAAACAAAAGTGTCATTTAAGCCAAGTGTGCTGAATGCTCCCCTTAGGTGGGCTATCTGGAGCATTCAGCACATAATTTGAAGATGCTGCATTCCTCATATCTGTCCATGACAATATTCTCAGGACATGCTAACAGCCGAAAACATCAGTACATTGTAAACATCTCTGTTACTCAGCAATTAAACTAAATTAAGGAGATCTTCCTATTTTGAAAAGTTGTGAAAATGTAAAGTTTATTGCTTTAAAAAAAAGCATATTTAACAGCTGCTAAAAAAATCATTTCTTGTGTAAGTAGCAGACTTGTAATGAAATTCACTGAAGTAGTGTAAGCAAGTGAATAAACAACCTGTTGAAAGCTGACAAACAATGAAATCTTTCAGTGGGATTCCACGTCATTTTTTGCTGATACTATGGCTGCAACTCATTGCTGCAAAAAAGACCCTTAAAAATATGCCCTCTGTTTTGACATGCTGGGTTTCATGAGACAATAGAAATTAAATACCATTTCCAACTTCCCACTTCAAAGTCTGATATCAGTTTTCTAATAACTATAGTAACTATGCACTGTAACATTTCCTCCTTTCTGTCCCCACGTTAGGAAAAGGATACTCAGGTACCACTTCTTACTTGAGACACACTTTTGGTTCTGCCAAAAGTAGCAAAGAAACTCAACTCTTCATTCAAAAGGGCACAGCACATGGCTTCCAACTCACAGCAAACACTACAGTCTCTTTTCAAATCACATGATAAGCACATGGTGCAGCACCTTCTTGGCACTAAAAGAAGTGACTCAAAGTCTTCTTGAAGACTATTAAGTGGTAATCTCTCACAGGTTAGGGAACCATACATATGGATGATATTCCCAACACGTCTACAATCCAGATACTAAATTGGCACCAAGTTCCTATTTTTACATGATTTTCATGGCTTGTGAGACATTTAGTTGACTTGGCATAATGAAGTGTGTCCCTTACACAATACTTTATTTTATGAAAACAAATGCTTTTATACAATATATACAGATTTTGCACAAAGTATAGCCCCATTGAAGCAGTCTTCAAATGAAGGTACAACAGATGTTCAAAGATAAATATACTATTCAGAAATCTCAGAACTCTAGTAGAATAACGTGTGTACAAAGCTGTGACTGAATCCTTTTAAGAGGTTGTATCACTAGTATGTCCTAGGTTTGCAGGTTGGAGATAAGATTGTAGCTATAAAGACATTATTTACTTAGTGAATCATTGATCACAGAATTACAATTAAAATCTCATGCTTTACATTAGTATCAAAACAAACATTTTTTTTCCCCAGAGTTTCTCTTTATGCTTCTTTTATCCTCCCAAAACAGAATTTTCTTTTCTTGTTTCTCTATATTCATTCAATTTACTAAAATGTATTCAGGCTTTTATCTGCCAGCAAGGACTAAGATAGGTTAAGCAGTAACATGTGCCCTTGCATATGAAAGCTATACTTCCATCATGAAGAAATAAACAGATTTCATGTCTTCCTCCATCTTTCTTCTCTGTTCTCTGTAAAGATCTTATTGCTATTTCAAATCAATAGTTTTTGCTTATATCAATGAGCTCAAGAAGTCATTCATTCTATTTCTTGCATTTCAGTTCTTCCATTCTGAATTCTCAATTTTCACTTAACTAAATTGATTAATAAGCTACAGGAACTAGGTAATATGAAACTTTATCTAGAAAATTTATTTTTCATGAACTTGTGTTTCACTACATTTAGGCTTAATATAATAGATGTGTGCACATTTGTGAGAATGAGATGTGCCAAATTCTAAGTACAAATATTGTAATACAACAGTGTATTTTTTAAACATTCTGAAAGCAACATCCTTGATATTCTGATACCAAAATTCTTACCTCAAGCATGTTATAGATGATGTAGAGCTTTATGACAGACTGTCCCCTTATCAGATGATACATCATAGAGTAGTCAACATAGTGCATCATGAAGTAGCAGATGACCAATATCACTCCTTTGAGAATGTCACACACCTGAGCGGGTTGCAGCAAACGTCTATCACTGAAATATAAAGGGCAAGAAGTTCCACTAAATGTTATATACCCACAACATACAAATGTTACCAAGTCAGTATGAAATTACTGAAGCTACTTAGCAAGTATGAGTTTCAATGCAGTTTATTAATCCTTCCCCAGCCCCCCACTCCAACACATAAGGAACACCATCACCATGATAAGCATTTACGTATCACACTCCTGAACGGGATCATCTTATCTCCCACATCCATTTAGTTATAATATCGTATTTGTTGGGTAAGAGATCTCACTTGTTAAAAACATTCTCCATGCACGCCCTTTAGCTTTTCATTTACCTTCCCTCTTCCAGCCAATACTACTTATCGTTTTGACTTCCTCAGTTATGGAAATAGTATTTGCTATAACCAAAAGAAAAAGAAATGAAGCAGTCATCTTCAATTTCAACATAATGATCCAGATGCTGAGGAACGGGTTCTAATTGCAATTCCATATCTTCTTTTAGCCCTAAGGTCTGCAGCAGTCTCAACACAATTTTACATCAGAGCTTGAGGTTGATCTTGAACAAGTGCAGAAGTTTTCTATCTACAGTCCCACAAGTGACCCTGAAGTTTAGAAGAATCACACAATTTCATCCTATAAGCTAAAACTCCAGGAAGAATACAGTTTTACCTCAACTGTCACAATACCAGCCATAAGCATATGAAATCGCAAGGCAGTACTTCCTTGTCTATTTACTTAACTTAGTACTAATAAGATGCAAATCATTTTAAAAAATCTTTGAATTAAATCAATGGGTTGTTTAACAATTACATATCAAAAAACAGATAGATAACTTCTGTTAAATATGTCTCTTTAATACACACTGAAAGTCTGTTGCAAAATTCACATTTCGCAGAAGCTGGAACAAATTAGCCAAATATGAGTTGTGGATTTTCATTTTCTGTATTCCTCAGTGATCAATTTATTTCAGAGATTAGACAATGCTCCCATTATTTTTTTTTTTAGTAAACATGTTATCAGTTTGAATATGTTGATTAAAAAAATAATGCTGCTTTTGAAAAACATCTGAACAGTTATATATGACCTGCAGGTCATTGTAACAAGCAGCTGATGTAAAAGTAGACAGCAACCATCACGGGGAAGACAAACCCTAAGAACATAATCAAGAGCACAACTGCACTTCTGCAAGTGGTATCAATTCTGGAAACTAACTCAGGAGAATAATGTCTTATGAAGCTGTGGCCAAAGTCGCACACAGCATCCTGTGTGCTCGAAAGATGAAGACATTTTGAGAATATGCTGTGTATAGAACAATTGAATAAATATCAGTACTAATTCAACACAAAGGCTGTCCTAAAGGATCAGACCAACTACACGTGACTGCTGTGCCTTGCAGGAATTAAGTTTCTGTAGAATGGAGTACACTCACATAATGTTTTTTGAGAATGTTACTTCACAGTCTTCAAAGTGACTTGGATTTAGTTTCTCACTTGCTGTAAAGAAGCAAGCATCTAGACAAAACTTCACTAACAGTCCTTCAATCATTTCTGAAGTTTTAACTAAAAATACACTCTATATTCTATTCAAAGTTGTGCAATAACTTGTACTTCTCATCCTCGAGAAGAAGAACCAGCAGTAAGGCTGTGACAAGTTTTTCAAAGCACATATTTAAAGGAACTCACAAAAATATCCTTAGAGTTTCAATTTAATCAGTTTGATGACAGAAGAGCTCTCAGCATTTCTAACCCACAGTCAGTAGAAGGGACTGCTACACAGGGTGACTATAGAAAACTACTTTCTAGAAAGTGAAAGGAGTAGGAAGATCCTGGCATTTAAAATCTATTCCAGTGTTCTTTCATTATACACTGAAAAGATCCCTTCATATTGCCTAGGCAAGAAATCTAGGGTCTGTTGCTAACATGTTTCTGATTGAGAAAGATTAACCATGACTATTTCATAAAGGCATCTCTACAGCAGCAGGATCCTTTTCCGCTCTGGCTAATGACATTTACAAAAGGATTTTGACATGTGGCTCTGAATATAATATGGAATAATTATTTCTTACACAGACAAGGAAATCAAGTAAATAGATTAAGTATAATAGATCTGTCACCTTTTGGCACATATACAGAAATATCTGCAAAGCATGCAGTTATGAAATGATGTAGTCAAGAGTTCAGCCAGAAATAAACATTGCAGTTTTAGTATATGATCAGGCTCATATTGGTTCAATCTGTATTTGTCACAAATCATTCCTGTCCTTCACATTAAACTATTTAATATGTACATAAACAAACATAGGCTGATGTGATTTCATGCCTATCTTTATATATAAAGTCTTAGCCCATCCATTACACACAGCATTTTCTGCATTTATTTTTCTCAATATATATTTCTCTACTTAGTGTCTCCAGTAACTCAGTAACTATGTCCACGCTCAATGCCAATACTGGAAAGTACTTTCAGAACAATCTTGAACACCAAGCAATCAGACTTCTTGATTAATATCACATACAAATTTGTAATGCTGTATTCGTCATCATCACGAGTACTACAGAATCTCAAAAACTGAAGAAAAAGAAGTCATCACAGCCCTGGGCAATACTAACTATAAGTCACCAATGTCCAGAAATGACCAAGGTATACATAATATAGTTCTGATGCTTTCATGTTTTCATTCCCTACTTTGAAATGAGGAGGTAAGAACCAGACAATACGGAGTGAGTACATAACTCTAGAAAACACTGAACAGAGACAGGAGAAGTTGAAACAGCTCAACTTGTTTCAAGCATTTGCATTCTTACAGTTGTGCATGATGGGTAACCAGAATACAGACAGATTTCACATGAAAATTAGTTATTGGTGTTTTTTCCTCATGAATAAGAAAAGAAGAATGATGAATAAAAAAAAGCATGACAACCATCCTATTTCACATTCAATCCTTCTGGTTCCTGAACAACAAGCAACACAATCTTTCCACAGTTATCAGCACCCCAGGCATATGCTGACGCTGCAGGTGTGAATTAAACACATTCTCTGCTTTAGTGAACTTAGCTCTTCAAAGATAATATTATGAGAGCCTGCTGTCCAAGATGTAGTTCCTCTTAACATCTCAGTGGATTCCAGAAATGTTATGTAAGAATTGTTTCGCAATTTGGCTAATTACACAGGTGAATATATTTTAAATTATAACTTTCAGAATTCATAAGCCAGTAAATATGCAGAGTCAGTGCATTTGGAGTGTCCTTTAGAAGTGCCTTAATAAGATACAAGATTTCTGTCTTTCACCCATTTATTTTCCTCTATTATTCCATTATTATTTCTAACGTTTTAGCTGTAAGTCATGCTCTTCAAGATACTCTTTTCAGAATTTCACAAGCAGTTTCATTATGCTAAGCTTCAAGTTCTCATGTTTAGCTGTACAGACTAGACTGCCGAGGAATTAAATTTTTAAATTAAACTTCTTCAGACACCCAAGTCCCTTTATAGTAAAGAGTAAGGCTTATCCATTCTTTCCATTATTTGCTACATAAAATCTTGAATTGCTTTACTATTACTATTGCTGAATACACTGATCTGTTTAAACACGAGGTGATCCTTCAATCTACACGAATTCAAACTTAAAATCCAAGCATTCCTTCATAAAGCATCTACAGATAAACTTTCTCCCACTGGAACACTAATTAGCAAATTAAGACAACAAAAACACATGCAGGGACTCTACTGTTTTACAGCAAGTACTTAACAAGATGTTCAAATTCCTCAGTGTATGGGTTATGGTTACCATTTTATGCCTGGTAATTCACAAAAAAAATCTCCACTGGAACAAACACTCATGTTTCCAAATAATATAATGATACAAATGCACACTTAAGGGGATAAACATGCTTGTTACTAATGTTAAGATAAGGAAGTGACATGCAAGCCTTCCTATTATACCTCCCTCTTACACCACAGCAGGCTTCTGTTTCAGCCCAGTCAATTAACAAAAGGAAAAGGATAAGCTCAATGCTTATCATGCTGTGTCTGCGACAGCTGGAAGTGAAACCGTGGTAAAATTTGTACAGTACACTGAGTGGCATCACCATGAACTAGGAATTCAGAGAACCAGTCTGTTATGACGACTTTTTGTTGACTGTGTGTTGAAACACGTTTAGAAAACATGAATCTATGTCTCTCCTGTTAAGAAAATGATGTGATCTGAACAAGCAGCTTCCCTTATAAACGTTTAGGATGCATTACTTTGCCATTTTACATAATCAAATTAAAATACCATCAGATTAGACTACTAGCAAATTTTCTTGCCACACAATTTTTTCTATAGTTTAGGAACAAATAAAATTTAAATGCGTTTCATTTTTAAGAATTGTGACACTTGTAAGAAAATCCACAAGAGTAAGAATCAAGCTTATTTCAAGATATACATAAAACCCAGCAAAGAAAAATTTGGTGTGGAAAACTGTTTGCCATAAGCAATTTTCTTAGACAAGTGAAAGTTTTAAGAAACTTGTTACTTGACTGCCATTTGCAAAGTATGTCTATTTGGTACCATACTCTAAAGATTGTGATCCACATTTCATACACTTGTAAGAGTTCTGTCTCCATCTACTGGTTGGCAAAAGTTAGGTTCAATCAATTATTCATAACAGAAGTGACCGTTGCGATGCTATGGAGACAGGTACTGATGCGTAGTCTTTGTGACTGTTCCAGCTGAACAGATTGTTTGATTTCACAGTATTTTTCTTTAGGTTAAAGCAACAAAATAGCTCAAGGTTTTCAGTATATTGGTATCTACCCTAGCAACTGCTTTTTGTTCCAACAGCTGTACAATTAAAGTTACTTAGCACTAAGTACAGCATTATCAAAATAAACCACAGTTTACTGATATTACTTTAATATGTTACAAATCACAAGTGCTAGTACACAAGTTTGTTCAAGTGACTGACTCCCAAAAACACCAAGATCAGGTGTTGAGTGCTGTAATAAGCCTTGCTTATTGCATACAAAGTGGTTCTGGAAAACCAGAAGTTCTTACTATATAGAAAAAAAAATAAAACAGACTGAAAATCTCATTACAGCTGTCTATGGCATGCTTTTCAGCACCTGTCATTGCAAAATGAACAGCTTTATCACCATGTTGTCATACATATGTCTACACCATAATCTGTAGACAAGTATACTTGTCTGAGTCTGTGATTACTTCAGCATTTGATGCATAAGCACCCTGCATATATTATTTTAAATGCAACTCTGCACAGAGTATCACATACTGTCATTTACTTCTGTCTTTCATGGCCACTGGTGCTCTCCAATTCTTCACCACCATACGGTTTTCCCGTCACATTTAGACAATTTTTTTTAAACCAACACAAATTCAGCACATTTTTCGTGTTCAACTTTACATGATAAAGATGTCCAGATGTCCAGCAGGATGACTACTACATTTTTAATCGGTTCCTTTAGTATACAATCATCTAAATAATTTGGGTTACTCTAAACAATTATTCCGTCATAGTTATCATGGATAAAATTGCCAATACTGATGTCACAGATACAGGAATTTAATGATGGGACTACATCATAACTGCAATAATGCTTTAGATGGATATTTAAATCTTAATAAATCATGAACTTAATCACATGCATATACATGTATTTACGAAATTAAAATAACACTAATTTCTAGAAACGTTACTGTACTTCACACTATGCAGAAAAACCTTCCATTTGAATAGGTTCATTTGGCTAATAAAACTGAAAAAGCGTTTTAGCACTGAGGTTACAAGTTTGAGCAAGTATTTTAGGGCATACTTTTCCTAATTTTATCTTTTATTCAAATACTCTTTTTCAAGTTAGACACCCACTGAGGTTTGTATCAATGGATAAAATACTTCAATTATCAAAACAGTGATCTAAATAAGCAGTTATGCTTAGATATCTTGTGTTTCTCCCTTTTTACAACACAGATATTTGTATGAAAACCAAACTGTGGAATTTTGTTTTGTGCAAATATTTAGTCTTTATCAAAGTCTTAATCCTTCAATGCATCCTTCAGTAACGAACCATAGTATCTTACATTTCTAACCTTGTATGAACATTAACAAGAATGAACAGACTGACGCATAAAATGATTATGTTTTCCTGTTAGCATACTAAGTGAAGATGCCAGGGAAAGAAAACCCAAGCAAATTTGTCTGAAGGGCATACTTGCGCATATAGCTACACTCTTAACATTTTTCAAAATAAGTAAAGTGAAATTTTGAAAATATTTACCTACAACTATGCTCAAATTTGGAATTAAGCTTGGCTCTAGAAAAAAAATTATTTTGATCAATTCCAATACTGAGTTTGAAATAAATAGATAGTTTACAGTATGCAGGATTTCACTGTCATAAAATTGTTAAGATATACAGACTTAGTGCTGATAAAAATGTCTCAGTTGAAGACTTGAAAATACAGAGAGCTAAGTTGGCCAAGACTAAATGGTATTTCATTTCTCAAACAATAAAAAGCCTCTACATGCACACAACACAGCACAGAACCATGCTAAGAATGAAACAAAACCAACCTTTCTGTTAGGCCCCGATGAGAGCTGTCTCAAAATAAATAAAAAAATGAGGTTTCAAATAAGTGAAAACTAGAATTAGCCTTAAGTGTTTATTTCTTTTTTAATAACAGAATCAACTGTAAATGAAGTCAGTAAATGAGCATAAGTACTGTATTTTATTCTACAGACAATCAATTTAAAGTCTAATACTAAGATAACTGGCAATAAACTTTCAGAACCCCCTCCAAAACTTCTGAAGTTAAGCATTACAAGGAAAACCTGCTTGAAATACGCATAAAATATAGCTATGAGCTTGACTGAACTGTTACTTAGAATAAACATAAAAAGCCTAAGGCGCTATAAACAAAGTACAGCAGGGGCTATGGTTTTTCCAAGACACCCTATTTTAAAATTGGGATGAAGTGGTACACAGGCACTCTGTTATCAACAGTGTTTTAAACCTATTAAGACCACAACCAATCTCCACAGGGAAGCGAAGCTGTATACAAAAATATACCTACCATAAACAGCACTGAATCAGTTTCATGTACTGGGTATTGAATATTAAGTGTTGGCTTCTCCTTTGAAATATGTTGGTTAACTTAGCTATCCTATTCATTTGTCTTTTTAATCAGTCTCTTTACTGATTACATGCCAATGTGTGAATTTGGACGATAGCATAAAAGGAGAAAGAAAATCAGGATTTACTCACCAAGGAGGAATCCCTGTGACACCACATTCCATCCTATAAAGGAAGTGAAAGTGCTCTTCCCTTCGGTCTGATTTACAAGAAAGAAAGAAAGAGAAGGTTGTAATGTTGCTACACTATGCACTGTTATGGAAAGGAGAAAGGAGTACTTGATCCGAGAGATTACTACAGAAAATACTGAATGTACCTGCCCTTTTTGGTTGGTAGAAGGTCACAGATTTTGGTGGAGAAGTGCACTACTTTCTCAATGAGCTTAACCAGACAGTATGAAGTTTAGGTATTTAACAGCTAAAAATAGCCCTTGGCAAAAAAATTAGGTTTGGGACTAAGTGTTCAACTGAGGTTCAAATTTATTTGTGAACAAAGTCCATAACGAAAACCCCAGTGTATTTTTTTCTCCGAGATGCTTTCTTCCTACAATTTCTTTCTTGAAGTAATGCTTTTTTCATTTATTTCCTACTGAGAAGTGTACTTCTATCATTTCACAGGAGGGCAGTGGGAAATTTAAGAGGTGCATATAATACAACTAAAGTTAATGATGTTATTGCTGACAGAACCTAAACTCACTTATTTCGGGGAGAAGGGAGCATAGTAAAAGAAAACACAGAACATGTATTTGTAATCTATACTGCTATTTCAACATGGAAGAAATGTAAAGATCTTCCCAATCATTCTTCATGTAAGAAGAGTCATATACCACTTCTGTACCTTCTTGAGAAAGCTGGAATTTTTAGAAAAACTCACTTTCCACAACAAAAGTCCTTCCTTATTTTACTGACAAGATGTAAAATGTCTTTAAGTGTAATTATATCGGGAGTCTTATCAGAGTTTCACTAACATACAAATTTAGCCTTTGTATCATAGTATTTTCCAAATGACATAGAAGAGCTTCTCCATATTCCCACAAGAGCTTTTACTAGTGTGCTACATATTTTCAAAAAAAAAAAAAAACCAACAACAAAAGTTAGCTCTATAAAAGTGGTTCAAAACAAGCAGAGATATTAATCTGCCCAGAATCTCTGGGTCTGAGGTATTAAAAAGTCTGAACTGTAAAAGGAAACTGCACCTTTCAATCATGGGTACAGTTAGTTTTAGGAACCTATCATCAAGGACTGTAAATCTGAAAAGAGCTCCACCGGGTCCACTTCTCCCTCTCTCTACCTTTGATTGTTCCAACAAAGCGTGTGCTTTTAAGTTGTCAAAAAAGTATTTCAATAAAATGAGATTAGCTTGTAAGATTCAAAGAACATAGTTTAAGAAATGTCTTTCCACTACTTGGAAGAAAATAGTCCTCTGTAATTTCAGAGGACTGCTGATGTAATTTAATTTTGTGAAGTGTTAATTTTTTAAAGAGCACCCTACTATTTATAGGGCATAGCAGTAATGAAGTTTCACCTGCCAAAACCACCACAACCTGATGATTCAGCCACTAATGACAGAATCTTGGATTCTTTTCATTGAAGTTTTCAGCGTTTTTCTGAGTTTCTAAAACAGCTATGTTAACACCAATATAGCTCTGACAAATACACAGAACTAAATTTACTCAAAGGGAAAGATCAAGTGATGGGGAATGACGATTTAGCAGTCAAACCAAAACAACTTACACTGTTTAGGCAGGAAAAGGAAACAAACTTCTTCCAAGATACATTACTCTGTTCTCTTAGCTTTCTTAGACGGAATATTAAAACGTGCAAGAGGCAACAGAGCACTCCCCCTACATTTAAGCACTGCACACAGTATTATAGACAGGAACTAACCCATTTGACACAAAACGTGTTTTTACAGTTTTGAAGAAATAAAGGGTAATAGAATATTTTTCTACACTGAATAGAGCACAAAGAAGTTACGAGGAAAGAACTGAAGAGTAAAGTGGAAGGTCGACAGAACACTCACTGCTCAATCATTTCGCTAAGATGTTGAGAAAAAAGTCAAGATGAAGGGAGGAGCACTTTTATTTACTACACAGAATGGAATATGATGTGGCAGGTTCAAAAAACAACTAATCACACCTCTCAGCACTTACTTGACATTTGTGAGGAAGAATGAGTTAAAAAGGTAACAAGCCACCCGCTTTGTAAGTACCTTTTGTAATTACAGATGCATTTTACCTACTGAACTCTATTTAAACACATAAAAATATATTTCCTGAGCTAGAAAAGCCCATCTTATTTTTTACCTTAACAAATCAACTCAGCATAACTAGAAATAAAAACAAGAAAACACACAAATAAAAAGTGCAGACTGAGTATTTGGAAACGAGTCATTATATCTGAAGAAGTTTCACTGCATACCATAAACATGGATTGTCAACTTTTCAATAAAAATCTACCAGCTTTAAAACATTAATGACTTAGACAAAGCCTCCGGTAGTGAAAAAGTAGAGAGATCACAAGGAAAGAAATTCCATAAACATTTGAAGAAACTGTGACACAAAAGAAATTGTTTCAAGAATTACTACCAAAACAAAACCTCCTTGATTCAAGATGATCTTAGTCTCACTGAATCTTACCTGATAACACTTTAAAGTTAACACATTCAAGTTGAATAGGTTAAACTGGATTCTGTCCTGCCTTTGACACTAAGAATATCATCAGACAAGCAAAGTTTTAACATTGCAGTTATGTGTGTGTGGTCTTCTGAACACTACTTTCTTCAGTAAATTTAATAATAGCCCAAGCCAGCAACTTTCAAATTTTAATCGCTATTTCAGAAGAGCAGAAAACTCATTTGTCAAAAGCAAAGCTGAGTTTATAAACGAGGAAGAACACTTTGTAAATTGAAAAAAAGTAGTAAGAAAATCCAAACAGTATGTTATAAATCCATTACATTTACCTGAATTTTAATATTTTAGCAATAGATTCCATACAGATATTTACAAATAAGCACATAATTTTACTTGTCATCATGCTAAAACTGAATAGGTGCCATATGGTTCTTTACACAGCTAGGGAAAATCTTGACATTTTGAAAATATGCTATTCAGCTCAAAATTAACAGCATAATACAGTATTAGAGACTGCCACCTAGTGTCTATTTTAAGCAGCACCCGAGTACAAACATTTCAACTCAGGACAATACTTTAAAATAGTATGGTTTTATACAACTAAAACTATTCTAAACTATACATCTAAAAGCACTCCACATATAAGATACTATTAACAATATAAATGCAAGCAATTTGATCAAAAGAAAAAAAGAAAAAAGAATCAGCAACAATAAATCAACTTTTTTAATCAAGTTTGGAGAAGTACAGAATGAAAACCCTGAAGTCCTTATTTATTCAAGGAAAAATTAAAACATCAATATAAAGACTCCTATTCTTTTAGATTAACACTTAAGACTTGTGTTATCAGGTTTACAACAAAGTAGCAAATTTTATTAAGGAAATTAATTGTCCCATTTTTTGATTTCTATGCCACAAAGCTAAAGCAAAAATGCTATGAATTAGTGACTTTCTTGGTATTGATCTAAACAAAAAAGCAAGGGGTTAAGACTGCTAAAATTTCTTAACATTATTCTATCTAGCTAGTCCCATCGCACTTACTCTACAAGATTCTTTTAAGGAATAAAAAATCCATTTTATATAGGGACGCCTTGGGAAAAGGTTACTGTGAAAATGAGGAAAACTCATTTTTCGTAAAAATCAATTTTTTGTTTCAATATCAAATAGTCTGTCACAATACGTGAGGTCAGTCATTAACTCAAGACTAACAAATCCTAAAACACTGTTCAAATAGATGTTAGAAGAACAAAACTACAGGATAAGGTTATGTCTCTGTCCCTTACTAACCTAAATGTGCCTATGGGGTGTTGTTATCAAACTGCCATCTGAGAGAAACAATGTTTGAGCTAATGACTGGTGGCAAAGCTTAGTAGTACCCCATGCACACTGTTGCTTTGGCTAGGTTAAAGCAAAACTTCTATTTCACAGTGAAAGAAGTCATCGGTAGTTCAAACAGCACTGAAAGTCCATAAAATTAAGCACAGATAAACAGAGAAATATCAACACCTTCCTCTTGATCAACTTACCGTAATCCATAGCAAGGCAAAGTGATGAACCGGAACATTGCCAGAAAAACTCTCAAAGGAAGCAGGGTGAATATATACAGAAAAGCATCCAGGCACAAAAAGATTCCAAAAAACATCAACTAAATTATAAAAATAAAACAGATGTTAGTAGTTTATACAGAGTTACAAATAGTTTATAAAGAATTATATTGTTTTATGAAAAATACATTTACAGATTACGTTAATTAACCAAATAAGCATAACACTCATTTAATCAGATGAACTTCTTAGACAAAAAAGCTATGCAATTAGAAGTCTATTCAACAAAAATTCTGCTCTGCAAGGCCCAAACAGCAAATAATTTTACAGACTTCCACAATTCACTGAACTCAGACTTTATTCAACAGATGAGTTGCACTTAGGTATTACTGCAGCTCATTTTTCAATAGTGACTTTCCTTTAAGGTTAAAGAAGTTAATTTTTGTTAACCTTAGGGGGAAAAAGAACTGTAGAGCTGTCTGCACATATGCAAAGCCATTTTCTGCAATCATCCTTTTCCATGTGTCTTACCCCCTCAAAAAAGAAAAGATTTTACCTAGTTAGCTTTCTATTGCACACCTAATTACAGCTGTGGTAGCTCTCCTTCAGGAAATATGCCCCTTTCTTTCATATGAAGAGGAATATAAAATATGAAGAGGTCAACTTACATACTCGCCCTCAGTTTAAATGCTTCCTCCCTAATTTACAAGAACAGTTAAAGCCGTTTCATTATAGCCACAAGCCAAGCAACTCTATGATGATTAAACTCGACCTAAATTCTGTAATTAGAAAGCCGTTATATACCTGACTCTCCCCAGATGACATTCCTTCTTCATGTGCTCTCTGAGTGGATCTAAGATTTACCTGAATGGGACTCTGGGCACCTGCTGTTTTCCCTAACCTATTTCAAGACAAGTTAGGCACTAACTAGGTAGTTAGGCACATTAAGCCCTACTGTCAGCATTAAAATAGTAGTATGTATTTTCTTGTTTTTGTTCATCAATAAAATCTGCTTTGCAGCTTCTCTTTCAAACTTGGGCCTAGCCATTGCCCCATTCAGAAGTTATTAGCCCTGTTTCTTCAGCTACCCAAGGAAGTCCTACAGACAGTAGTACAAAGTTGTAATTCTCTACATCCACAATCATTTCTATAGTTACATGGCTCAGAGGCAGGGGAGCAAGTGACAATATTTGCTCCCACATAAGCTTTGGTTATCAGATCAGCTGAATTTCTCTATCTACCATTATTAGAGCAATCTCTCCAACAGCAAACTTACCTATTCTCAAAACTGCACTCAAAAAAAAAAAAGGGAGTCAGAATACTTTGTGCAGTTTCCAGAATGAATGGCATCTATTTTCTGTTAACTACTACACCCCGCAAGAAATAGATGTTTTCATTTTACTTTCCAATGACTGAAGGACTTCCATAAACTCTAAGATTATATGTATGTAACAAAAGCATGTTAAAGAATATCGATTATTTACCTAATATCAGAAGATAAATTTTATTCCAGTTTATTCTCACTCTAGCTGATTATGATTTACATTCCTACTCTGTAATCATACTATTAGGTATAAAACAATACAAGTCATTAGGACAATTCTTCCCTTCCTTTCCTACTTTTCCATGCTTTATTTGAACGAAGCAGACTTTTGAAACACAGTCAAATGATTCCCACAATAGGTCACAGTGTCTGCACACTATTTAGTTTGCTTTCTAGGTGCTCATCAGCATACTTTTTCAATTTTTTCAGTGAGTATTATTCAGTTTGATATAGTTAGAATGCAAGCTAGCCTGGACTAAGCCTGTGCAAATAACATTTATTTCATAATCTCTCTGTAAAAAGATATTTACCACTTTTTAAATGTATCTGCTCATTGCTCAGTTTCATATTCTTCCACTGATATTCAAAACAGGGACTGAAGTCTGATTTACCATGCAAAAAAAACATCAATTTCACCACTTACAGCCTCAACCTTATTTAAGCAAAGGCCAATAATCTTGTATGTTCTTAAATGCTGAAAGTTTTATTGGAAACCTATGGTGATGATCCTTCAGAATAATTTCTGTGGCTTGGAGACTGCACATAATAGTCTACATAATTATAATCAATATGTGTATTTACTTCTGTAAAACCAGAATCACAAAACCATTTAGGTTGGAAAAGACCTCCAAGCTCATCCAGTCCAACCTATGACCTAACACTACCAAGTCCTCCACTAAACCATGTCACTAAGCTCTACATCCAAACATCTTTTAAATACATCCAGGGATGGTGACTCAACCACTTCCCTGGGCAGCCTGTTCCAATGCCTCACAACCCTCTCAGTGAAGAAATTTTTCCTAATATCTAACCTAAACCTCCCCTGGCCCAACTTCAGCCCATTCCTCCTCATCCTATCACCTGACACTTGGGAGAAGAGACCAATCCCCACCTCACTACAGCCTCCTTTCAGGTACCTGTAGAGAGCGATAAGGTCACCCCTGAGCCTCCTCTTCTCCAGGCTAAACAACCCCAGCTCCCTCAGCCGCTCCTCGTAGGACTTGTTCTCCAGACCCCTCACCAGTTTCGTTGCTCTTCTCTGGACCTGCTCCAGCACCTCAATGTCCTTCCTGTAGTGAGGGGCCCAAAACTGAACACAGGACTCGAGGTGCGGCCTCACCAGAGCCGAGTACAGGGGGACAATCACTTCCCTAGTCCTGCTGGCCACACTGTTCCTGATACAAGCCAGGATGCTGTTGGCCTTCTTGGCCACCTGAGCACACTGCTGGCTCATATTCAGCCGGCTATCCACCAATACAACCACGTCCTTCTCTGCCTGGCAGCTTTCCAGCCACTCATCCCCCAGCCTGTAGCGCTGCTTGGGGTTGTTGCGCCCCAAGTGCAGGACCCGGCACTTGGCCTTGTTGAACCTCATACAGTTGGCCTCGGCCCATCGGTCCAGCCTATCCAGATCTTCCTGCAGAGCCTTCTTACCCTCGAGCAAATCAACACATGCACCCAGCTTGGTGTCATCTGCAAACTTGCTGAGGGTGCACTCGATCCCTTCATCCAGATCATCGATAAAGATATTGAAGAGAACTGGCCCTAATACTGAGCCCTGGGGGACGCCACTCGTGACCGGCCTCCAACAGGATTTAACTCCATTCACCACGACTCTTTGGGTCCAGCCACCCACCCATTTTCTAACCCAACGAAGTGTACGCCAGTCCAAGCCATGAGCAGCCAGTTTCTTCAGGAGAATGCTGTGGGAAACGGTGTCAAAAGCCTTACTGAAGTCAAGGTAGACCACATCCACAGCCTTTCCCTCATCCACCAGGTCTCATCATGGTCCATGGATTAATTTAATGACACTGAAGGTGGGAAGCAGGGCTCTGACAAAAAGGAATCCTACTGTCCCTCCCTCCTCCGCTGCTCTGTGAACTTTCTACTCCTACTCCAAGCTATTCAGCTACCCCTCCATCCTCAGAGACTCTGGATTTGTGAGAATATTGGCTGTGCAGTTCAGCACAGTATCCTAGCAGAGAACAAAACAAGCAAGAAACATGAAGCGTTCACTGCCAAATTATGAGCTGATTTAAATCTTATAATAGTCCAACAAGCACCACAGCCCATGCAAAACAAGCGGTGTGTATAAGGTAGGAGACTGAAGTGGGAAGAGCAGTGGAACAAGACTCTTCTTTCAACATCAGTTACTGTTAAATTGACTTAGGCTTACCATATAACTACACAGAGGTTTGGGGAAATGTATCAATATCACTCTTAAGGTTATGGTTACACTGCAGCCTAGACAACTTTATTAACGATGTTGCCTTCCTCCTCATCCCTGAGCATATTCCTGCTGCCTCCCACATCTGACATCTTGTCTTACAGGGTTTCAAATTGGTTAAGCCACAATAAAACTCTCTTCTACATACAGCACGGGAATTGGCCTGCTGAATTATATTTTAGATAACATACAGGAGTGGGCAGGAACGCATCAATCAGGAAAGACCACAACACTGGGACAGAGGGGGAAGGTGGGGTAAGCAGTGGCCAGAAGCAATACAGAAGGTTATGACAGTCAAAAACCTTTGACAAATTCATCCATCACCATATTTTTAGACTGGAAAAATCTTTAAAACAGTGGAGTTATTTTAAATGAAAAATTACATTTTGCAGTAAAAAGTTTCCTTTTGATTGACTATTCCTTGAAGATCAATGACATCTTTGTATTTGAATTAATTTATCATCACCTGGACTTTAAAGTTAGTTGGGTCTGTCTCTGCTAATAACATCAAGTGGCCATGAGTTGAAAACACTGAAAATTAATCATTGCAAATGTCCAAAAAATTTGTTTTTAAGTGTTTAAAAAATAAATATTCCTTTAAATATCTTCATGCAGCAAATATTTAAATTAAAAATAATCTTAAAAAATACTTCACCTTTTCCAGTTCTTTTGGTATCCGCATGCACGTGTATACTCTCTCTCTCCGCTCTGTGTATTTTGCTTCATTGTGTTCAAGGAAGTAACCTCTTGTCAGCTCAGCACTGATGAACCTCAGCAGTGAAAGATCTACATTTGGGAACAAACATAAGCAGAAGACACTTCAGGCATTAACTCCACAGAGTGAGAAGGCTGCTATGCTTTTGGTACTTGCTATGTATTTCAGTTCCATCACATCTAACGCAGCAGGTTTCTGCTAATAGCAACTAGAATGTCAAAGAACTTGGTGCAGAAGGAGCTATGTGAGAACCGAGTCCTATTCTCTCCCATTTCCCTATTGCCTCCCAACAAGCAAAACAAACTACTTTTCCCAGCCAATCATTTTCATCAGCCATCCTACTCTCCAAAAGATTACTAAAAAAAGCTATGTTGAATGCAGTATGTCTAATGGATTTAATCCTTATGATACTAAGAGCCTCCTAAATTTACTGAGCTTAATTTTAGACTTTTTAAAAAGTTATTTTCTCTCTCAGCAACACTAGCAGCTTGTTCTTTATTTTAAAGAACCACCTTCTTTCTATAAGGTTATAGTGTTCATAGATAAGTGATCGCAACTGATTTAGTGCACAAACAGTAAGTGTTCTGATTATTTGCTGATCAGATAAAAGTCCTTCAAGACTGAAATGCAATCAAGCGTGTATAGGTCTTCTGCATTTTAACAGCTGTAGGTAAATAAGCTGAAGCCTGACCTAAGTTTTTAGTCAAGCCATATGGCTTTAAAAAAAGGCTTTGTGCAGAATAGCCTTTCAAAAGGAAATAAACAACCCAATTATGAAAACTCAGGCTATCAGCACAAGAAGGTTGAACTTACGTTCCTACACTCACTGACAAGGTCTGAGATCACCACCTCCCGTCTGTAACACCTCAAAAGCGACAGCTGACTACAATAAAGTTCAACATTTATGGCATATAAAAATAGACACTCTCAGTGTTCGCACAACATCTAAAAGATAGCTATCACTTATCTAGACAGGTAGGTGAAAAGCTATAGTGAATTCATCATGGGACAAGAACAGGCTCACAAGTGGCAGATTCAGATTTTAGTGAGTTTCAGTGACTAGTCAGGGGGGGAAGGCTTGCATGGTACAACGCCCCACATTTGTGGTGACGAGGGTCACGGAAGCAGGGTGCATAGCACATCCTTAGTAAAACTGCCTAGATAACAGCTGTTAAGACAGCTATATAAGTAGAGATGGTATGTGTGAATAGTTCACCCCAAACTGTCAGAGATAGTGGCTTCCCAAAACTGATCACATCAAAGATGATGACAATGATCAGCTGGATGAAACAGCAGTCAAGAAATTACAAAGAGTTTTACAAAGGCAAAGAAGGAATCAGCTTGAAAAGAAGTATAAGAGCAGCAGAAAAGGCAGAGTGTGCTTATAACTTACACTGCCTTGGGTGGTGGGCACGTGTGTCTGCACGTGATTAGAACTTCTGGGGATTACAAACATTTTGAAGTTTGCAGTGGTATATTAACATAAATATGTATTGTTAATAAATCATTTCAATCATGATTTGCTTTCAACTATGTGAACTGAACAGTTTTCCCCTGTAAGGACCTGTTTGGATAGTGTTTTTGACAACTTATAGTAGGCTAAAGCTGCTGTAACCCTTAAAGGTATTTGTTTTAAAATAAACAAACAACATGTAGTTTAATGAGTAGAAAAAACTAATATTGACATTTAAAGTTTCAATCAAAGTTCATTCTAGTGAAATAATGGCAGAAGTTCATACCACTAAATGACTGTTCAGATCTCTTGCAAACTTGTTTTCTGAAGTCCTCCTCTGTACCATTATCATTTGAAACTTAAAGAAAGAATTGGGGAAAACAAAAAAAGTTAACAAACAATAAGCTCAGGTACGAACATACAAATTAACTACTCTTAGCTGCCAAGGTACATTTTCTTACACCACATATAACCAACCTTCACTAACTTAAAGATAACGCATCTCAAACAACTCATGTTTCCTGCAAAGTAACTACTGACATACGGGCAACCATCACGGAGTAACAACTGCGCTGTTTGTTCCCACTTCCCATTACCTCACGTGAACTCGTTCATGGGCCTATTGTTGAAAAACAAATTATTTTAAGTTTCCTCCACCTGGCTAAACTTCCACACCCTAGACACTCCTCATGACTGAAGCTGATCAATATATGAGCTCCAGACCGTGCATGCAAAATACCCTCCCGCTGTGATGGGATGCACTGAAGTACACAGTTGCCCAGGCACCTCCTTTCTGAGCACTTCCCACCACCCAGCGTCAGCCCTACTTCTGTGCCAAAGCCATGAAACAGATCAGTGGCTGGCCCTGTAGGAAAAACACAACACGCAAAAGAACAGGATGAGACACCAAGGCAGGGCAGAGCAATAAATCATCTGAAAAATGGATTAATTCTGCTATCAAAGAATCGTTTTCTTTTAAATTGAAGAAAATGCTCTAATTCCTACTTTAAATTTCTTTAAATTTCCCTCCTTTGCAGTCAAAAAGTTTTAGACCTTGGCCTAAGTTTAAATTGTTCAGACAGCATAATCTTAATGCTTGAAGTATTATCATTCATCTCCCCATCTTGGCGCTAAAAAGCAAGAGCATCTTCAAAACATAAAAGGCCACAGCTATTTCTTCAAGGTAAAATGATAATGATTTACCAAAGTTATACTTCAATGCATAGCGACACAAAGGATAATCATTAACCAGAGATGGAGAGAAAAACTTTTGCAAATGTAAAATCCACCGTGCCTCAAAAATTTTCTGTTGAGAAACAATCAGAACATTAATCCTAAACGTTAACAGTTTCAGGTACTCACCTCATTCCTCTCAATCCCAAATACACACTTCTTCCACAAACACTCAAATAAATCAAGACTAAAGCAGCACAATACATATATTTTTAAATTAGTTATTTCCTTCCCCTCCAGACAACTTCTCTGTACAGTATTTGTCCTCCTTTACAATCTTGAAAGAAAACCTACTTCTATGTGCTATAAAACACACTGCTACCAGCAAAGATGAGTTTGAATTTTTAGTTGTTATATCAAAAAGCCTGTTCTTCTAATATTTTCTCGAACAATCAGAGTACACCATATGACTTTCAAGTTTTTTTTTTGTTTTTGTTTTTTTTTTTTTTTTAATTAAGATCAATTGCTGGAAGATGGTTAGCATTTTTTTTCCCTGTATACCAATTGCTTTGCTTTAAAAAAGTTCTGTTTAGCTATCTTTCAGGCACATCATTGTGTATCTTGACCTTTTTTTTTCCCCACCACAAACCAACTCATAGTACTGTAACCAAGCCAACTCCTTACAACTATGGAAACTGCAGCAGTTTCAACACCACCACAAAAGTCCGATCAATGATGCTGCAAGTCCTATGAGATAATACATCAAAAACAGACATAGCATTTACCAAGCTTAGAAGGTTTAAGTTAAATTCTAATCACTATTTTTTCGCTTTTCTATTTTATATGACCTGTGGTATCACATTCAAGCCAACAGTGAGGCAGACAGCCTGGAGATCTGAACACTTCTTCGAGAACTTTTCACATTTTCAGCATACCACTCAATTAAGAATATGGTGCTAATAAAGTTATTTATAAACTTACTGACAATAAATCAACCGGGCCACACTAAATGACAATTTTTACTTTTTATGAAAAAGGCAGGGCTGGGTTTCAAAAATTACTCCGTGGATACCTGAAATAATCAGTTCAAGTGTAAATCTAATAAAGGTGTGGATTGGTGGCAAAGGCCAGTACACTTTCTCTTACTATTTTTTCCCTATAAAATCATTAGTCAGTGAAATACATTTAGTTAAAAAGACTTCCAACAATCTGCATAGGATTTCAAGGCTCTAACAGCACCGTTATTTTCAGCAGTAGAGGCAAAGACTATTACGTTCACAGTTACGTGTACTTAACAAGAAACGTGAAACTATGAAGTGTTTATCGTTCTTCAGGAAGAAAGTTAAGCGAGCATGCCCTGGACTGAGCAGCGGAGCTCAGGAAACAGAACCGCTACGCTTCTGGGTGAGAAGCACCGTACTGTTTGCTCCCTGGAGTCGTTCTTTAGCAAGCAGCAAGTTTAACATCCCCATTTTTAACTTCAGTGTGAAACGTTTCCAATACAGATGCCCGTGTTATTTAAAAACACCCTGACAATTACCGGTTAACAGGCTGCGTGAAACTTAACAGCTCTCGTTCCCCTTTTTGAACACGCTCATGTGAAAAGCGGAGACACAACCGACCAAGCGTAGATGCTTTATTTCAGCGATACGGCCGAATTCATCGACTGGACTCGGACCGAAGGGGAGCAGAGGCACCGCAGCCGCCAGCGGAACCCTCCCGCCCGCTCCCCAACAACGCCGCTTCCCCAACCCGCGGCGTCCCGGCGCACTTTTTGAAGTCGCTCCCGAAGTCTGCGAAGGCGCCCACCCGC
>VXAA01003849.1:525359-807001 GCA_013399115.1 Anseranas semipalmata | reverse complement strand
TGACTCATCACCGCGCGACAGCGGCGCGGCGCGGCCCGGCCCGGCCGCCGCTCGAGTGCCGAACGCGGGGCGGGGGCGAAGCCGGCGCGGCGCCATCTTGCGCGGCGCAACCGCCGTTAACCGCTTGTGTGCCGGCAGCCCGGCGCTGCCCTGGCCTCCTGTCAAAGCCTTCCTCTGCCCCCGCCGGGGCCCTCGAGGCTTACTCTGGTGTTATAGATACTGCGGGGTAGAAATAAAGATGTGTGTGTCAGGGAAGAGATCTGGCGGGTCCTCTCGTTGGCGTAAGGGATGTGTGTGTAAAGGTCACGCAGGCTCAGGGATAGTAGCACAAAGCAAGTGCAAATAACGTGATTAATCTACACCGCGCCACACAAATAAGGCTGTGACTGGAAAAGGAAAGTGAGAAGTGAATTACTAACTGTAAAGCCAACAGGACTTTATGAACTGCAGTACATGTTGGACCAGACTATGTGCTTGAGGTCAGCGGCTTGCTGTCCCGTGTTTGTGCAGCACTTTTTGCAGGAGGCCTCCGAAAGGAGCCGCTATCTGTGAGCCATGCTGGGTGAGGGACGGTGCTGCTGCAGCCGTCTGCCACACCCGGAGGTCACAGCACCCCAGAGTGCCTGTGCCGGTGCTCCATGAGACCACAAAGACCAACACACCCAACCAGCCCCAAAAGCACCCCTCAAGGCGGTATAAAGCCTGGCGACTCAGGAAGTGCTGAGGCAGAAAATGTCATTAGTTAGTTGCAGTGTGCTGCTGGGGGTCATAGGGGGGTCATTAATGAAAAATAATTGTTCCAGTCTCAAAGTGCTTATAATTTATAGAAGAGTAAACACGAAGATAAGAAGCAGGCTGCTCAAGGTAACAGAAGAGTACTTGTTTGAAGAAGGAATTCACATGGGCACAAGGACAAAATACCTAGCATTAATTTCAAGTACAAGATCTCCTTCACATTCACTTCTTATGTTCTTATCATGCGTTCAGAGGCCAGATTCGTTCAGCTTAATATTTAGCCACTTATCCTGTGAAAACAAAGAGTTCTTTATTCTTTCTCTGGAAGACCACGGTGTATGTAGTTTTCTTCTATGACTCTACCTTTAAGTTAATTGAAGAGAGAGTTGTCTCAAAGAGCATCTCAGGCCTTGGATAGTCTAGAAGCGCCCATTTCCACTGCCATTAGTGGTTCTAAATGCCTAAAATCAGTTAGGATTAATCCAAGTCTTGGTGTTTTCAGGCAGTGGAGTGCTTTTTACAGGCACTCACAATATGTAATAACATAAAACAGGGAGCTAACAGTGATAGCTACAATACATCAACAGTTTTGGCTTTCTTCTCCCTTCTTTTCTCTGTGGGTGTAAAAAGCAATTGAAATTGGATGCAGAACAGAAGTCTTTAAAAAATAGCTGAAAAAATCCTCTCAGCAGGAAAGCTGCTGCAGTCCATACAAAGTTACATGACACCCTGAGAGACTGCCTCTCTCCTCCCAGCTATGTGTAATAGCTATACCCATCCGTAAGATGGATTGCATGATCTTTAAGGACAACAAATTATCACAATCTTGTTATCAATCTTATCCAAACGAAGGTGTTTGCAGCATCAAACATCCTCTAACAACCAGCTGTGTCTTCTTCCTTCAGGCCCACTGAGAAGCTATCAAATGGATTGCCTGTATCAGTTGTGACAGTACATGCATTTTATGTCATCTTGGGTTGACCCAAGATAACCCTGATTAGTTTAAAAAATCTTCCAGTTTTCCATTCCAAGTAGTTCATCTGAAGGCACAATAATAGTATGACTGCAGTACTTTTCAGCTAAGAATTCATTTGTATTTTTGACACCTCAAAAGCACATTGAGCATATATTTTCAAGTTACTACCCACAGAGTCCCTGCATATGTTTTTCCTGAGCTTTACATCCCATTTGTAACCTGTCACTGACCAGAATTTTGAACTGCTCTTTTCCATGTGCAAAGATGTGTGTATTTCAACTATTACCTGTGGTATTTTGGCAAGTTGGCCACTTCAAGAAGGTAAACCCAACTGCAGCAAAATCCAGTCTCGAGGTATTTGAGTCTTTGAACTAACAAATTCAGAGGGGAGAAGTTGTTTAGTGAAAAAAATTAGCAGTGTTGATTTAGGAAGTAGTGGCTCATTATGATATCTGCTATTGGGAGTTATCTGGGGCCATCTGCTGTTTGGGCATGAGAAGCTGCATTTTGTTGCTTGCTGTAGCTTATCTGCCTTGAGACATGCTACTGCATGTGACTCTGCAAAGGGTCAGAATCCACTTTGCAATTTCATGACTGTTCACCAATCTTTTTCCTGAAGCGATTTTCCTGGAACAAGACACTGCACTGTATATGTTCCCGCAGATGGAGTTCCACTTTTTTTCCAAGAGACAGTTAGCAGGGAGGATGGTTTCAAAATAATGACTCCAAGGAGAAAATGCAGCTTCATTCATATAACAGTGAAAACCATTTGGATACTCGTGGAGTGAATGCAGACTGGGAATAAAAAGCTACTTGAATTTTATAGAAAAATAAGTACTGCTGATCTCTGTGGCTTGGTGAAGGTCACTTCATTTTTTTAACCTTAGATTGCTCATACGTATACTACAGTAATGATTATCTACCTATAATGTATCTTATACATAATCATCATGGAGGGAATTTTGCTGATTTGATATCAAGTTTTAAAACTTTTATACTGTGTCCAGCTCAGTTATGTTTTAGTCCTTTGGTACTCAGTGCTGCAACTCTGTCTCCTAGTGAAGATAGTCTTATGAGCATTTTTATATGGTCTAAAATTCCTCCTTTATTTGTAATAGATTTTTTTTTCCCACAGAACCCAACAAAGGGTTATAAAGAAGAAGGAGGCTCCGATGATGGATAACCCCTCCGTGCAGTGCTTTTTGCTGGCAGAACTGTGTTGTCTTTCCAGACCTTGGCATCTATGTCATTTACCCCTACCAACTCAGATATCTCCTCTTAACATAGTTAATCAGTGAAGTATGCTAAAAAGAGATTAAATAAGAGATTATTTTAGAGAGCAATACAAACATCAACAAAAACCTGTCAAAAAAAATGATAAGTAATAAGAGAAGTAAATTGTGAACATAGGTTAAGAAATATGAAAGAATTTTTGAGAGAAGTGTGGAAACTCGGTGTGCTATACCAGACAGAGGTAAGTGAAACTGGAGAATATATACGTTAGCAGTAAGGAATACGCAGGTGTTAAAATGACAATGATAACAATGCAATACTCATAACTGTATATGAAAACATCTGGTATCTATTGTTCATTGTAAGCTTTTTGTGACTGAGGCTCGATCTTCCTTAGGCTTTGCAATATCATTCAAAAAAGCCTAGATACTAAAAATGTGTGTTCTAACAGTTTCATTTCTTGAGTCTCCTGTAAGACTTGTATTGAGTTATAGCCTTCAATGTGATTTTCAATCATTCGTCATTTTAAAAAATGTCATCACTGGCTGCACCTTTTGTGAGGAGGCAAGCCAACAAAACTCACGATGAACGTAAAGTGCAATAATGATGATTTTTTTCAACAATGAAAAATATTCAGACCCGCTTGTAATATAAACAAGCTATTTCATATTGTGTTTGTGACTTTTAGTTCATCGATCCCCTTAGTATGTGGGTGCATATTCATTCTTCTACTAAAGGCAATGCCATCTCTTAGCAACAACCGGTATTAACAAACTTCGTTCTAAATCTTTCTAAATCGCAGCTGTCATATATTTGCAAGGTACAAAAGTATTGGTTGGAACTATAATCTAATTCTGTCTCAGTCAGTTCTGTTTGGTAGCTGAAGTTAAAAATATCTGTTTACGCCCACAGGAGAAAAATCATGCAAAGATTATTTCTTCTATTTTATGTTCAACATCTAAGCAGTAAAAGAATTTTTGTATGGGACGATCTTCATATATGAAGAATAATCTGTGTAAGAAATTGCTGTATAGAGACTATCTAGTGTTTCACTTACATACGTGTTTCACTTACTTTCTTATCTCAATATAAAATTTACAATGCTAGAGTTGACTATATTTTTTTCTGAGTTTTAGTCTCACTAAAGATTAGGTTGACTCTTAGGTAAGTAAGGACATTACTCAACATCAGCATGTCCTTGAATAATGCAAGTGCAAATCATGTTATGCAATACTACAATACCTGAAAGTCAGGTTTGACTTCTCACTGGTATATTTCCATTATTTGTTTGCTTTGGATACTCTGTTGTATAGTACAGGAGCTGCTCCATAGTCAAAATCAATGGTGCTTTCCAGTAACAGCGTAATTTTCCGTACCTACCACCTTTGACATTTTTAGAAGAAATCATTCTTTTGAGATATTTCTATGTGGCATCTTGTCCTGAAACCACAGTTCAGAAGTTTAAGGAGTGAAGGGCAGAGGTACAGAAATTTTTTTCAGTATTACAGATTTTTAAAAACATACAATATTTTAAAAATAAAATTCATAATATTCTTTGATTTTTTGTTGTTGTTGTTGTTCAGACTTCTACAAGCTCCCTAGTTTGGTATTTCTATAGCTCTTTCCCTGTAAGTGTTTTTATCAAGGCAATACCTTTCCTTGACTGTCAGTGCCAGTCTTTTCCTGCCCATGGTTTGATCTCCATTTCTTGGTGTAAGGATTTCTTCCAGGTTTATATCTTGAGCAAAACCCCACAACTCAAACTGCTGCCTCCATTGCAGTGCAGATACCTGATCCTTTGACACGTTACATAAGAAAAGCAGCAAATGGTCTTTTCAACCCCACTGTAACTGAACTGCATGACATAAGGGACATTTCCCCTCAAGGTTCACACATTTGAAAGCAGATTAGCAGGAAGATTCCTGAATCTTTTAGATTCCAAGTTCCTTTGTCACAATCTTCATCCTGAAGTGCTGGAGGAAACATCTCTTTCCTCTTTATTTCTTGTTACATGTTTGTAGCTATATTGCACAACATTTAAAGATGGCTCTATATATGACAAGATGTTTTTAAATCTTATAAAATAAGAGTGAAGCTGCCTTTGACTCCACCCTCAGCTACTGCCTCTGCAGAGCTAAGCCAGAGATGAGGTGTGAGGAGAATAGGTGGGAGGAAATCAGAAGAGAAAATGCAGATGGAAAGAAAGGTTATGAGAGCTCCAAAAGTCATGAAATGGGAAGAGAAGAGCATTAGTCTCAGCTCCCGAAACATGAGTTTCCCATACCTAAGAGTGAAATTCCCAGTATAAGAGAGGAAGTGTTTATATATTTATTTATTTTCCCCAGGTGTCATAAAATAAGTTTCCTCTAAAAATTTTCAGTCTACCATTTCTTCATATTTTTTAGGTCCACGGAGCAGAGGTGAAATCCAAAATTCAGAGTTGTCTGGGTTTTGTGCCTGAATCTACAGTAGGAGTTTTCAGTCATGCCAAACCCAGATGGAGATGCAAATCTCTGTTATAACAATCTTTAGCTATCAGAGTTGCTGTAAACATTGCTATTGGTTTTAATAAGTTGAAAATGTCAGCCCAGCAGGAACATATCTGTTATGATAAAGTATGCAGATATATACACATATACAAGCTTTGTGCCTAAAATTAGAATGTGAGATCTCTAGATAGGATTTTAAGTCTCTCACTTCTGGAAAGCATCTCTCCTCAGGAGAGAATTCAAATGTGTTAGATTTAAACATAAGAGTAAGTGCTTTCTTGATTTTAGGAACTAACAATGTGTTCTTCAAAAATGCTCAGCCTCCTGGAGGACCATCTGACCATCACCTAATCCACTGTGCACAATACATTAATGGTGAAAAACATTCAGAACTGCTCTTCATGTACACAGATGTTGGTTTTTTTGTATATAAATACACACGTGTCTGTTAACATACATATAAAAACAGAATACTGAAATCAGAATCAACTTTAGGAGCTAAGGATCGTTATAACATTAGAGAAGTTCTTAAATCAGCTGGTCTCTTTCAGGCAAGGGTTCACTGTTACACTTTTGAATAACTGTCTTCCCTTGAGATTGGTATTTGCTTATTGCTTTTGTTATTAACTCCTACAATCCAGTTGTCAAACTTGACAACAGCATTTAGATCAAATTCAACTCTGATTCCAGTAATGCCAATGCAGTCTGCATGATCTTTTATGTATTTGTGTGCAGACTTGGATTTTTGATGTATTCACAAACCATGTCTATCAATATATGAAATTGTGTCTATCGATAGCAGAGCCACAGCGTTGGAGTGATTTCTTATGTCACTCTTTTTTTCTCCAAGGCCCTCTATGGTAGCATGATGATAAAAGGATACTTGTCAACTGGAACTCAAAATTTTCTCTCCTTTTTTTTTTTTTTTCCCCAAGTTTTTTATTTTAAAGCAGGCAATTTTAATTTGGCAGGCTCTGTACAAATCCAATCACCATTTGGAACTGCAGGAGGATTGCTCTGCCTTGATGAGTAACAAGATGCACTGGAATGTGTTGGGGAGTGCTCTTTCAGCCCTGGCAGATCATAAAGACAAGCAGTTACACTGAAAATGTTTGATATTCCTGCAAAGTAACCCTACCTGCCCTACCTTTAAATCAACAGGCAGAACATTAACTAAACATGCCTTTCCATTTTCAAATTATTATTGTTGTGATATTCTGTAATTTACAACAAATTATATGCACCAAAGCCAGATTAAGAGATGACAGGACTCACGGAGGGACATTGTGAGTAAAAGCTGAGAGTCTGTCTGTCATCCACTTAGTTCACTTGGGGGATATCAGCACATAGGCTTTGGGGAAACCATCAACTGGTTCAAGAATCCAGCAATTTAATTTAAACAAAGTGAAATATATTCCTTTTGGGGAAATTTTGTGAAAACACATTTTCAACCACGGGCAGCTGACTAAGAAAAAGTCCTGTAAATTATGTCTCTTAACACTATTACATTTAAAGTACTGTCAGCATTTCTGTTACAGGGATTTACTGTGAAGTACTAGATTACTTCTTACTTAGCCATAAGAATATACATTTCTTTACAGTCTAATGGCTTGTTTTGGCCTAAAAAAACATGCACAGGTAAGCACTGAAGTTCATATGTTTGTTTAGAGTACCTGCACACTAAAATGCATTTCCACATACACAAGTGCCCATACATTCTACAGAGATAGAGATAGATTATAAGCATTATAAGCAAAAAACCCACCCTACACAAGCAATTACCCAACCAGCATGCACAAAGATGTCTATCATGCATACAGATATTTTTGTGGGCATTAGTCAGCTGCTTGGTTATGATAACTTGATCCAAAGTCTGACTCTGAGGTTATTTTAGTGACCAGGATGCACTATTTTAGTTCTATATTATAAATCTCTATAATATAATTGTTGACAGAAACCTTTAACAATAATATAATTGCTGACAGAACCTTTAACACAGCATTGCTAGCAGATCGTGTATTCATTCAACCCAGGAATAAAAGCTGTGCTTGCTACATAAATTTTAATAATTGCAGTCCTGCCCAGTCAGGACGACCCCTTTCCGAATGACTGGCAATACCCAGAAGTTACATGACTCATTCCCTCCTTTGTATATTCCCAGCTGTCACATCCAGTTCCCTCTTAGTACTCCTATATTTCACAATCCATAGTAGTCATTCTCCTCTTTCCATAAGTGAGATTATTCAAAATGAAATTAGGAGAATTAATAATTTAAACAAAAACACAGTTAAAAGTTTGTGTTGCCTCTTGGATGAACGCAGAGCTGTAGCCTTAATTGCATGCAGCATACTTCATTTCATGGCAATATACTTTAGCCCTCTAAGCACACCTTGTTTGATAGTAGTATTTCACACTTCCAGTAAGATGGTTGAATTATTTATATATTTGCAGAACACAAGCATACATTTAAATTGGAATCCATGACATGGACAAGCAAGACTAATAAAACAATACCTGAAAATTAGCAAGAAAAGACAATAATGTTCATAGAACTAGTGTGTCTTCTGATGTACTCTTTCTTACAGCATGTTCTTCGCTTCTGCTGCTGCAAGTTGAGATTGCTTGTGGTGCCAGTTCACCTTTCATTTCTACAGTGTGTCTCCATGGCAGATCTTGTTCTCACCTCCTTAGCTGTGTTTGGTTCATGACCTCAGTAGCCAGATTTTTAAAACTTTGCCTGAATGATTGGGTTGACCCTTCAGACTTCTAGCCCATTTTGTGTGAGCTGGTGTACACCTTGCTGAATCAGCTGCAGGATCAGCAGCACCATGCCCCTGAAGGGACAGCCAGGAGTTGAGTGTTTAACTCTGGAAAATAACTGATGTCCTGGGAGAGAGTTACAGTCTACCATGTGTTTGCAATGACCATTCAACCACTGTGATGCTAGAAGCCTCCTGCTCTCGGAAGTTACAAAACAGACTGATCCTGAGCCACCTCATTCTGTGCAACAAAGCCTGATTTCTATCGACTTTCAAGGAAGTAATTGAGCAGATAATTTGGCACTGAGAAAGTGAGAGCACTGACAGATCTTATTGGGTTAGAGGCAATTGTAGGTGACAAGCAGTTTTGCAGTGAAGCCACCTGTATTTAGAGTTTTTGATCTGGGTTGAGGAGTGTCATTTTAGCCATGCAGGCTTAAAAATTGTAACTTGGATTCAGGAGAGGCTTAACAACTGATTTTTTCTTGTGGGAAATGAATTTCCAGGATGGGAACAGCTCTAGCACTTAGGCAGTTTTCCCATTTACTAAGTATAGCTATTCATTTTAATTTGCATAAAGAACATGATATGTAAGTCTCCAATTACTTTAAAAGCAATATTTCAACGGATACAGTGAAGTAATTAGTTCAATGAGGAAATGACATTACATAGTGGAAAGCTTGGTTTGCCAAGGATCAATTTGTTGACATTCAAATCCAACTAGAAATGAAATGCAAAAAAGTAAACTATTTTAGTAAAAAGCCATCTCATCCATTTGGAACAAATGAAATGCATGGCTGCTTCTCAACCAGAGGGGCTAAGTAAGGGATTTCTCTGCATTAAAAGACTTATGAATGATCATTTAAAATATGAGGAGAATAGAACAGTTTATGATAAAAGCATGGGGAGTCAACATGTTTCTTTTGTTAGAAGTAAAATAATTATTTCCAGAGTACATTTTTGCTATGTATGAAATGAGGATACTGTTACTTATGGCACCTTTTCACAGAATTGTGATGCTTGATTCTGCTAATATCTCTGAAATCCTCAAACAGGGAATACAACAGGAATGCAAATATTGTAACTTTGATTTACACCTGGATTTCCTTTGCTTGATTGTTATCATTGTTTATACATTGTCATATGAATTCATTGTATCTTCCATACAAATAGAGCACAATAAGATTTTGTTCAAATAATTTTCCTGTCTAAACTGGAGATTATAATAATAACAAATCAAGTAATAACAATGAAAAATAAGTACATTACGAGGCAGTAAAGAATATAGCTGTGAGAGGTAACGAAGCAGGTACTATTATGTACATATTTTATTAGTCCACCCAAGTAGCCAAAAGGACACAGTATTTTTTACAAGCAAGGAGGTTTTCTTTCTCAGTATACAAGATGAATATGAAGGTTGCTGATGTGATAGGCAAATGTAGGATTATTTAAAATATACAAAACACAATGGTTTGCTGCTGTTCTTGAAAATTAGAGCAGTTTTTAATCTTTTTACCAACAAAAGCTTGGATTTAAAATACATAGGCCACACCTGAAAATTTTATTTTGTCTTTTTTTTTCTTGCTTCATTTAAATAGCTAACATTAATATTTATTGACAAGAATCATTAATTCCTATTCTAATTAAAGAGAATGGTGATATCTAAGATCATTCCTATCAGTGTTGGATAAACACTCAGATATAAGCTAGTAAGGTTTCACTTTGTTTCTGGAGATTGTGTAATCATGGCTGCCAGAAATAACCATATAAAATATAATAATAAAAAAAAATCTGCTGAAAAGCATAGGAACTATCTCCACAACTGAAATTCAGTCAATATAGGGGTAAAGAAAAGCTCTTTTAACAGCATGTAGCTATGCTACACAACACCTTCAAATGGAGAAAGAAGATCTAATATTCAGAATTGCGTTGGTAAAGATTCAGTTATGTGGTAAGGGTATTAATCTCCCTTCTTTTGGACATAAACCAAATTTGAATTTATAGGATTAGAAAAATCTGCCAATAGGAACACTTTTTATTCTAGATTGGTCTGTTGCAGGCTTTCTTGCTCTTTCCTCCTAAGAATTCAGTGGGATTGAAGATAAGATGCTGGAGACAGAGTATTGCCTCATAGCAAGTAGTGATCTCATCATCTGTTGTGGTGCTTGTCGGTTTATCCAAAATGTGGGTAGATTTTACACATTCCAGTATGATAGGTCTTTTAAGGACCACATGAGTGGTTACCAGTAATCAAGGAGTTATCAGAAGAATTCTCCACTTAAACAAAAAAGGGTCCTCGAAGTGGCTGTGTGATGCTTTTATGTCTGCACTCCCGTGAATGAGCTAGGTCAAGCAGAGGACTGGCTCTGCCATGCCTCAGCCCTCTGCTGTATTCTGCTTTCACCTCCTTTTGCAGCTTTGACAAAATTAGCACAAAAGGATTTCAGGCTGACAGAGCTCATTTGTGTCTTGTCCATTGACGAACACCAGTCTTTGCCTCATGCTGCTGTTATAACCTGCACCAAATTGGGGGCAGTACCAGGGCATCCGACTTCACCGGGGCTTCTGCTTCCATGTGCTTTCGGTGGCTTTCTTTGCACCAACAGTCAGAAAGTGAAGGCTGTTTGTGGGTCTCTCACCCAACCACTCACCTGTGCCTACTTTGTAAGCTCTGAAGGAGAAAAAAGTGCAGGGACTGATTATTTCTGTGATGAGGAAATTCCATTAAGCCTGAGGATGCATTCTCTGTACGGGTATTTTGGAAACGTCAGTGACGTAGCCTACTGAATATGCATGTCCGTAGTAATGATAACAAACTGGCAATCTACGTTGACATTAGAGATTAAAATCTTTAGCAATAATAGAAAGCATTGTGAACTGTAGAAACAGCAAATAAAGGACTCTGAGGACTTGCCCCAGCTAGGTTAATGAAGAACAACTGCAAAGCAAAACCGAAAGGATTCCCAAATACCTGGGTGGAGCTAGTTGTACTGACAGCCTGAGTCTGCTCGCCACTTGCAGAGGTCCCTCCGAGACATGTCAAAGCATTCTTGGGTGAATATTTGGAGCTGGAGAAAAATATACTATGGACAGTCAGTCATTCTGCCTGTTATTTGGCTACTGCAGATCCTGGGGGAGTGGTGAGCAGACAGGGCAAGTTATGGGAGACGTTTACACTAGGACACTATTACTCCAGGGACTGAACAGACCTGGGGTAGCCTCAGTATACCTGTGGCATATTTCCTCTTTAATTATGGCATTTCTTAGCTGTTAACCTCAAGGACCTTCAGACCAGAACTCTGTTCACTACAGTATGGACACTGGTGTGTCCATGCCAATATTTATGCTTAATGCCTTGATTTTTGAAAATGTATCTTTCAGTTCAATGTAACTTTTATTTTTAATATAGACGTCTGTCAGATCTAAATAGTTGCCAGGTAAGAGTTCTTGCCAGCGGCTGAGTTATCACACTCTGTGCTGTAATTCTGATGTGAATATAAATCGTTTCTGCTCGTTGGACTACAAGTACAGTTTCTCTTTTAAAGGCTGGCTATAAAGCACATCCAAAGGTAACCAGGTTTTTAAAGAAAGGCCTGGAATTCTGTAGGAAAGTGTGGAATAAAGAGGTGAGTATGCTTCTGGAAAATACTGACTAAATTCACCACCAAGGGTAAAATGTTTTTGGCACTGCTAAACTCTACATGTATAGTATAGAATCAAAGTGGAATAAAACTAATATAATACAACTACAATGTATCGCTAATTTTTTATTCTATGCTGCCATCTTGTGACTGCAAATGTGACCTGCTGGCATAAAATAGAGTAATAAACTGTTTAAATACGACCTGTACAGTTCAGTGAGGACACTTTATTGAAATACTCGTGTTCTTACATAGTCACTACACATTGAGTCAATAGCAGGTGAAGAACAGAGACACGATTTTGGCAGTACTTCTGCTAATGCAGTCATCAGTGAGATGTAAGCTTGGCCGTTGTGAATAGGATGATTACACAATGAGGTCATTGTCCATGAAAGTTTCTGAGAAGGAAACTTCTGGAAGCCTCCATTAGATCAATTCTTACCTGTGGGTGAACAGATCCACCAGGCAGCCCTCCTTCAAAGCTCCATACAGAAAATACTAAATTAGCTTTCTATCAATATCGGAAAACAACGTGAAATAACAGTCAACCTGTGAGTTCCCTCTCCTCTCTGTAAGATAAAGGAATAGGCATTTAAGTTTGGGGTGAAATTCAAAGTTGCATAAGTAAATGTTATGGAGCATTATATCCTGTACAGCTGTTCCCACAGGTTGGCTTTGGGGAGCCTCAAAGTGTGAGTGAATGAGATGAGTGGATGAGAGCCAGTAGCAAGAGTGGCTGTTAGCTGCTAAACACACAGAAAGATAGGCAGTACCATGCACTGTACCGCTAGCACAAAGTAAACCCAGTCTGGAAATCCTCCACTTTTGGTGATTCTACTCAAGATGAAGTTTTGCACATCAGGGCATGCTAGCTGTACAATAATGTCTAGCTGACAGAGTAGATGGTCACTTCTAATGCTTCCAGTGCACCATAATATAGAAACCAACTTTCAAAGCTGGCAGACATATTGATTACCAGTCATTCAAAAATGTCAGAGGGTAGAAGTAGCTTGATATGCAAGTATCATCCAATAGACTAAAGGGCATAAATTGTCCAAGAATGAATTTAGTCTAGAATTTAGAGAAGAGCTTCTAACCACTAAGTCAGTGAGGGTCTGAAATGGCCATCTGGGAGAGCAAGGAAACCTGTCCAGTAGTGACATGAATCTTGTTAAAGTTGTTTCATGTGTTTTTAAGACAGGTTGCTGGCCAGAATTCGGGAGATTGCTTCCAGTCCAGTCCAGTGTTTGCTGCAGTTAATGACACACCAGATTTTGAAAGCTCAGGAGAGAGTTTTAGTTACATGTACACACGGAAAGTGAGGTATCTTAATAAAGTCATGTAAAACAAAAAAACCTTGCAAGACTTAGAAGTAGCCTGAATCGGAACAGGGGAAAGCTTGATGGAAGCAGGGGCACGTGCACAGAGAGGGATCCACTTCCTATCAGGAAAGGAAAGAGAAGAGAAATGGAAGACCTGAAGGGAAAACAAAGACCTCTGCTCTACCCCTGCTGAGCTGAAACTCCAGATTCAAACATTAGTTTAAGACCACTGGACCTAAGTGTGCCTAAATTGATCTCTACCACTGATGAAGCCTGGCAGATTCACTCTTTCCCAGGGAAGTGCACCTGTAGTGAGGTGGAAGAACTGCTGGTGGAAAGAATTTGCAGTGTGTAGCTCCAGGTTGGAAGTATGCATAGGGAAGAGTGAGATGTCAATATGAAATAATCACATGTTATTGAATTGCTTTAAGTATTTTCTGTATTAATTTGGTGTTCACCTTCAGCTTAGTTCAAATAGTACATTATTATAGTGAACTAAGAAATAACATTGCTTAGAAACTAGGTGGAGCTATTTGTTTAGCCCATGCAGCAGGTTTGGTATGTTGCACTCTGTGCGGAATAAAGTGCATGGTTTATGTACACAGATGATGCATGTATCACCCATATTTCATCATGCATACATTTGATAAATTTCAATCGATGCATCATTTCATGATGGATCTGAAAACTGACCTTTTGTGCACTTAGTGTACATTTGCAGAGTGGAAGTTCTTTTTATGTTAGAAGGTGTTCTAACATAGCTTGAAGAAGTCAGTTAAGTGAGTGGCACTGAAGATGGAGACTGCACTGGAAATGGACTGGTGAGGAAAGTCTTAAAAGGATCCAGAAGCTGCAAAACCAGATATTTCAAAATTATCGAGCTGTAGCACATGAGATTAGCATGGTAGATTTACATTTAGCAGATCTTTTGAATATTCCCCTGTATGTAGCAAAGTAAAAATACATACATTGTCATTTACAGGTGCTCAGAAAGAAAACAGTAGGGTAGAGATTGAGGAGGGGTGGCAGAGACAGGAAATTAATTTCTTGAACCTGAATATGCCATGATTGCTTTCGCAAGGTTTGCTTTGACAAATGCTGCCTGCAAAACCTGCTTTCTCTAAGCAGCAGAGACCTAGTGGTGAAATACACAGTCCATACACCATCTACATCCTAAATCTTTATTCAAACCTACTTTATGGCTAGAAGCCAAAACCATGTGGTACGGAAGCAGGGTTGAGTGCCTTTTAATAAGGCGTCATGGCCCTAAACCTCTCCTTCACTCAGTACTGTTCCCTGGGAGCTCTGCAGGCCTCCTTCATTCTGCACCTCCTAGATACCTCAAGAGCCCACTCACACTGAAGACTGACATGCAAGTTGCAGCCATCTCCAGAATCCTAACTTCCGTATGTCTGCGTCTGGAAAGCCCTGCATTTTTGGCAAAGCACAGCTGTGCTGCTGCTGGATGTGCTACATCTTGGAAGAACAGAGAAACGTCTACCTCTGCTGCTTTCATCACAGCTTGAACTTGCAGTGGAAAAGCTGGTCTATATTTGACTTAGTGCAACTGCTGGCTTTACAAAAATAGATAAAATCATGTAGGGATGATTTCTGGCTTTGGGACTTTGTGACTAGTTTGGACACCAAAACAGGGGACTGTTGGAAAAGTAATATACCTGTTATCAGCCATGAAGTTGCAAATAGATTGGGACTTTTCTGATGTATTTTTAACGCATTAGAAATTAGACTAATCTATTTTTAGTCTGGAGTGGTTAAGATTGTTCCAATTTTTAAAGACCACAGACATTAATGATGTTGCTTAATAGTTAAACACTCATAGTTAAGGCAAACAATATTCTGGTAAAAGAACTGAGAATTCAATCAAAATTATTTGATTGGCTCATACACTCTTTTCTGTCCTACTACTTCCATTCTTTTGACTTCACAGAATACATTGTTTGTTAAAATTATCTTTTCTCTCAAGTTTTCTGAAAGTTTGCAATGGTTGCAATACCAACCAATGGCTCATTTAACAGAGGAGGCTGCTCTGCTTTTTATACCTCTCTTCAGTCAAAAGCCTGGTAAGAACTTCCATTTTTGCTTGCATTTGCCTTTCCATAAAACTTGCTTCCTCTGATAACCTGAAGTTTGCCTAATGTCTTCTATTACCTCTCACCCGAGCTCCTTCCTTCCTAGCTCAGAGCTTTCATCCACTTTTTGTAAGTACAGCTGGTCTATATATTTCTTACCCTTTCTAAAATCACCTTTTAAAGTCAGTTATCACTTTCTTTTCTCCTTTGCTGTCTTAATGTTGCTTCATTTATGTTCTCTTTGCCATATCAGTTTGCAAGAGGCAAATAATGTTATTTTTTTTACTCCATACAATCCATCACACACTATCTCCTCTGCCCAGATTCAGGGAGGTCAGCAAATAAATACTTTTTGTGAGATTTCCATCTTGTGCTCAACTTTAAATTAAAACAGAAGAAGTAATGCCCTCAACATTAAAGTTAAGAAGAAGAATAGGTACACACAAGTGAAATCCAAGGACTGTTCTCTGATGAGAAAATGACCGAGTACATTAGTATAGTATGTTGATACAGTAATACTATACAAACATGTTTTCATCCACCCAGAGTAAAAGTGTTCTTCCCCGGTTTAGATTATATTGTCTGAATACAGCACAGGTGGGACAGAGGTAATGCGGCAATGTTTCCATAAATCATTTCCAAGAGGTGTTAGCTGTCCTGCAATGTGTGTAAGAAAAAAGGACAAATATTATATGAAGTTTTACATCACCCACTGTAAGTGATCTCTCCTTGGGGCCACTGGTGACTCTCACAACCCGCTCCTCAGAAATGTATTATATCTGACAGCCAATATACTAAACATAGCCAGAATTCATCAATGCACAACTACATTTTAAACTGCTGTATTATCAGCTATTGTCTCTAATTTTAGAATTTCAAATAGGATAAGACCAAATTATTGCTCATAATGCCATAATTAAAAAGGAAGTACACCATAAGTATTCTGAGGCTACCACAGGTGTGTTCAGCCCAGTTCAAGCCCTGTCACACCTGAATGTTCCACAATCTTAATATCAAAATAGATCACTCAGTACCACCTTACTCGCTTTTCTTATTATGTCCAGATTTACAAAGGCTTGAATAATTCCTTGTATCACTTAAAGACTTTCTGTGCATACACAGGCAAAACTATTGATTTGCAGCACAAATCTGTGCTGCATAGTCACAATGCATTAGATAAGTTTGATGCTTTACTAGACAACTACTGCAAAAACATCTCAGATACCTGCTACAGGACTTGCCGATCTCTCTTCCAGCCTCCTTCATACTCTAAATATTTTTTCTCATAATAGAACTGAAGGAACTGAGATTAGGATCCCTTTAAAGAGAATTTATTAAAATCCCAAAAGGTCTATGAACAGGAGAAAAACCTCCAAAGCTGAGATTAAAGCTGGCACTTTAATAAAGACTGAGGTGCCTGAATAAATTGGTGGTTCCACAGGTGCTGAGCCACTAACATTAACTTCCATAAGAGAAGAAACCAGGCAGCACATCTGAAAACTGAGCTATTTATGTAGGTACTTGAACATACCAAAAACCAAGCTATTTAGGCAGGTACTTGAAGATGCCAAAACCCAAGACTGCACCCCATGCTTCTTGCTCCTTTTTATTGACCTAAGTTAGGCTATCCTGCTTTCAGTACACACACTTACTACACAGCTATTCATTGCAGCTACCCAAGATGGACATTGTCCTAGCACATAGCTATGCCCATTAGAAATAGTCTCCCTCCCCTAGCTGTATGCTACTTGCTTATGCTACAGATTACTTTCCCCAGGGGGAATCTTGTCAGCATTTGCTAATCTGCTTCAGACAACCACAACTGGGTTATTTTAAACAGATGATGAAAGTGGTTTGTGCTAGTGGGGATAAGTTTGCCTGAAGCATTTTAGCAAAACCACCCAAGGTCCCTTCCAGGAACAGAGCGGTGGAGACAGCTTCCAGCTGCTGGCTGTGTAAACAGCTGGCCATAATAATGGTGAAAAAGGCACTTTGGGATCTTGAGGAGGACATCTGTCCATGGCCTAACATGGAGTTATATGAGACATTGAGAAAACAAAAACAAGTCACAAGAGCAACAGTGAATACAGATTGAGTCCAAATCAAGGGTTTGTCTCTGATTCCACTGTTTGCCATGGATGGAAGTTTCAACTTGAATTCACTGCTTACGCCCACATGTCCTCCAGCATCATGGGGAGACTAGGCTCTCATGGAAAAGTCTTTAATGCCCCTAAAATTACAAATGGTGCCTGAGTCTGCAGGCCACATACCTCTCTGCTTTATGATTTCAGAAGACAAAAGAAAATGAGAACAAGCATATAAAATTTTTCTCTCTTCATTAAAAAAAATGTCTGTATTAAAGTTCACAAACACTTTTGTCAGCTTTCAGGCATTATTCACAGCAACAATGTCTGTGTCTTATGCTTTCCTCTCAGTAGGAAAGTGAAAATCTGAGAAACAACGGTTCCCTTTACCTCTTCCCAACATCTAATATTTTCATCTCCTTAGTCAAGTTTATAACCCAGTCCTCACATCCATATTTTCACAGTTGTTGTAATCCAGCATTCTTTGGGCTGCCTTTTGCTCTGTTCCAAGATATATTATTACCTCCTGTATATTATACTCTCTTCCTTGTTTTGGATCCCACTGCATTTCTGGCACATTGCATGTCCCATGTGCTGGATGAGAACATTATCTGATTCCATGGTTGTAAATAGCTCTGATAATAGATTTAGATTAATGCCAGATTTAGAATAATGCTACTTCTACAGCTATCGTTCAAGTATGTGAACACAAACCAGCTTCATCTGGGCTGGTTTTGACTGCCACGATGCTTTATCCTCCACACTGTAAGCAGGATCCTGTGGCCACCATCTCAAGACTTAACCCTATGAATCAATAAAAGGTAAGATTCACTGTGAATCCCCCCTCCGCCACTTATTCACACACCTCCAGCTAGCCAGTAACATCCTGCTTGATAGGATGTTTTTATTTATTATCTCCAATCCCTATTGTATTAGAAACCAAAGTAAGTACTTATTTTTACGTGGTCTGATGTGTTTTGCTAGGGATACACTCACTGGTTATTAACTGGATAAAACCTGATATTAGCTTAGCATTGTTTAATTTCTAATGTTATTTACTCTGCGATAACTGACTAACCTCAGTTAACATTATGATTTGTTTGCCCTGTAATGACCAGATATTCCATTACATTATGTAAATTATTTGCATAGTGATTATGATTTAATGTTATTGGTAATTAGAATTATTTGCCTGCTGGTAATGCTATATAAATGATCTGTCATTAATCATGGGGCACACCTTACGAAGAGCTCTAATGAGGAAAGCTGCAGTATAATGTCACTAAGCTGTTGGTCTCCTCTGGGCCATTGTTTTACATCACAGGAAACGGTTTTCTTTATTTATTGATCATTCATTGATCATTACACTAAAGACTTAGGTCTTTGTAATTGTTTCTTTATTCTCTGATGTGGGATATCACCTGAAATTTTGCAGACTGAGTCACAATACTCAAAATGTACAGCTGCTAAAATTTGCTCATCAGATTTTCGCACTTGAAGTTTTGAATCACACCGGTAGTTTCTCCTCTTGAATAAAGCCCTCACATTGGTACCCATGGAGTCAAAGGCACATCCTTGCCAAAAGGGAAGGGAGAGCCAGAAAGGTACAAAAGACAGAGGCCAGTGGACCCCAGCCAGCATAGCACAGTTGTTAACTCAGGAAAGCAAACTTCTAAGGAGAAGCTCCTCTTTCCCCAGAAAAAGCCAACTGAGAAAAGTTATCTTTCATTCTTTTCCACTTGCTGCTTCATTGCCAACATTTTTTTAGAGACCACTCTTTATCCACTGTCTATTCTCCTTGCAATAAACCACTAATAAACTAGTTAGTGACAAGAATGACAAAAATACACTCAGCATCCTTCCTGCCCCTATTTGGTGCTTGCTATGCATATTTCAGTAAGTTACTGTTACTGTTCAGGCAGATACCCTTGGAAATGCCATACCCTTGGAAAGCTGAGCGTCCATTTAAAGCTGAGTGCCATAAAGCCAGACCCTGAGCTTTGCAGCGATGAGCCCGTGGGTAACAGCAGGCCTGATAAACTAATCCTATGTAAGAAGATAGGGAGTTATTCTCAAGTGAGAGAGACATCTGAAATGAGAATCATGCCTAGTAAAGAACTATGACTTAACTGCAACATATTTAGTGTAAATACTTTTTCTGAGCGTCTGAAAGAGCTAGAACTTGTATATGAGGAATGGAAATACTTGTCACAACACTTTCTGCAATTTTTATAGAATAAAGAACTGTTTACCTATATAGTGATACAGTCAAATTGCATTGCCTGTTTATCATGGTAAAGATCTGAAAGAAATATTTGTACTGAAAAGCTTTATTTAAATTTAAAAGGAAAATAGGTGAAACTACTGAACCAGAAAATGTATGCAAAGGAAGATCAATGTGAATAAAATATCTCTTTTAATATTTTACCAGAGGAAAAAAAACAGAATCATTAATGTTATTTTTAATTTGGAACCTCTGTAAGATTATGAACAATCTTGGTTTTCCCTTTAAAGGTTAAACAAAAACACTAGTCAGTTGTATGAGAGAGAAATGGATAACAGTGTAACGTGAAGAATCTCATATTTAAAGGCTAATTGATGACTGATCAATGCAAATAAATACAGAATATGAATGACTTTCATGAGCCTTTATCATGCGACCTTGTATGCTTCATAAAATCTGGACTGCTAAAGTCTAGTAAAAGATGTGGAAGACAAGTGTCCATGTAACCTTAACAAATAGTGAGGAAAAGAAAGGTGTGAATAAATTTCAAAGTATTTGGTGACATGTCCTTTGCACCAGTCTATATCCTTCATAAGATATCTACTGGCAGAATTAAGCAAATAGTGAGATGTACATACTGCAATGTATTGGAAACCTGATGGGTATCTTTGGTTAATCAAAATACAAAAGCTACCTATTTTGTAAAGCCAAATAAAATCAGGTGAACAGTTCATCCTCTAACATTATGCTTTTGTCAGAAAAGAACATTATGTTCCTGTAAGTCTTTTGATAAACATGGAACAATTGCCCTATAATAACAAGTAAGTGTGGAAATGTGTTGCATGAATTCTGTTCATGAGCATTTTCCTGAAATAGTGGTAAATGGCTTTTTCTATTAATGTAAGATTGTATTTTGCATTTTGGCTCATTTCATTTCACTTATTTCTTTCAACAGCAAACGAAACCATAGGGTAGTATTTTTTTTTAATTTAGAGTAAGATTTTTTTTTTCTAACAGTGATTCCAACAAATATCTTTCAATTCCTGTTAGAGTGCTGCTGTCCATCAGACAGCACATCCACCACTTGAATCACACAAGCACAGGTGTTAGATGCTATGGGTAGGAACAGAGTATCCAGTGCTGCAGATTAGCTGTATAAGAACACTGAAAATAAGTCTGATTTCAAATATGGAAATCCAGAGTCAAATATTAGCTTTAGCAGCGTCTGTGACTTTTTTCCCAGACTTAGTCAATTAAAGAGATTAGTAAATCCTATTAATGAATCCTCTGGGTCTTTTCAGAGAGGCGCAGAAAACAGCAGGGAGCATCGAAAGGCCGAGGCATTGGAGAGGAGGGTGCTTACAGACTGGTGCTCCTTGAAGTTTCTCAGAACATATCTATCATGGAAAAACAGTCCAGCTACACCCACATATTAAGAGCCGAGCTTATCTGAGCTTACTGGCAGGAATTTGTATATGAGAGGCATAGGGGAGGAGATAGCCTTGTGGTCTGGAGGGGACGAGCAATGCAAGGCAGCCGGGTGTGCAGTGCAGCCTTGTCCCAGGCCCCTCCTTAACCCGCCGGCAGTGCAGGATGCGGCTCCATACAGAATGGGGCACTGCCATTCTTCCTCCTGAGAGTCTTCGTGCTCTCTTGTTGTTTTTTCTTCCTGAGGAATTTGGGGAACTTCTAGTGATTCCTTTTTTTTCCCCCAGTCTGAGGACACTGGATCATTTACAGATACCGTGTTGATGCCACACTGCAGAGACTGAAAAACCACCTCAGTGAAGTAGAGTTACATATACATGTATGCTAAAATACAGCCTGTACAGAAACTTACATAACAGCACAAAATAAGGAAATTTATGTAAGAAGGTGCTGATAAAGTTACTGCATAATAGTCACTGAATTTACAACAACAACAAAAATCGAAAAGCTATTGCAAGGGTATGCGTACATGCAAAAATAAAACACACAGCACCCTCTTAGCAGTTTAATTTTGAGTAACATTGACTAAACTTTGCTTGGCCTTCAGCTGAGAAGTGAAAAAAAGGTAACATCTTAGAGTTACATATAATATTACCTCAGTGCCTCCCTAATCCATAGTGGAAACATTAATCACTGTGTCTTTGTCATGGCAGCAAGGCAGTTTGCAGTCTGTCTGTGTACTTGATTTATGAACAGCTGATGGCCATTGAACTGCAGCAATCCACCAAACAGTATTTTGTACTTCCTTCTGCCTCGAGTGTAAATGTTACAGAACACTAACGTTGCATTCCATCTAATATATACAAGGTTAATTTTGTAAGCTTCTTCATTTTTGCCTCTCTTTGGTCTGGTTTTCATTTCTCCATCGTTTGCCTTCTCCATCACAAACTTCATTGCTGGTCTCAGATCCCCAGCTCACCACCATGCTTAGAAGCCTGGGGTTTGCCACGTTCATGAGAAGAATTGGCACATGCCTGGCTTCCAGCGCTGTCAGGGAGAGATTCTGTCCCATCCGAGTAAGAAATGGCATGATCCTCAGTTCTGATTTACCTCTTCTGTCAGAGTTTTCCTTTCTTCCTATGTATTTCACTTGAAATCTGGAGTTTGGAGATCTGGTGCAGATCCTTCTGGACACAATTCCCAGTATGTCCAAAAAATCTACCTGACATAGTTGCTCTGGAAGAAAAAAGGAGAGTAGATACAAATTTTGTTCTTTTGCGGATGCCTCAGAGGAGGGATACTCGGCTTGAGCTGGCATTCAGAAGCACCTGGGGGGGCAGAGGGCCCCCCCTCAGCCCTCACAGGAGCAAGGTGCAGGTCTTGGGGCCAAAGGCATGGGGCTCCAGTCTCACCAGTGTGCCGAGGGGAGCAGCTCCCTGGTGGTACGTACCTGTACCCATACCCATACCCATACCCGTACCCACGGTGGCACAGCGGCTGTGGAAACCTGCCCACCTCACGGCTACGCTCACTTCGTGTGTGCTTTCTGCTGCGGTCTGCCCGCATGCCTCTTTTCGAGGAAATATCAGTTCCTCCCTTTCTCAATGTTGTCTCATTCCTTAGCCCCCCTCTGTGCTTGAGTCTACAAGTTTTAAAAGCCAAGACTACATCCAAATTTCTATTAATCATGAGCCTGTGACAGTGCAGCAGATTGCTGCATTCTGTAGCGGATAGGAGGATATTGCTTCATAAACCGTACCAAGCTATTCACCACTGCCTGCAACAAAGCACTCTTTGTTGGTTAATGGTGTCTAGAAAATAATGGTTAAATTTAAAGCATCTCAGATTCCGAGGAGTGTGTTAAGGAAAAAAAGTCAACTGCTAGGAAAGCTATTTTTTTTAATGCTTTATCTCTCCCATCTTGGTAAGAGAAGGGGGGATGCATTCCCAAATATTCACAGGGTGGCTTGAAGAGAGAGTGCTGCCCTACAGGAACTGCTGGCATCAAAGAGTGCATAACAAGCCATAATGGGATGAATTAGGCAATAATGCTAACCAGATACATAGTTTTTAATTCTGTAAGCACACTGCAAATGTTCAGAAATACAATAGAGATTGCAAAAATTCTGGGGGAGGATTTCTGTGTGAGCTCTGCTGGGTAAGGGCTGGCTGGGAGGGGAGGTGAAGGGGCAGGGAGTGCTGAGCAGCATCCACACATGTGGCTGAAGCTGAGCTTAACAAGTACCAAAGAGCTACTACAAGGCTCTACCTCACACTGGCAAAAAAAGGGTAAGCCCAGCAGCAGGATTTGGCCCAGATGTGCTGGCCCAAAGCCCAGCGGGCTCCATGGGAGTATTTCACTGCGCTTCAGTGGGCATGGCTGCGGCCCTGCGCCACGACCACAGCAGGGACACCAGGGGAGGTACCAGGCACCGACGCTGGCATCAATGGTGAGCAAAGCTTGGCTCATGAGCAGCAGCACAAAGCAGATCACTGATGTCAGTGTACATTAATTATTTCAGCTAAAACCACCATACGCGATGAGGACAAGTTACTGGTCCATTTCTAATGAGAGAGAGTCTGGGAGAAGGTGTAGGATGAAGCAGAGTGATGTCACTTGGTGACGCTGCTGCGGGTGCTGGTGCCGGTTTGTTTTACCACTTTTGGTTTACCGTCTTTTTCAGTGAGGAGCTTGTATTCTCATAATGCCTTTTTTAAACAAATGAAAACGAAGAAAACATAAATTGTGATAAGTGGAAGGTGACTCCATGTCCTCCATCACCCACGAGATGGAGCTCTCAGCTCAGGAGCACAGAGGGTTTTCTTTGTGTTATCGAAAAATGAAACATTCTTACTCTCGCCCCTTTCTGATTTTTATCTTTTGCTAATATAATGCAGATTGGTTTTATACATTATTTATAGAGCCCAGAACTAGCATAGGGAATGCTGTCACTCATTTTAATGATTTAGATATGTTTTTTATTATTATTATACTGCATAGACTTTGGAAAACCTTCATTTGGATCCCATTTAGAACACAGGAAGTTGCCCAAAGCTTGGATGTGAACCTTAATTTAGTGAAATCCTTGTAAGGCTGAGAAAATTTACTACTGGCATTTATTGCTCCTGTGAGAGTCAGAGTGAGGGTGGAGAGGGTGGGGGGGAGAAGGAGAGGAAAGGAAAGACAACCATAACTCCAGCCAAAAAAGCAAAGAACATATGTTGGAGTCGTGATCGGCTGTGCGAGCGCAGCAGCAGAGTAATCTGCATCTGAGCCCTTCTGCCGGGACTGGGAGGTGCCTTTCTGCCTTGGAGATTTAGGAGAACTCCAGCAGGACTTGTCCTTCGCAGAGTTGAGCTTGCTTTCCTCAAGCCTCTCTTTATAAAGCGGGTTTCTCGAGCGGTTAGGACACCTGGCTCAATGCACCACGTAAAGGATCGGGCCCTCTCTCTGCAGCAGCAGAAGTCCCTTTGGACTTCTGACTGTACTCTGCAGGTAAAGATCACATGGATTTTAGCAATGCGGAGCTGCTGCGATTGCACAGGGCTGGAGAGGGCAACCCAGCCCTAATTTTTTTTTTTCCACTAATGAAAGCAGGAAAAGATCTCTTATTTTTCCCCTTCCTTTCTGTTACTTTGTGCCCACACAATAACAACAAGCCTATGCAAGCTTTGGTTCAAACCTGCAGTCAAAAATGTTCCTAAGACAGGGGCATTCTTTGCTCAGGCTACAAGTGATTTCATTGGTCCCCAGCCTTTCAAAAATCAGAGCTCTGCACTTCATGAAAGAGAACAAGTGTCCCAGTAATGCCCATGGTGTTTTTCATTTCAAAGAAAAGCAGAGCAAGATTTTTCAAGTAACTTTTGGGGGTATTTGCTTTATGCACCCCTCTTCCTTTTACCCCTTTCCATTCAGCTCCTTAACTTCCCTTTCAGCCAGTCTCTCTGGTGGCTTGTTAGTCCTACTTAGTGACAGTTAAAATGGCTAATAAAGCAGCTGGCTGGAGAATGAATGAAGGGACCATGCCAGCTATTGCCCATATCGTGGAAGAACAAAACAAAACAAAACAAAAACAAACAAACAAACAACAACACCAAAAAAAAAAAAAAAACACCAACAACAATGAAACTCTGATATGTCTACATCAAAACTTACTCAGAAACCTGTATGTTATGAACCAGAGGTTTCTTACACGGAAACATTGTTTTGTGAATCTCTGGAATGAAATGCAATATGTTTTCTGAAAAGCAGTTTCATTTAGAAGATTGCCTATTTAGATGAAATAACCACCACTGTTTTTTACTATTATTATTAAACAGCTTCTGATGCTGCACTGTCATTACTTTGACCTTAGTTATGCTTTGTTAGGATTTGTTGCTGTGAAAGGACCAAGACTGTGTCCTACAAGGTGTACCAATATGTGGAGAGAAGACAGTTTTTTTCTCTCGGAGCTCGCAGTCAATGACCAGACAGAAGAGAAGGATGGGGGGAGCAACTGGGAGATGGCAACAGGAGGCAAAGTCCAGCTATATAAAGTTGTCCCTCTTTTATAACCTATACTGCATGCAATAGCAGAGTGCATCCCAGATACAAAAGATTACTGGCAAGATCTCAAATCTCAAATTTAGTTCAGTTAGAGAACGAGTGAAATATCAACTACATAAAATGGAAAGGTCTGTGTTCACGGTACACTATCTAGATGCTTACAGTATAATTATAATCATACCACCAGATTGTCTCCCACATAAACAGCTAACATCTTTCCAAAAAAGACCTCTGAAGTACCTTGAAAGACGTGCAGGTAGTTCAGATATGCAGTGTCTGCTCCTAGAGTTAGGAAACCTGAAATGAAGAGAAGGGATCTGCAATCGCTTGTAGAGCTGGAAAGTTAGTGATCATTCTTTATTTCTTATTGTGGGAGTGGGAAGGCACCGATCTTGAACAAACCGCTAGACACGATTGTTCATTTTTACATTAAAATGTCATTTCACATTAATGTAAAGGACTCCACTGCAAAATGTGGTGGCATAGTTTCATTTTTTTGTAATCTCATAATGATTTCCATTTTGAGAAGATATTTAAGCATTGGAATAAATACCTTAAAGAGAATGTGGAAATTTGATCATTAGAGCTGCTTAGAACAAGTTGTACAAATATCTGTCAGGAATGATATAGGTATAGTGGATTCTTCCTTGAGGCAGAGGAATAGACAATAGGACCTATTTGCTGTTTTCTAGGACTTGTGTGAGACTAGCTATAGGTGCTTCAAGGTAGAAAATACGCTGTGTCAAAATAAAGAAATAGACCAACTGTGTTGAAATAAAGTTTAACTTAACCTGAAGCTAAACAAGAAATTTGTTGAAACCATGTAAAAAAATCAAACACAAATAATACCTAAAATTCAGAAGGAAGGTGAAATTTTGTGAAAATACGTAGAAGATACTATGAGAAATGCTCAGAAAAGGCACCTAAAGAACCTCAGCTCTGTTATATAATGACATTACCAAATAACAAAATTATTCCAATGAGGGGCATTTTTTTGTTTCTTGTTCCAGAATCAAATGATTGCCTAAAAATAAAAATTACTTTTTTTTTTTGTTCTTTCCCTTTGTGCCATCATGTTCCCGTTAAGAATACAGCCAGCAGCTACTTTCGTTAAGAGAAGCCTGTGATCTCAGCTGCAGGAAGAACAATGGAAACATGCTGTTCTTCTCAAAATGCCCCTGTGGATATAGGCTTCTTCCGCTCTGCTTTTTCATCATAAACTCTCTTCACACCAGTGCTGCAAGCCTCAAAGCGGCCAGGGAAGAGCAGGGCCGGTGGATTTCTTGGTGCATCCATCGCTTGGCGCAGTACACCCTGGCGGTGTCTGCAGGGTGAGGGGCACGATGACTAGGCTGCTGTTCTGTGTTGCTTTTGCCAGCCTGGTGCCATGCTCTGGCCGACAGCCTGTAGACCAAACTTCTTGGCATCCTTCCCTAGAAGGGCACTCATCCCATATCTCATACTGTATGCGACAGAGGTAGCTGGGACCGATGGGTGGCCTGAGGCTAGCATGCTGTGGACACTCAGAGCTCAGCTGTAATCATCCTGTCTCCATAAGTATCCCCTCAGAGAGCCAGGTCAGGGAGTATACTGGGCTATATCCTGTTCATACGCCCACTTACTAAGGTAGAGTGTAGCTGCAGCACTGTCATTGGGACCTCAGTTCCACTGAGGAGAAAGCAACAGTTTTGAAAGGCAAGCTTCCACATTCTCCATGAAATTTTCTGCAGAAGAACTTTTAAAATAACATTATTTAAGAGGGGAAATGGTTAATCCTACAAAACTATCTTCAAGTGTAAGGAACAAAGACATGCATAGTTTTAAGGACTTGAAAAGTGTAAAGAATCACCTATTTTACTAAGATCACATAAGTGAGTGCTACTTTCATTCAAGATATCCTTTTTAATTACAGTTAGCTTTCAGACTGACTATCCTGGATTATTTGTGAAATTCTAAAAACGTATGGGTATTTTGTGATTTTCCAGTAAACAAAATGGTTATATTTGGCAAGACCGTGACTTTCTATGGTCATTTGTTTGAGGTCTTCACTGACTGTTTGATGGATATGCTGAAGAAGAATCAGGACCTTTGAGTTGACACAGTTTTACCTCAGGATATCAAATACTAGAAAGACATTGTCTTGTTGGCTCCATTTGATGAATGCTTGCAGGTGGTATTCAATTGAATGTGTAACAAGTAGTGCACACTGACCTGATTATTTATCTTGTCAAATGGAGTCCCTGGACATAACTATCAAGCTGCCATTGACACTGGAGTACAACCAGCTCTATATTAAACTGTCCAGCTGTGATATGGAGGCTGCAGCAATCATATACTTCAGAAGCATAAGACCCATTGCTGGAGCATTTGAAAGATGTGAGAGCTTATATAGCAGCAACGACTTCCTCTGTAGCATTCCTGAAGGTGTCCCAGTCTCTAATTTTTCACAAGACTGCTCTAAAAGGTCATGCTTATATCAGCTTTCATGCAAATTAATGAAACATGACAACAATTAAAAGGTTTCTATTCTTAATATTTTCATTAGCTACTCCATTCTACATAGTAAGATATGACCAGCTAAGAAATATCTAGGTCTTGCCCACAAAGGACCTTCCTTAGACTTCTTTAGCAGTCTTAGTGCCACTGTGACTGAACGGATCTCCTTCTACAGGTGCCTCGGTTTCCCTGACAGGGTTATTTCAATATGAAGTTGAGTTGAGGCAGCAATGGCATGGGAGACTTTTCAGTCATTTATGCCACCGTCAGCCAGTGATACTTGTGCCAAAAAAATGTAATGGGGCCTCTTGACATGCCCAGTCTACCTCCTACCACTGAATCACCATCGTATCTAACACAGTTGGTTGGTGAAGAACAGCAGTAGAGGAGGATGGTGACCAGTTGATCTCTGATGTTGTTCCACTTCAGAGTTAACTGAACTATTGACCCAACCCTATTTGGATCCTATATAATTACAACAATTAGATAAAACAATAATTAGTAACTTATCTTAATTACAACCTAATTTTATCAAGTACAGCTTGTACAAAAGATTTCAATTAATTTTAACTAAAAAGAGAGTACAGAGAGTCTGTTGTTTTAAGATTATTCAGGACAAAGAACAGATGCTAAATTTCTTTAAATGACCAGTTTAAATTTAGCACAAGTTAACAGATTTATTTATTACCGCTCAGAACATTCATCCTGTTTTTCAAGGATGAGAACTGTAAGTTTGAGGAAGGTGTGCTTATTTTTCATGCATAATAAAAATAGTAAATCTCTGCTTTAATAGCAATACAGAAGTCTCCTGAAAGTGTAGAGTTGTGACCGGGACCCCCATGCAAGAAAGGAGAACCCAATAATTTTGTGGTTAGGTGAGGGAAAGCTACACTTTTCAAGGAGCTTTTCAGAGGGGAGACTTTTTACAAAAAATTTGCTGTGAATTGGTCCTAATGCAGGGTGTCCCTGCTGTCGTGCTTGGCCTCTTCTCTATCATACGTCCTCCAGCAGACTGCCCCAAGGGCTGCTCCAGTAGTGGGAGCAGCTGCAAATCTCTCGAAAGCAATGCTTTGTCCCTGTGTTACCTGCACAGATTGTTTTCTGCTTAGCTTTTAAGTACTTTGGTCATCGTAAACTCATGTACAATCGCAAGCTATGAGATGATATTGCATTTTAGGCAGAAGAACCAGCTTTGAGAGGTCCCCTGTGTTTGTAGAAAATCTGAGCATCAGAAACATTGTGTATCAACACCTATCAGAACCCACGATTTCTGGTATTCGTGGGAATTAATTGGCTGTGTGAAAGTTGAGAATTATACAGGTTCACTGCTAGAAGTAAGTCACAATTAGTGCCAAGTGCTTTTACCACTAAAAAAGCCCCATGGATTAGGCCTTTCTGAATAAAGAAAACGTGCTTCTGAACTTTTTGCCGCAGTTGGATACTCACTCACAGAATAGTCTACATACTGCCAGTACATTTACAATGTAAACGCTTTCTTTTCAAGGTCATGGTTTTAAAGCACTAGACTGCTATTGAAACTGCAGGGGCAGAGCCTGAACAATTCTACTGGTTTTCTAAAAATAAGGAGCTTTATAGCTAAACTGCAGGATGTATTTTAAAAGAAAGAGTCTCAACATTTTTCTTTTTACTGCTACTTGTATCCAATCTCTACCAATTTTTACTGCTTTATACAAAGGCACATCTATCGCAAGGCATGGCATAAAATCAACACTCTTGCATTCTAGCAGCTCAGCCCAGTCTTAGAATGTTTGTGATGTGCCACAATATTCAAACGCATTAAAACAAAAGCTGATCCACCAAGGGAAATACATAGCTTTAAAAAATAAAATGACAGAAAGTGAAAGTGCCTACTTGGCTAATTCAGACTCCTTAGCTGCAACTACTAAGTTGAATTTTACATTTTCAAATGTCATATTTTAGTTCAAAACCTGCATCTCTCAGATACCTCATGAAATCTTGCATGACTATGAGGCATGAATGAAGCATTCGCTTCCTTCATTATAAATGATTAATGTTAATCAATCAGGGCTTAGTATTCCCAAACCTCTAGAGCTCTCCTGTTTAGCTTCTGCAGTGCTTTAAAATGTTTATTGACTAAAGGGTGAAAATGTTTATTCTCATTATTGGGAAATATTCTCTGTTAATTGCGATGTCCCAAAATACAGAGGACTAAATACTGGTCAGTTTGTAGATTGTGACAGAAAAACAATATGGAGTTTGCACGCAGAGTTTGCACGCTTGTAAGGTTACCAGAAGATTGTCCAGTCTGGCAAGTAAAAGATGATATAGAGCTGCTTACATCAACACTTCCCTGGGGGCTGTGACAACTGGTCATGTGTTTCAGGTTTAGAGGACAGCTCGGTGTGTACCTGGCTGTTCTTTCTTCAGATTTCAGGGTATGCTTCTTTGGCCAGAGTTCAGCTGACCATTTTGCCTGGCACAGCTGCTGAGCACATTTTGCCTGAGCACAGTTCCATTGTAAAGCCCTGTTGAGGTGCACCACAAGGTGTTCAGTGAATGTAGGTCTTGCCTTCCTGGTCCTCACTGAGCACTAGGACTGAGGTGAAGCACATGATGGTGAAATCCTGCCCACATGGTTAACTGTCACTCATCTCTCATTTGCTTCTGCAGGATTTTCTACTTATCTTTTAGTACAAGATTTAAAGGTGAAGTACTTAGCCTCTGTTTTATACGCACTCAGAGATCATGTTCTTCAATTCCAAGCAAGTCTAATACTGATGGTGTATTATCCATCCTTAGCCAACTTGGATAATAGGACATTTTTGACATACAAGCTAATTTTTTTTCTACCTTGGTCATGTAATATTACAGTGGTGATACTTAGGTAGATGTTGTACCTGAACAACTACTTTTAAATGGTATCACACCTTTGATAAAGTATCTGGTTAAGAAAGTATGAAATGCTAATCAAATGAAATTATATTCTTTTGTTCCAAAATTTATAGCTCTCAACATAAAGATTTCAATTTTCAGTAATACTAGCTTTTACTCTGAAGAACAACTTTCATGAAGTCAGAGAAAGCATGGCAATTTAATTGACACAGTCAAAGTAAGTCTTAAGAGAATTTAGGTACTGGACTGTAAAACTTCTCTTCTCTAGACATTTTCAGTTGCATCTACATCTTTCAACTTTTTTTTAGTGTTTCTATTAAGATTTGCAAAAAAATATTCCGGGGAAATTCTAGAAATTCTTTTAGAAATAACAGAATTTTATTTGATGAAATCTCTACATTTTTTAGGACTAGAGTCAAGTATTAGTAGTTTTAGGATGCAAATTATATCATAGAACTACATTTAATGTGTTCTGATTTCAATCCTTCTTGAACCAAGTACACTAACAACAAAAAGTTTGCATTCTTTATCACTTAGAAACTTATATAAAGTTTACTTTTACTACAGAGCTAAAGCCAACAACTCAATCGAGGCAAAGAAACAGGAGGGTAGCCAGTAGGTGGGTTCCGAGTATGAAACAAAAACATTTTGGGAAATGGAGGGAGTGGGCAAGGGAAAGACTGTGTACATATGGCTAGAGGAGTTACATAGTTAGAGTAATCATCAGGGAGATGAAGGACCAAGACTCAAATTCTTTTTCTGCATGATCTGAAGAATTTACTTGAACTCAGGTCTACCACATTCCCAGTGGTCAAGTTATTTGGTTTCTCTGGCCTTGTTCTTTTCAAATCTCTGTGAAGTGTCACTATTATGAATATATAAAAGATATCTCTTTGGACAGGGATAAAAAAAATATTTCTGTCCATGTTCATTAGCCAGTATTCTGTGTGTTCTGCCTCTTTTGGTTCCTGTGGTAACTAGATAAAGTGGAACAGCACCAATGGGAGAGATGGAAAGTTTAATCCAAAACTGACCAAGGGGATGGAAAATATTAGTTAAAACCCTTGCTGTGAACAGAAAAAGAGCATGGTTGCAGGATGTATTTCACTACTCAGGATCCTGATGGAGGAGCACACCTGATCAGAGTTAGGTGCCCAAATCCAGGCAGGTTGGCTGCTTTGGTGCTTGGGTCTTGTCCTTTCCACTAAAGTGCAATTGTATCTGAAAAAGCATCTCTTCCAGAAGTGCTCTCTGCTCCCACAAGCTCCTAAATCAGGAAGGAAGATGGTATTAGAAGGCAATCATCTATGAGTAAGATATTTCAGTGACTAAGTTACTTTGAGGATTTATTCATAGCTTTTACTGGAATCAGTGGGAAATGCACATCTAGATTCCTCTTCAAGTCAGACCATAGGAGTTTCAATATGAAAGGAATGTCTGGGCATCATCTGTGTTATTAGATTTTATTTTTGATGCCTCCATAGATTTTATAGTTTTGCAAAAACATGCAGCAAGCATGGAATTTATTGCTTATAGTTCATCCAGGAAATGTGTCATAGTACAAGATGGACTGAAAAGATAGCTGTTTTGGTTTTGCTTTTCAAATGTTAACAAGTCTATGGCAATGGTCTGTAAAACTGCTAAATAGATCAATAATATCCAGTGATAGCATATTGAATTTCAATAGTCAGTGGAAACCGGCACTTTTAAAATGCTGAATTTTGCTTTTCTAATGACTAAGTCTGTGTCTCTTTACCATAAATACTCAACTTTAGCAATTATCATCAAAGCCTTATTCAACAACTTTCTAATTTTAACAAATGTTATTTTCTGCAATAGTGAATTGTTGATAAGATACCTATTCTTTATTCCTTGGTGAATTTTACCCAGAAGTTGATTATATAAGTAAAGATATCTGCAGAGAATTTTTGAATATGTCGAAGGAATAGGAGAGGAAAAAAAGAGTATTTGTTACATTATCAGGATATAGAAATGAAGGCCCCCTGATGTTTGAGTTATCTGACATCCAGAAAGCCAGCAGTATCCTGTCTTTGGGGAGAAGTTCATATATCCGATCTTGCCTGGGTATTAGGATTTGTTCAAGGACCTCTGCTGTGGTTGCTGTTTACATGGTGAGACCATCGATACTGTGGTGCTGAAGGCTGCAGCACCTAACCTTGCCACCCTGCCATTTCAGAAATGCAAGGTATAGGGTTTTGAACTAGAAGAGTCAGACACTAAAAATATGTTCAAGGAAGTGACAGAAGACTTCCAGACCTGAGCTGGGAATCACAGGTGGCTTTCAAGAAACCAGTGCCTGGAAAAAAAAAAAGCATTACAAAGTACCGACTTTAAAATAACTTAACTGAAAATATTAATAACGGACTGCTGTAAATGAATTTCTGTAACAAAAGTACTGAATGAAAGAGATAAAAGAGTACCATAATTTTATAAATGTAACAGAAAGAAAGCCTTAACGCCAAACTTCTCAAAAACCATTAATAGACAGCTAGCCAATTGGTACTAACTCTTGTCCAAGCTTCTGCTGCTAAGGTATGAGAAAATGCTTTCTGCCCTGCAGATGAGGACCTCCACAATCACCTGTGTTCAACAGCCAGGACTGTTGCTGTAGGGCATGTAGATCTTTATTACCTAATCACTAATACCTTTTTATCTAAACATACTATAGGCTGCATTGTTACAAATAAGGCAAGTATTATTTTGTCACAGCCTTCCCGGGCAGAATGGATCTAAGTGCCTGAGAGTGTTTCCTGTGATTAGCCAAACCAGCCCCATCTCATTCTGTGGTCACTCCTAGCTGCACTGGTTCGTTCCTTTCTTTCATCTTGATTTTTCTTTTATTCTCATCTCTTTTGGCCTTACTTTGGCAAACAGAATTACTTTCTAAAACATTCTATGAGGTCTCATAACATGTACTAAAACCTATTAGCATTACTACATCTCCTCAGGCATCCTCTTTCTCCATTTCTGCCTTATTGTTTATGTAAGTATCAATCTTTTTCTTTCTTTCTTTCTTTCTTTTTCTTTTTTAACTGATGTTTGCACAGCACTTAGTCTAATAGGGTTTTGGTCTCTCAGGTGCAGCTGCATGGAGCAGTAACCCAATAGGATGTATGAAGCAGATGGGTGTAGTTTAAGCCCCCCCGGAAATTAAAAATGAAAAGAGAAGCTGAGCAAAACTAGAAAAACTACCACTCCTATTTGAGGTAGTCAGAACTAGCTATTAGACCAGGCACTGGACCTGCAGTAAACAGGGAGCATACCCATCAGATGTGTTCATATTAGGCATTAAATATATCGTGACAGTGCCAAGAAGCTTAGCGCACTGGGTGATACCTAAGCAGGCACCAGATGAAGCTTCTGTCAGAAGAGGGATTTTCACTGTGAGCCAAATAGGTTTTATAAAATAGGAAAATATCTCTAGGAACAGGTTTATAGTGGGAAAAAAAAAATCATTATAATTTGTTAGCTTGGGCACAAAAAACTCCCATGTTTCATGTTTCTGTTGCCAGGCTGGAAATCAAAGAGTTCAGTTATAGCCGCCAAAATACAAAAGCGGCAGATATTTCATAGTTTCCTCTCTGCAACCCACTCAGTATCTTCTACAGGTAAATAACCTACCATGTGAAATAGCCTAAAACCTACACTCTTATGTTAGGACTAAGTTGTCCAATGACAACATTTTACGGTTTCCATATCACACTGTGCTATTCTGCATTCCTGCATAACATTGTCTTCTCTGGATAAATAACATTTAGTAAGTATGTATGGCATATGGAATTTAGTGCAATTTGTCTTGGTTGGTCTGGTTGTTCTCACTCTGATTTGTCCCATTCCCCACCACCCTCCCCACCCCACAGCCTTCCTGAGTTTTACAATAACACTTTAATGATTTTGTGACCTACTAAGCATGAACATTGTGGAATTTGTCTGGGAGTTGTAGTTCACTACCCACATTTTAATTCAAATGCAGTAAATTAATAAAAACATTGGTTTCGCCATCTAGATGACTGAAGAGTTTTGGTGGTATCAATGTGTTGCTAAACTCACTTAAATCCATCGGGAATCAATTATGTATGTGGAAAGTAGCGAACTCTAGAGGAACTATTTAATGTTGAGAAAGACCATACCAGCCCAGTGGCTAATACAACAACTTTTGGTAAAAAACAGCAGTAAATTTTCTGGATGCATGAGATATGCTGACAAAGCAGAAATTCTAGTAACTTATATTGCTGAAAGTTATGGGCATGATCATCCATAATCCCACTGCTGCCAATAATTGCATTGGGTACTGAGTACTTCTGAATAAACGTGCCTATGTGGAAAATTATGTATTTTTTCCCTTGCACATTATTTAAACAAGAGTATTCGTGGCAGTAATTTTTGCCTGTGAAAGGGGTATATGATTAGGTCTCTATAGTAAAAATGGGAGAACTATTATTTGCTGATTTTCAGATAAATGTTTACAAATTATGAAGTATTAATACCTAATTACATGTTTTATCAAATAATCAAGTTTTGTTTTACAATACAAATATTTATACAATTCAATATGTCTTCATAGGTCTTCCACATTTCTACACATATAGGCATTAAAGTAGTCAGCACCAAGCAACTGAATTGGCATGAGAGCGATACCGCACCTGCACATTAAAATGATTTATTAAACGGAATCAGTTAAAAAAAAACCAACAAAGTGGACTGTGTATCATTGAAAAAGATTGTAGTTTCTGACACTTTATTTCTGACTCAGAGCTTTAACTGAAACTAACTTTTTTTTGCCTTCAGAGTAGGACTAGCAGGGCCAGATCATGAACCAAGTCTTTGATCTTGGCTCCAATTTTGGTACTAGCTGAAGCTGAGAACTATTTTTTCAGTTGTTCAGCTCCATACATTGAAGCTGGTATAGACCTTCAGGAACTGGATATTTCCCTGGAGAGTCCAGGTTTCAGTTCCACTCTGGCCCATTTGGAGAAGCCTTGACAAAAGTCTCACATTTTGTTAATGTCACAGTTCTCATAAATTTACATGATTTCTGTGAAGAGGTGAAGGGATTTATTTTGTTATTTTGTTTTTTCTTTATTGTTTCTGTTTTTTCTTTATTGGTTTTTTTTTTTTTTTTTTTGGTCTGTACCTGCTCCTGTTGCCAAATGGTCTTGGCTTTTTAGGGAATAACAGCAAGCACTAACCAAGAATATGTTCCGACTGTTCTACTTTATTCAAAACTTTCTGTAGCTGCATAAAGGCATGCCATGTTACGTCACACAACACCATAAAGAAATCTCTGAACTTGGGATAGGTAGGACTTATTATCGTGGTTGTAATGTGTCATTACTGCTGCTGGTCCTGGAGCAGGCTTGGATTGTTTCTGCTTTGGGGACTGGGCTGAGCTGCTCAGAAATGCTTGTAGCCTGGGATCCATCCAAGCCTGGATCAGAGCCTGATCTGATCCCGTTGAGAGGAAAAGCTTTTCCTATGCCCCAGATCCTTTCTTTAACGTTGCCTACTTCACATCACAGCCTGGATGCTGTGATTGGTGACAGTCTTTACAAGAAAGATGTTTTTCTTGCCTTTTCATGGAGTGGTTCTGCTTTCCACTCCTCATTAAAAAAGTCTGTATCACACTGTGTATCACTCTCCTCCCTGAAGGTGATCTTCACCCAAGACAAATCATCTTAGCTACTCTTCCCAGTCTTGGTCATACCCCAAACCACCTCAGAGGCAGTTCTGCGTTTTCCATACTGCCCTTTCAGGCATCGGGCTTGTCAAGAAGAGTCCTTGGGGCTCGTCTCTGTGGGGAAGTTTGTTGCAGAAGAACACAAAGTCAGGAACTGAGATTTGTGGTGTTTGTGCTGCTTGAACTTCCTGTGCTCCAGCTCTGCGAACGCAGCTCTGACAAGCTTCTCAGAGGGGCAAATCCCAAAGGGAAGGTCAGGCAGTAGCTGAAAGTCTGTCACGCTTGTTCAATTTAATGTGGGAGAAAAAGGGCTGTTGTTTTTGCTGCACTGTGGATTGTCAGGCACAGGGCTGACCTCAGTTAGCATGGTGACAATACGTAAATACAACCTGCACCCCATCTGCAGTGGGATTTCGCTTCACCTGAGTGCATCATTTGTCAAGTTTAAAACCCCCCTTTTCCTTTGATTTTTTTTTTTTTTTTTTTTTGGTATAAGTGTGTAGTTAGGGCCTAGGTAAAGAAAGGAGAAAGTGCCCAGTCCAATCCTGTCTGCTCTTTAGATATGTCTCTTGAAGCGACACTGTTCATCCCCATAGGATGCCCCAGATAAGTCAGCAATACTCTGCTGTCAATGGCATTAAGAGCTACACTGCACAGAGGCAGCGAGGACTCTTCTCCTCACTCACAGATGAGGCAGATAGTGCAAAAGACACAATTCACCATTAAGGGGTTGTTATACTATGCCTTCATTTCTATGTTCATTTAGAGTTTGTAAGGTATTTCTCACATATACAGGCACTCTCTTCTGCTTTGGGAGTTTTAGCATGCCACTTTTTTATCAGTTAACACAGTTTTGAACAGATCCATTCTAATCAGCCAAATTGCTGAGCTACCAGTTTGGACAAAGTGTTGGTTTTACTTGACTTTAGACACATTTACACAGTTTGTTAATGCACTGTAGCACGACTAAATATCAAATTTCGCCATCTTCACATCTCACTCACGCACACTTTCACTTCCTACGAATACAGTTCTTAGAGCCTTTATTGTCCAAACTACCTATGTGCATGGCCTCTGTATTTGCTGTTTATTTAGGAACAAGATTGGGGAATTTCAGACCATTTCAAAAGCTGGTTTTGAAATATACTCATGGTATAATTTTTGGATTATTCCTTTTTATCACATCTTAACTTTGAATATCAAAAATCCTTCTCCCGTGGATAAGGGTAGTTATTGCCAACCTAATTTCAAATGGACTTTAAAAATTCAATCTTTTTAGCTCTTTAGGTTTGATTGTGCATGGCTTGTAGGATTATAGCTTCTTAGTTTTAATGTCTATTTTTGAATGCTGGTTTGGGGTCAGTGGTTAAAAACTCTCAGTATCATTTTTAGTGCTGAAATATCCTTTTGATTTTACATGTCTGAAGCGACAAAACCTCTTATTGTTATCATTTTTGAAAAATTGCCAAGATACAGCCAAATCTTTCACTGCTTGCTGCACAGAGCTGGTTCTTGCCTTCGTGTCATGTACTGTAGAATTCATTATTGTAATGCCTTGTTTACTTACATTTCTTTCTGGTGATAATAGGCTTTTCAGCCTTCAGCATTCAAGGCCTTTGTCCACAGAGGAAAAGAAAGAAAAATCAGGCAAAACATCAAGCTCTTTCATCAAGCTTTTCAAATCTGATTTCAAAAGTTTGCTGTTAACCATTTCAATGTCATGACAGAGGAACAAAGGCATTCATAATAAAAGATCCAGAATCAGAAATACCTCTGCAGGGAAACAGCTTTTGTTCATAAAGCTGTTTTGATGCAAAGCATCCCTTCCAAGATATGTATTCCCCTTTCAGTAGTAAGGGCAGTCTATCTTCAAAAACATTCTCTAGTGTATTTCTTTCAATAAAGTCAGAAAGTAGTGTGGTAGCAGCCATTCTATTGACATAGCATTTATGGTCATTAACCCACCAAAGTGCCAGATTTAACTGCTGATCTACACCTCTCTAAATACATGAAGTTTCTTGTACATTTCCTTTAAGAATGGCAGCCCAGGTTAGTGGGTTTCAAGAAGCTGCAGAAAAATCATGAACCAAATATTTTTTTTCATTTTAAAACCAAAATATTGTCTGAAAAATTGCTGACACTGTCTAACATGTTTTGGTTTTATTTTTATTCTCCACTTTTTTAAATACAAAGTGTTCATAAAATGTTATTTCTGGCTAAAGACATATTCATAGTGACTATAAAGACATAAATAAGTTTTCTTTTCCACCAACAAACCTGCAAGTCAGAAAGTGCATATGCACTTCTTAATAGTAGGCTTTTGTTTTTAAGATGATTTTAAAATGTGTTTTCTTTTTTACTGCTAACTTCACTGCTGTTATGTTTCCTCAGACTTTCCTATTTTGAGACCTGCTTCTAGATGCCTTTTAGATTGCTGCACCTTGCCAGTTTGTTATCATGGATGTCTGGCTCAGGAGGATGCTTTAAAAACTTTTTTTTTATTTCAGTGAGCACAAGTAAGCCTTTTCCAAGGACAGGACAAGGGGAAAACCTGTCTTTCTTGTATTGGACTCCCATTACATTTTCTCTGAAAAGATCTGCTCATTAATTGAACCCTGCTTATGCTGGTTGCTGGATGAGACAACAGTTCTACAGGAGGGAGAAAGAAAAGAAAGTCATCATGTGTTTAAAGCTTGAATATGGCACAGAGGGCTGCAAATTAGAGTTCAGCATCTAACATTAATTCTAGAGTTTTCTGACTGCTCAGTGCTTAGCTTTGCAGCCATGAGATCTTCAGGTCTGCCGCCATCATCTTTAGTGAAGTACTTAGCCATTCCCATTATGAGATCTTATGACTGCGGCTAGGCTGAAATTTTCTGTTCTGCATTTCTGCCCCAGGCTGATACTTTCTGGAGTGCTTGGGAATCAGTATTTCAGGCTCCATCTTCTCACAGCTCCTGTCTGCCACTGAGACTGTTCTATGCATGAACCATCTCCCAGCATGACAACCATTGTATATTAGCTAAGGGCTGCTCAGATTTTCCAGCAACACTGCAGCTCTGTTGAAAGTAGTTGTCCAATGAGAATTCCGGCAGACCATGAGGTCTTTCAACAGACCAAATACGCCACTTTTGGAAGACCTCTTGGTCTATAGTGATTGTGCATATTCCAGTAGTTTGATGAAGACTGTCAGCAATGAGCCTTCCTCTTGAATTTAATGGCTACCTTTGATTTTGTTTACCTGATGCTTATTCTCTGGCTAATCACTGTTAAAATACCCAAGTTATGCCTGAGTGCCTAACCTTCCCCATACTGTAGAACAGCACAGTCCACCTAAAGATATGTCACAGGCTCTATTGGCATATTTTTCCATCACTTTTGTGGTATTTGTTGATGGCTGAACACCATTACTTGAATTTCAACCACAAAAAAGCAAGAGCATATTTAAATGTGGAATTTGAGCGTTTTAATAAACTGCACGCATTTGGAAGGAGGACAGACGGGTTCTTATTTTACCACAAAAATAAACAAACCTTTATGAGTTGAGGTAAAGATTCATAAAAATAAACATTATCCTGTGCTTCATAAGCATCTTATCAATGTATAATAAACTAATTTTATTCATAAGGAGTCTTGTAATACTATAAAGAGGAAAATCTAAAATAAAATATCTTCGGAATCATATGTTTTAATGAGTGCATGCTGCAAGCACATCTGTCTTTAAAGCTAAAGTTTAGTGTCCAGGTAATAACTGCACTGTCAGTTTGGCATCTATCTTATGATCAGTACTACAGTGCTAAAATAATTAAGAAATATAAGGTGTCTTAAGATCCTCTGTTAGAAACAGTATTTTTCCTGAGTTATTTTTGCATGCATCATTGACATATGAAGATAAGTTTCTTTTCCTTTAAGGATATCAGAGCTCAGTGAAGTCCAGGACATTCTGTGCATTCCTGTGGGTTTTGAATTGCACTTAATGGGTGAACATATGAAGATGTAAAAATGCTTTACCCCAGACGTAAATTATTCACACCAGTAGGTCACTGCTGCTGGTCCTGCATGGCTAGCAAAGTTGGTGAACAGCACATGGACAGACAGATATTCGTAAGTGCTTTCGCATGAATCATGTTGGAGAGGTGTTAAGACAGCCAGCAATTCCTTAAGGATAGAGTCTATGGCTTTCTTCTTGGAGCATGTGTTCATAAGAAACTCTCAACTGTACTCAAACTAGAGTGTGTTCAAAAAGGTCCTTCTGCGTATATTAAGTAGAAACACTTCAGACTTTATTAGTGGGCCTGAAAGTGAGCAAGAGCATTAAAGAAAGTGTTGGCACACAAGTTAGATATGATCCTGAGCCTGCAACAAGTGGCTTTCAGAAAGCATTAAAGCAGGATTGAGTCTGTGGCGTGCAAAACATCTAATTCAAACAAAGAGAAATCTAGAGAGAGAGAATGAACATGTGAAGCAAAGGCAAGAATGTTCATGCATTTGTGTGAGGATGCTGTGTCCCAGCACTTCAGAACAGCTTGGGCGTACAGCGGGGACCTGTAGGCTCGCAGGCAGAATATTGGGTAAAACGTAAGCAGAAGTCTACAAATACGGCTGCTAGTTTCCAGATTACATATGAAAGTCTTGACTATAGTTTTTCTCCGTGTTTAATTCTGTGATGACAGCAGCCCCAATTCAACAAAGTGCAACCATATATGGATGTCAGTGGGATTTATGCACATACGTAAGTGCTTTCTTGAATTAGGGCCAGTGGCACTGATGATATCAACATGCGAGAACCAGATAGTAGGGATGTAATGGAATCATGAACCAAAACCCAGTAAGCTAGTATTAAAAACTACAAAATTAGTTGAACATTTCGTCTTGGCACACACAGGCAGGGGAAGGCAGATATATGAGATTTTAAGTAAGGACTCTGAAGAGGTTTTTAATTGCTTTAATTTTTTTTCTACTTCTGTGTTTTATATCCTTGATTCCTTTTTACTCATGTATTTAAAACTAATAACAGTGTTATTTAAAAACATTTTTTCTTACCCCAGAAGATATGAAGCTTTACAACATAAAAACAATTATTTTGCCTATTAGAAATTTTTTTTGATGAAAAAAAAGCAATATGTTAAACTTAAATGAAAAAAAAAAAGACAGCGTTCTTCAAATCTTTAGTCAGAATCAGAAGAGAAGCCCTCACAAGTAAAGATCCATTATAAAGGCAGATCAATCTAAAATATAAGGGCAATGCACTTGTGTAGAAATTAAGGATTACTGTAGGGACTGGATGTTTCCTTTTCATAATCTCATGTTTGCTTGTTTTAAAACAGAATAAAAACAGTTGCATTTCCTTACATCGTTGTAATTAATATATCCTCATTAGAAATCAATTAGCTCTGATAATTCCCATTGGTGCCATGGTTCATAAACTTAATGCCAATCAGTGTAATAAAAACAGTGAAATATAATTTCTTGTTGTTCAAAGTGATGATCAACTAATCAGCAGTAAATTTAATCAGAACATATCAACATCAATCATACATATTAGTGCTTGTAAAATATAATAACCAGCTACGTCTGACAAGTTATGGGTATTGAAACAATTGTAGACCATGTGAACATTTAAGCAGATGATTTACACGTACATGTTCAAGCAGTTTAAACATAAGAATATAAAACTTCTATGAATAAAGTAGTTAGCCTTGTAGTAAATGTCCATTGCTTGAACAGCCCATGATTTCTAAAATCTATAGTATGCTTTATTGTTAATGGATCCAAGAGACTCTTGTAATCAATGCCAGCTTTTCTGCCAGACCTATAAATGAGTCCTCACTGCCCATTCATCAGAAAAGCTTTAGTCTCATGCCCCTTGCATTGTAAAACTAGCAGGCAGTAAGTAAGAAGAGAAATGGACTTAGCAGATACATTTTTTTTTCTGAATTTACTTTCATTGCTTACTCAAAACTGTAGGGCAGAGGTAAACTGGGAGCCCTCACCTGCCTAGCGTCTGCCCAGTGGTGGGGACTTAGTCAGGTTTAAGATGTCCTTCTGGAGAAGAGCCCGGCTGGATGGGAGCAGGGATCCCAGCTGCAATAGAAATGGCTTCCAGGCTAGTTCTCAAACTTATACTGGACTGCTTTCATCCCAGACATCAAAATTCAAGTTACTTAAAGAACTTGAGCTTAGGCATATAAGATATGTAGCATTCTATTAATTATTATGCTGGAAATAAAGACTTCTCCATTCAGGTCTTGACCTTTAAGATGCATATATTTGCAGTGTTTAATTCTGTACTGCACATGTTCTTGGTAATGGCTGAAGATCTGAAGGAGCATTTTGAAGAGTATTTATTTGATATTAAAAGAAGCATTTTAATTTATCTTCAAATAGACCACAAGTGTACATCAGAACAGTGTTGCATCTGTTCAGGGTTAGTTTCGGTGCCTGAATGAGTATTTTGTAGTAAATAACCTACTTAATTGATTTAACCTTTCTCTGTTTGCATATTTTCTGAAGATACTTTATAATTTTCTTGGATTAGTGGAAATTACTCTTTCAATAGGTTCTCTGCAGATCACCTGTAATTGTTTATATTTTAGACTCAACTATTCAAAATCAAAATGTAAGACTTTTCAGAGCATCAGTTGCCAAGTATCATTACTTCTATTCACAAATTAAGAGAGATTTCTAATGAAACTGTTCTGAGCTACAAGTTTAAACCCAATCTGTGAGTAGTGTCATTATTCGCAAGCATTCTTCAACACTCCTGCCTGTGAACTCATCTACGGAAATATTCAAAGAAAGTAAATAGAAAAAGGACAAACAGCCAAAATGCATTCACTGTTTTACTTGAGTGAATATTCTTAGAAAATATTTAGAAGCATTGGCTCTGTTATTAGCTATATAAATATTCATACAAATCTGTCCATCAGATTGCCTCCCTGAAATTACTCAGGCTTTTTTAGGAACTTGGAGAGAAAAGTCTCTTAAAAATATATTTCTGCACATTTTCCAGAAGTATAATAGACTGGATATGGCCTTATAAATTACAGGCTTTCCCATACTCATCCAGTCATGGGGCCAAATCTCAAAGTTAACTTTAATGGGATTTTGGCTCAGCGAGGTTGGAGGAAGGGCGGCAGAATTTAGCCGATGATTTATACTGCCTTCAGAAATTGCACAGTGAAAAAAAAATACACCAATGGTACTTATGTAGTACAGTTGTATGTAATTTATTTTCTGCATAACCCATATGAAATTTAATAAGATATAAAAAAGTCACATTTTTGACTGAAGTCTTACAAATTCTAGCCCTAGTGAAAATAACTGCTGGCTTCTCAAATGAGTTGATCAAGTAAGGTAAAAAAGTGGAAAATATCTACTCATTGCCATGTGGTTTATTTGATTATTTTTATTAAAAAAAAGGGGGGGGAGGAATTGCTTTTTACGAAACACACTAACATATGATAAAAATTAGGAAATATGCTGTAGCTGTGTTCTCAGCAGGGATGAAAAATGAGAATGCTCTGGCAGTCTAGGGAGATAGGGTTCAAACTCCAAGGCCAGGAATTATATTAGTCTCCAGGAAGAAAAGGCTGATTTTCATTAAAGGCAGTGGTACTCACTGCCTTAAAAAAAAAAAAAAAAAAAAAAAAAAAAAAATTTTNAAAAAAAAAAAGTTTTGTGGATTTAGGGGCTTCATTTGTGCAATATCTCATACAGTATAATTACCATAAAGAATGGTAACTTTCCCATGGATTTTTATGCACTCTTGTGTGCATTTATCTGATGATCAGATACTGAGATTACGTGGCAGTCAGACTCTGATGGAGTCAATTCAACCGGTTATGTGGCGAATAAATGGAATTTAAGTGAATAATATTGTTTATGGACTTACTGATCTAAACCTTAAAGCAAAGCAAAGCAAAACAAAAAAGCAAGGCAGAGTGCTGCATGCATCCCATACTCTAGGGATTTTGTTCAGTTTGTCACCCAAAGAATAGCTGCCACAGGGATTTTGCTGTGCCTAAAGAATTAGGGATCCTTTGCAGAAGAAAATGATACAAAATTGGAAATTACATCTATAATTTTACTTAGGTCCAGTAGAAATTCTTCTTATGAAACACGTATGCTGACTACAGGCATAGGCACTATAAAAACAAAACAAATAAGGATGAAATTTTAATTGCCACCAGTTCTGTAAAACTTGTTCCACATAGCCACAGGGCTAATATGTGCTTGTTGTTCTCTATAGCACATCAGATGAGAAACACTCAGTTTACATTTGGAGCAAGGACAACTCAGATTAGACATTGGGAATAGATTGCCTGGGGCATCTTCAACACTGGAGGTCCTTAAGAAGGAATCAGATAAATATTTGTCAGAAATGCAATAGATATGGCTCATCCTGCCGTGGTGCAAGTGGATGGACCCCAGCAGCTCTCCCAGACTTATGATTTAGATGACTAAGCTATGTATAAAAAGCTATAGCTTAGGTCAAAGCTATATATTTAATAAACAATAATCAAAAACTCTTCACTATTATTTCCTTTTAATATATTCATTTAAAAGTAGACCAAAACAAAGATTTTAATTCTGCTGTTAAGGTTTTAAATTTGACCTAAAGCATACATTTCCCTTTAAGTAAATACAAAGATAGTCATAAATTCTTTATTTTTTGAAGAGGGATGCCTTTGCCTTATGCTCAGAGGTCTACACTAAACATTTAAAATTCCACTAAGGGCAAAATCTTTTCCTTGCATGCAGTGTTCTCAGAAATGAGGTCAGGCATTTCTCAATCCCTGGCAGGAAAACTTTCTGACTCATTACTCTACCACAAAGCATCCAGAATTTCCCCTTGGGTCCCAGTCAAATTGTTCAAATGCTTTGGAAAAATATATCTTTGACATCCCAAGAAAGGGAATATAGAAAAGATGTCCTCATAGCATGAAAGGATTAGGGTCCTCTTAGGTTTGGAGCAGAATGTCTTGCAGTTTCCAAGCTATTATTATTTATTAATTCATGCAATGGGTTCCACAAGCACTGAAGTACTTCACAGAATTACAAATTCTACTGTAAAGACAGAGATGTGAAACTCCCCTTGTTTCACTGCTGTGAAACACTGCTGTGACACTGCAGACACATAACCAACCAGTTTTCCACTAGGACCCAGAAATCGACAGAAATCATCATTAGATTGGCATGGGAAGGACAGAAGTCCACCCACATCATTGTTGGGGACTTCCAAACCCCCACAGATTCCTGGCCATCAATTTAAGACATCATGTGCTCACCTGAAGCACTTCAAAGGCCTTCTGCATTTTCACTTAACTGTTGATCATATCTGTTTATGTCCTGAAACTAATGCAACTCATCCAAACCTGCCAAGCAGTACCCGGTCTTCTGGGAGGTCTGCTGTCCTTTTCTGAGTCATGAAGCCACTCCTTCCTTTTCCTTCTGATTAGCCATGACCTAAGCTGGGCCTATCCACTGCAAAAGTATGTTTGCGCATTTTCCCTACACCCCCCCCATCAGCACTCACAGGCTGCAGCAGGTGGACTGGGACCTCTGAAGGTCCTCTGGTCCAGGCCGTGCTCAGAGTGGGTCCAAACAGAAGCCTTCACCTCTATTTCTCTGGGAGCCTGACTTAAATACTAGCTCTGTTCATTTTATCAATTTGCATTTTCTGGTTGCTAATACAATTTTTATAAAAAGACTCCCTAAATTGTCAACTTACTGTGGACAGAAAATGGATTAGCACCTGCCACAGTCATAACCAAGAGAGCAGGTAACTCAGCTCTTTGACACTGCTGCCCAGTTATGTCTTTAGAGAGCCTATATATTCTGAGAACGGGTTACACAAGATTCATGGGAAAAAAAGACTGTGAGTACTCACGGCTGGTGGGGCAGAAAGACAAATGGCAACACGGAGCCAGTGATGAATTCATATTCCTACATCACATATCCATCTCAAGCAAAGAGGAGGAATTATGTAAACAAAGGCCTCTCTTCCTGTGTTAAATTGGAGACAAATGGAAACCCACTCCTCAATAAAATGGTGATACTGGAAAAAAAGTTTATAAACATGTAACACTTTTGTTAGTGAGAAAACAGGCAAGATCTCCTGCCCTCTGATGTGCCTTAAGTCAAGACAACCGAGAAGCAGATGCCTTTCCTGAGAAGGGAAATCCATATCTGTGTACACACCAGACCACAGTCTCCCTTGTTTTGTCTCCTCTGAGTTGCTCCCATGAAGTCTAATACTGTCTTTGATCCTGGAAAGACAAGGCTAAAATGTCTGTAAGATCTCCAGATGGTCCTGGGCACCAGACAAGCCTCTTCAGAAGCATTCAAACACCTAAATGATGAAATTTCTGTTTAAACTTAGGTGATTAGATGAGCAAATCTGCTCAGTCAATTACACTGCTTGTAAACTTAAAAAATCAGCATTATGCTTGTATGATTAGCTGCTTCTGAGCCATACTTAACAGAACATAAGATGGAAGAAAACTAGCGCATTTTTTCTTCTCGTACAGGACTTGTGGAGCTGGAAAGCCCAAGGCCTGGAGGACTTCAGGGTGGCTTCACACCGTTTCACACCTCAACCACCACATGGCCCCGAGGCCAGCTACGTACCCCCGCTGCTGCAACTCGTTTGCTGGTTACCTCCAGTAACCGCATCATACAGCCCTGTCTGGAAACTTGTCTCTCTGATAATAAGCAAGCCTTTCCACCCCGCTATTCCACATAGCGAAGCAGAAACAGAAAATCATGTTTGCTGCAAGATTATATATCAAAGGTGAGTGGTAACAGGCTGCTTTAGAGAAGGTGAAGTGTCATGTTAACATATTATATTCTAGTATTAATAATTTGATTTAATATTTAATATTTCCTTTTTGTGTTTAGATAAGAATTCGGTAAGCTTTCCTAACCATCTCCCTAACTTCAGTTTCCTGAATATTGTGTGCCCTGTCCCTTAAAGCACTTATTCACACATTAGGAAAATATTGACATGATGTCGTTATCCTATTTGTGCAAAGGTCTCTTCTGCTGTTGACATGTCTGTTCCGTTAATCAGCCGTAAGAATGCTGATGTGTTGTACAATCGGTGACAGACATTTATGAGTCCGACCCGGTGGCTCTTAAGTATGCACAGCTCCCATTGATTAAAGTGGGAATTTTATATGTTTAAGGGCAGCGGGATCAGAGCAGTTAAAAAAGATGATCTCAGCCTGCATTCACTGAGGACAAAGTGAAAACTCTTGACTTTCAAACCGAGCTTAACTTACTGGAACTTCCTGCACCACATTTTCCATCACTTTTTGGCTTTATATAAACACTGATTGTCCTAATTAAGAAAGTCTTTTACTTTGGTTTCAGTCAGGGTGGCAGAAAAACTCCTTTTTTTTTTTTTTTTTTTCTCTCCAAGTGCACTGCAGAGTGGTTCCTGGGATCTCAGCCCCTTCCATGTTTCCAGGATTAGGCCCTAATTGAGCACATTTCAGGAAATCTTGAGACTCAGAAGACTTGCTTTCTGCCAGGAAATGAGATACGTAAATTTTGTTGCTTAGACCTGGTCAGGTAGAGATGTGCCTCTTCAAGATGCTGCTATCCTAAAGCAGCATTAATGTTTTCCCCCCTCTACTGCTCTGTGTTTGTCATTAAGAACACCTGGCATATATCTGCTTTCTCTTTCTAAGAGAAATCTTCTCTTTAAAAATGTGTAAAAGTCTGCCCATTACCCCTCACTAACACACAGTTGCAGACAGGACAGCCAAACAATTGTAATCCAGCCAGTAACTCACAGTTACTGAGCAGACAAGGTAGACAAAGCTTTCACTGTGAGCCATGCGGGTATCCAGTTCTGAAGCAAGGCTTGCAGGAGAAAGCCGTAAAGGCAGCAGTATAGAGCTGTTACGCATTTCAGCTTCTTCGCTTCCTCCTGCAAAAGAGATCGTTCTTATACTGGACATTGCAAAAGACAGAAGTGGGCATTTGCTGGGCCCCTAGTGATTGTCGTAGCTATTGAGACTTTTTCAGAAATTTGTATTAGGATGAAATCTCACCATTTTATTACTCTCCTGGTTTTGCCACCTCATGATAAACACATGAGACATACCACAAGGCAGACACATTACATGCTGTTTGTGTTAAAATGGCAGGGATATTCCTTCCACCTTAGGCAAAAAACTGTGGTGCTGAAGTTAAAAGCCTCATTTTCCATTTCTTCTCATCTGAGCAATGGATTCAGGTAGACATCTCCAGGGGGCTCTGTGGATTTTGGGTGGGCTGAATCCTCCAGTAGAAAAGCCTTCCTCCCTTCACTAACGAAGACAACTTTACCTCCTGGCTTATTTTTGGTGAGAAACTGAATACTTTAAGCTCTTCCCCCACATCCAGACTGGCTTCAGAAGTTTCAGAAGTTTCGTAATGCTGAAGCAAACTGTCTAAGGGAGGAAACATGGCAGATAATGATGAAGGAGTGTCAGATAACAGAGACTTGCACAGACCATACTGAACAAGGATTTTGAGGAAGCTATATTTTATTTTTATGTTGTGTATGATTTAGAATTCATTTAGCTTTTAAGCTGTCAGTGAAAGGGCAAAACAGGGAACAAATTAAAGTACACATTTACTTGGTCTCATCTCACCTTTGGCACTGTTTTGGTGCTTCGCTGTTACATTCTAAGAAGAAAAAACTACTATAAGAATGATTTTAGGGCATAAAGCTTGGATTTGGAATTGACATTTCTCAAAGCTTCTGAGTATGTAAAGTTAAAAATGTGATTCTGCCTGCTCTGCTGGTGTGGCAGGAGTTCAAATCTGGACCTTGGTTTTCTTCACGTCCTGGCATAACCAGGGATATGAGTTTTCATTTAGCCCTGCACACTTCTGTTTAGCTGCTATCTTCTTTCCTGGGAATGCAAGAAATGAAAGGTTTGAGGGAGAGAGGAATTTATTTTATTAACAAAGGGAGAGAGGTGGTTTTTTTGGTTTTTTTTTTGCAGTGTCACAAAATTAGAAAATTAACTGAGGAAATAGTCATTATGACATCTTGTCATTTCTACTCTGCCTTTCCTCCAGGTCTCATAGGCTGTACTGACGTGCAGATATCTGTAAATCTGTGAGGTATGAATCATCTCACACATTGCCGAGGTGAAACCTGACAACTATTTAACAGCACCACTGCAACACTATGGAACATTTTAAGACAGGAAATTAAGAATACCTGAGCCAATTAAAGCCCCAGGGGAAAGTTTAGATGGACAGAATTTAATTACCCATGCTGGAACTTGGCCAGGACACCAGAACTTACACCCCAACCCTCCTGTAAAGTGCCATCGAACTTTTAATACTAACAAATGGTCAAAACATCAGCTTTAGATCTGCTCCAAACGAGAACAGCACTAAAAGTCATCTAAGACCTGCTGAGGTATTCATTCACTATTGACTGACAGGAAAAGGTACAACATACCTAATCACGCAAAACAGCTATAGCACAACATGAAAAATATCTTTCTTAGCAGCACTGGAGGCTGTGCTTCTCTAGACGTAGCTCAATACTTTTAGAGGAATTTGGTGTATTTTCAGAAATGCATCAAATGACTTTGTAAAAAAAAGCACATTTCATTATTTCAGAACTCATAATATTCTCATGTCCCCTTATGGAGCCCCCAGATATACTTCAGTTCTCAGCCTCTTGCTTATTGCCATTTGTAGTGTGGAAAAGAGACATACTATATGGAATAACAGCGTGCTGACTTTAAAGGTAAGATAAAAGCCCGAAAATATATACTGCTTTGCTTCTCACATTGTTTTTCTAAGGAAAACTGTATACTACTTAACATTTATTTGTGGCAAAGCTAAAAATTTCTGTGGGTTATCTTTTCTATAAGAACAGGATTTCTTCAAATCTTGATTCTTGAAATTCCTTAGGCTGAGGAATTATGTCAGCCCTGAAAAGCATGGGTTCATTATTCACATCGTGTTACACTGCTGACATAATTCCCTAACAGACTGGGACATGAGGTGTCCCAGTTTGATACTTCAACCTACAGTCAATGCTTTCAGCTTCTCTAAATAGTAAACAGTTTTGTGTGTGAGTTCCTGTTTTAAAAATCCTTTGAGCAGTATATCTATATAAAAAAGAAAATCTGGGTTAGCTGTGGGCCACCAGCAATTTATCAAGCAGTATTAGTTATGTCTGTGGGATATTTTTCATTATCTGAGGATTATTAATAGAGACACCATATACATAGTGATTATTCCTTGACTAATAATTGAGATAATATCGATATGAAGCCTAGTTTCATTAACACCTTAGTAAAACGGCTGTGATTGTGAAGGGTATTTTTTTTCCCTCCAATTTGTAATCAAAAGTTATTTAATAGTAAAATCAGTCTTTACTTGTAACAGAGGTTGTGGACTTTGGGAGTTGGCAGAGCCAGCCGCTGGGCTGCTGGGAGCCAGACTCTTTTTGATCTTCATATTGAATGGTTTCCTTTGATCACCTTGACAATAGATCATAAAAGAACAGAGCTTTTACCCATATCTCCCTAAATTTGCAGGTAAATAATGAGATGGTCTGAACTGAGGCTGGAGTGTAAGATTTTTAACAAACAATTCTCCCCTTTGAAGTAGACTTAGCAAAATTAGCATATAAATGAGCAATGCTGCTACATAAGGACATGTGGCTGAAGAATAGGGATAATTGGACTGAGGGGGTTAGTTTCTAAATGAGGTCGTTTTCTAAATGACCAGCAGTTAGACTACAGGTGTGTTAATTTGGTGAGTCAGAGATGAGATTTAAACAATGGGGTATGCAAAAGGCAGGGACCCCCAGCAGGTGTGGGGAGGATTGTAGCTTTGTAGCTGTCCAGGGACATGCAAAGTTGGATGGGAGGCAGTGCAGGGGACAAGGACCGCTCTGTGGGCAGAGTTATCCTAACTGACGTTGTAATGTCAGGCTGCGGTCCATCACATCAATATTTGTCACTATTGTCTTTAAATATGCAATGCTATTCAATACTTCCATCAATAAATCTCTTTAAAGCTGTAGAGGAGCCCTGTTTGTAGTGCCTGTGAAGAAGGACCATGATGTTGAAAAACCTGCACTGGTGGCTGCTGCCAGTGGCTGCACCAGCTGAACTCAATGTGAAAAGCCAGAACCACGGCTGAGTGTGGTAATAGCAGCTTACCACTGCGTTAACACCTTTGAGCCTCACGGCTTTCCATTTCACCAAAATTGTTGGAATTGCCTAAACCAGAGGGAAATTTCCACGATATTACAGGGCACCTTGAACTCTCTCCTCTCTCCATGGCAGGGACAGAACTCCGGGCACCAAAATGACCTTGTCCTTCCACAGCAGGGACACAAAACTGGAGCTCTCTCAGTAATGGTGTTTTCTGATTTTAAAAATGAAAAAATAAATTAAATATAGTAATACATTTTTGAGTCAGCTTTCAAACAAAGTTTTGTGAAATGCTTGAAAGAAACATACTAATTTCACAGGGACTTGCTTCTTTATTTACTTTAACAAAAGCCAAATTTGGGATTGACGAGGGACAGTGGATGAAGGGAGCATGGTCCCAACAACACTTGAACAGCCAGCAGTATAGCATTTTCTGTGCGGTATGAAACCTGACCTCGAGTTCTCCCTCTGACTGGTTTGGAGCAAAGACATGCACTGAGTTTCTGTGGAGAGTGTCAGCATCCTCTGGAGCCATACACTCTTCTGGCCCAGGTACTATTGGAATCATCTTTGCCTTTCAACGGGAGAAGATGAGATCACTCCTCCTCCAGTGTAATCCTCATGTAACTTGGAGACTGAGGATTGAATCCAGCTCCTTAACACCTTAAGTAAGCGTTAAGGGCAACGTTTTTGCCAAAATATAAATTACATTTTAGCCTCTTGTGAATTCAACCTGAAACAGAGTTTCTGAACATGAGGTTTTCCCTCACCCTAATTTTCCTTTCCTGCCCTTGGAGACCTGTTTGGATGGGACTCTGTACTACTGGTGAGTGTGGGAGCTCTCTGGGGTCTTTCACTTGCTGCTGGAGCACAGTCAGAGGCTTTCTGGGGAGGTGAAGATGGGCACGGTGGGCTGCAGCAGTGTATTGGGTTTACATGCCAATGTTTTGGTAGCAGGGGGGCTGCAGGGGTGGCCTCTGTGAGCAGAGCCCAGCAGCTGCCCCATGTCAGATCAGAGCCAGCTCCAGCCGGCTCCAAAAGGGACCCGCTGCTGGCCAGAGCCGAGCCAATGCTGCCCATTGGTGTTAAACCACCACAGCAGCCAACAGGGAAGAGCCAAGTACGTGCTGTCACGTGGGTTTCTGAAGCAAGGGGGGGGGTCAGGAAATTTTGTGGAGATGCTTGAGGTTGGGCAGCTCTGGGTGGGTTTGGATAAGGAGCGTTTCAGGCAGAGCTTTACAAAGAGTTGTATGTGTGGGATGGCAGAGACTGGGGGATTCTCAGATGGAACCTGGGTGCTTGGTTGGAAGGACTGAGGGATGTGGAAGATTGTGATGGATGGGCTCGTAAATAGGAGATGTGGCACAGGAGAGGGGGAGAGATGGGGCAAGGCCTGGGCAGGAGGCGAGATGGGTGCCAAAGAAAATAGATTTAATTCACACCTCTGGCTTAGATATTGGGTTGGGGGCGAGGGAATCCCCTGCCCCTTTTCTCCTTCCCTCCCTGTTTTTCTATTTTTCTTTTTCTTTTTTTTTTTTTTTTTCTCTTGCTGTTGGCAGAAGGAGCAGCCTAGCTCAACTAAACAGAGCTGATTTGTTTCAGAAAAGCTGATATGAACTTTTTCTGCACTTCTGAAATCTTTCTGTCCTCACCTCTTATATTTATTGGTTCAAAGTGATTCACCAAAAGTTGACCTGAATTCTCAAACTACTTTTCTTCTGGCAAATAAACTCTTCACTAAAAACATATGTGCTCGTCACTACACTAAATGCATGCTGTCTATTTACTTGCTGCTTGGCTGATGTCTGGCCCCTTCCCAGCAGTGCAGAGGAGATGGAAGGCATTAAGGAAAGCCCTGAATATTGCTGGCGGAATAGTCTGCAAAAAAAAAAAAAAAAAAAAAGGATAGGGATGATAGGAATGAAATCCTAGCACTGTTAAGCGGCACTTGGACAATTTAGCTACTAAGTTTCTACAAAGAAAAAAAAATCAATGGAAGTCACACAAATAAAAACCATGCACAGCACTTTGAAACCATGCCAATGTGCTGCCATAGATGCATGGGATTAAAAAAAAGAAAAGAAAAAAAGACCGTAGTTGTAGGCAAAGCACTTTAATGCATCAACTCACTGTGGAACAGCTTCATGAATATACATCCCAGAACTGGTCTCTCTGTCACACAGAGGAAAGAGGCAGACTGGGCTGCAGACACAGGGGCATAGCATCTGCTAAGGTTTCACTGACCAGCTAGTGGTCTGTCTTGCTGAGCGTGTCACGTGGTGGCACTGACGACAGCCTTATGCTAGTGTGCTTCTCTGAAACCTGCAGGCAGAAATCCCAGATAACAGCTTAGTTTTTATTAAAGTGGGAAGGTGGCAGAGAAGCTGAATGCAGAGCTCTTGTTCAACCACCTCCGTGGTACAAGAAATAGGGTCCCTCGATAGAGTTCCTGGGTCAGTTTAAAGCATTTCAAATAGCAAAAGGAGAGCTCCTGGGTCTTGCTGCCACTACGGTGAGGAGGCAGAGAGTAACAACCACTACAAAAAGGGACAGCAGATCCATGAGTACATTGGAAAGAAAACAGGCAGGGCTGTGCCCTAGCAAGGGTTTGCACTGGACTTGAAGTCAGCAGCCACTGTGGGATCTCAGAAAACATGCATTTCGATGTAGCACAGGTCACTGCATGAAGAAAGAGTCTGTGCCAAAATTCGTGTGGTCCCAACTTTAAAAGCAAATCAGTTTCATGGCACATTGGACAAAAACAAGCAAACAAACTAACAAAAATCTACCCTTTTCCAGGCTGCCGTGGGACATGCTCAGAAATGTGTCTGTGTCACTCTGTGGCACGAAACTGTGGGATGGTGGCTTAGGCAGGAGGAAGGGTAGAAGGGGCACTTCCAATTCAGTGGTGTACAAGGTGTGTTAATGAGGGATTTAAACCAGGTAACACCTGGTTTAGGGGTTTCCGTAGAACTAAAAGCATATCTCAAGGGAGGATGAAGAGTGGAAATAAAAAGAGCTTTTTTTCCCATAAGGGGAAATTCATTTGTTGGCGCAGGGAGGGAAGTGTTTCACCAGGAAATAGGAATATTCATGAAGAAAAGAAACAGAGAAATTGCTGGCTGAAGCAGGCTTAGTAGGAAAACAATTGGGGGTTTGAAAAATTACCAGAAAAGTGATATTCTCAAGGGTGTAAGCAATAGCACAGGCTACACTGAAAATGAGGTTAGTTTTGGAAATTAACATCACATCTGTCTAGTTCCAATAATCCTTGTCCATTTTAAAATGGAGTTCACTCCACAAGATATCTGCTATAAATAATCAAATACATTATAACCTGGACATATCCTCTACATCAGATAATCCTGCTATAAAAACTGAGAATAAAGGAATTTGCTGGATGACTAGCACTTAAGAAATTGTTCCCTGGTGGGTTATTTGCAGCCTATTCTCTACTTCAGTAGGAGTTTATGTTGAATAACTCACAGCTGTGGAAATACCTGTGTGACAGCATTGAATACCACTAATAAAGGGACCCAAACTGGCACAGCTCCGCTTGAGACCCATTCGTGGTGAGACAGACAAGTGCCTTGAGTCGTGTGGAGCATGGAGGGGCTTCAGGGTAGAGCTCAGGGTGGCAGCAGGTGATGGACAGCACGACAATATTGGGGCAATATCTGCCTCAGTGAGGCGGATAGGAAGGAGAGGAATACATGCAGGCTTTGAGCAGTGTGAAGCTGCCCTTTGCTGGGAGTGCAAGGGAGTTTTGCCCAGGATGCAGCTCCTGGGATGTTGCAAGTCAAACCAGCTTTGTTCCTGCTTTTGATAAGAGTCCAAGCTCCGAAGCCTTTATCTTTGTACACAGAGTGTGGTCCTCAACATAGTTTTTGTAGGAATTTTAGGAAGCTGCTATATTTTAGGAATAACAAAGAGGGAGGAGTTGGTCCTGCTTGTTGTATAACCTGAAAATGCAATAAAGCCACCTAGTTACAGGATGGCCACCCTCCAGCCAGTGATGTTTACTTCTGGTCACATTTAAAGCACCAGCTACCAGAAAAGTGCACTGAAATGTGTGTTTTTAATGGGAAAGCCGGAGTTGACAATTCCTTTTATCACGAGTCTCCTGGATTAGTCTATTTTTAAATTATATTATATTATATTATATTATATTATATTATATTATATTATTTTATTTAAAGGGAACTGGAGAAGAAGGGAGGAGAGGAGAAAGATGGAATAATTGATGCTTTGGGTGGTCTAATCTATCATTCATATGTCCTTCAAGCTACATCCCTGCCACCTTTACAAGCAGTTTTCTGTACAGAGCCAGGCAGCCTGTGCTCTGTGTAACTCACCCTGCAGTGCTGTGCCTCAGTCAGGAGCCTGGAGGACGGGAACCCCAAAATAACAAAAAAATGCACAATCTCGAGGACCATTATTTCTCCACAGCTCGCCTCAGCAGCCTGCAGTCCCGTAGGCAGACATTTTGCGGTGCCACAACCCTTCTCACCAGGCAGGCACGGGCCCTGGGGGCACTGGGTGAGGAGATGGGGGTGCAATGGCCCCCCCAGCAGCCCTGCGGCCGCCGGCCAGGCCCCTGTGCAACCAAATGGCTCTGCTGGTCTCCAGGTAGGACCTTCCATGTGTCTGCTTGTTTATTTATAACCTCAAAGGCTGTTTCAAATTAATGCACCCATTAATCAGTTAAAGGAGGTTGTTGCAGTTAAGAAAACAGAACAGTTTTGGTGATGACCTGCCTTATCACTTATGATTAAAAACAAATAAAATCAATTCTATGTTTCCCTTTCGAGTCTTGACCTTGCATGTACGTGCCCAAGCAGTTCCATGGCACGGCCTGCACAAGGCCCGTCTCTGGGACGTTTCCTTCATTTTTGATTGCAATTTTCTTCCTCTGTACACGTTTTTTTCTTAGAAACTGCCATCTTCTAGATTGCCACTTTCTGAAGTGTCAGGCTGCTGTAAGGCTTACAGGCAATTACTATACAGACCCCTCCTTCCTTCCCCAACAGTTCCCCTCTGCACCTGAGAACTGACCGTACGGCGTGGCTCACAATAACATCACAGGCCTTGACAACTCTGTTTCCATTTTAAAAGCCCACATCCCACGATTACGTGATCTTGAGCTTAAAAATGTTGACTCCCCGCGGAGTGCCACTGTTCAATCACTCATTATAAACCGGTCATTAGGATTATTTTTTTCCCCTCACAGGAATGCAGCCGGCATCTACAGTAAAGCCAAATCCTGCTGTTTGAAATTTGTGTTAGGCCCTTCTCAAGGGGGTGCTGGCTTGAAAGAAAGGGACTCATTTAAAAATGGTAAATTTCTGGGAGAAAGAAAGTTCATTTAGGTTGTATTTTTCTAAGCACTTAGGCTGAAATAACAGTGAAACTTAGAAGTTTGCTGCACAAAGCCAACCTGAAACTTCCCATCCCTGTTGACACGAAGGCGAGCGGAGGGGACAGCTGCAAGATGCAGCAGTGACATTGTGCTGGTGCTGCAGAGCTGGGGAACCGTAGCACAGGTTCTTGGTCCCCACCCAGGGACATCTGGCTACAAAGCCCACTCCTGTAAAGCGAACCCCTGTCACTCCATGCACGCAATGCATGTCAGAGGAGTGGGTGATTTAAGAACAGAGGCTGTCGCAGAGCTGCTGAAAAAGCTCTATGAAAAGATAGCTGTCCCAGTGGGTCACATTTTACTATCACCCTCTGGAAGGTTAGTGTAACCTGGAGCAGAGATTTAAATGAAAACAGATAAAAATTCCCTTTCAAAATGGAGTTTGCAGTTGAAGATATACACAAGCCCCATTATCCATCACTGTTCCTAAATTTCACACCTACTGTCTGCTGAATTTGATCTCTCTTGGCAGCCCAGGAGCAACCCACCTTAGTTTTGATGGGTTTGTCTGCGTTTTGTTTTACACATAGCCAGAAGAAGGTGGAAGGTTAAAAACACTGGGCAAACAAATTTTCATAAGCTATCAAAGAGAGATGAAAGAAAATTGAATTGGGGGGAAAAAAAAAAAAGCCAACCCAACATTTGAAAGCACCAAACACAGTTCTTAAAAGATTTTCCAGTACTCAGACCCCCCAAGAGATCACTCAGGGAGGATGAAACTTTATGTGATGAAATGAGAGTTGCAGTCAAATGTGATAAGGAGTGTTAAATGCCTGTTTCATATCAAGCATTTGCTAAAATGTCTCCTAATGCACTTACAAAGGAGACGCTAGCCTTATACATTATAGCTGTTCAACACAAAATTGTACACACTATCTCAGATGAATTCAAAGTTGTTGAGACAGAGCTATTAATTAAACTGGGGCAGTACACAACTTGAGGATCTCCAGAGATAGAATTCCTTTTAGCATAGCATAAAATACTGCTCCCACCATACACTCTAATGACTGCTTTGCATGCCACCTTTCAACTGGTAAGATCCTAGACAGCTGAGAAATATTTATATCATAGATTACAGTACAAATTAAAAAAAAAGCCCCCAAACAAATGAACAAACAAACAACAAAAACAACCAAACCAAAACCTACACACGAAGAAAATTAAAACAGCCTGAAGAATTACAGACTCTAGCTAGAGCATGGACCTAAAGGACACTAAATTTTGGTGTCCAACAGAAATAGAGGTGCACCAGGTGGGCATCTACTTGGTTCAGCTGAAGCACATTCCCCTGCTAATGTGCAGTGATGGCATTCTGCACCTGAGTTATCAGGGATACATTTAGTTACTCATCCAGACTAAAGCTTATCTTTCTCATCCTGCTCCCTGTAAAGTTTATGGAAGCACAATTTCCTGGGGAACTGGAGTGTTTGTGCTGGATGTTTTTTATAAAGTTTTGATTCCATATACACAAGTGTATTCTCCTCTGATGTCATCCTTAGTGCATAATGGTGTTTTAAAATGTACTTATGGATTAAGACTACCCATAGACCCATTGAAATTAAAATTATTTCTTGATGTAAGGGATATAATTCTTTTATTTCAGAAGTGACTCATAGGGTCAGGGAAGAAATGCTCCTGCAGTTAGATTGCTCCATCTCTGTTCTTAATAAAGTCTCTCCCTTTGAAAGCACTGTTACTAGTTGCTGTCAAAATAACATGCTAAATTAGAACAGATTTTAATACTGTGAACATTCAGTGGAAATTAATATCTTCTCATGAAACACAGCAGCATGGTCCATAAATTTAGAGACTTCCAAAAGTGATTCTCAAGCTAAAGTTACCATCTGCCAATCTGCAATGCTGGGGTACCACCAGACTCCTAATAGAAGCATAATGATATGCTGGAGTAACATCAGTTCCACGGGATGTTAAATATTCAGTAGTTCCTCTTACATAGGAGAAGATTCAGGCCTTAGCCTTGTATAAAAATATGCTGTCAAAAAGCTACAAAAAACATACATATCATCCAGTCCAACACAGTAAAACCAGCTGCTGGGGCTACTTGTGCCCCAGGGCAGCTTTAATTTGGACATGCAATATATCACCATAGGGCTACTTGATCAGAGTTGCAGTCTCAGGAAATATTTTCAGGACTATTCAATTTCGATTAGCAGTTTCTCCGGGATATATTAGGCACAAACTGGGTTTCCTTCAATATCAATCATTCATGTTTTTTCTTTCCTCCTGTCTTTGCTAAAATGGGATTTTCATGGAGGCCATGAAATTGCAAAATTTAGTCTGTTCTTACAGCTGGTTCCGTCATTTAGACTCCTTTAACGGTGTTTCGCAGCAAAGGCTAGGGTAAGGAGCCTCTCTCCACCCTGGTATTAGAGAACACCCAGCAATGCTCCGTATTTTGCCTTTTCATTCAGTAGTTTCCTTTCCCCCACCCCCTTCTTCTTCTGTGTACTTCAAGACTGATTATCCTTGGCATCTCTCTAGAAATGGGTACTTCTGCTCATTTTCCCGAGGATGCAAGTTGGTTACACTTCCCAAATATACAAGAGAAGTACCTTCTCCAGGGCCATGGTTAAAAAAATGGTTACTTATGACTTTCACAGAGCCCTAGGATGCTGCAAGAATGCAAACATCAGCTATACCTCCTGAAGTCCCTTCCAAACTGAATTATCCTTCGAGGTTATTACACTAACACATACCAATGCAAAGATGGTGAGACCTGAGGACGCTTTCTTTCTGAAATTACCACAAAGCTGCAAATATTGCTTCTTTTTGCTTGTGAAAAGAGAGAAAGAAGAAGCCTTAATAACTGAAATGTCCACGTGAGGGGCAGCTGGTGAGACCAGCTGGTGACTTGTGACTTGGAAGCTCCCTGAGAAGTCAACTTTGCTGACCCAAGGAAAACAAACAAACAAACAAACAAAAAAAAAAACAATACCCCAAACAAAGCAATTCAAAGCATAACCAGAAAGTACCAGTGCTTATGATTCCTAAATGGTCTAAGTCCTTTGTAACAGCAACCAGCTTAGTTATCAGTGTTCTTACTTGCTCACTTTACTAATTATATGATCCTGCTTTTCTAAGTAAACTTGCGGAATTTCCTCCCTCTGATTTGAGGGGGCATTTCTCAGGGCCAGTATTTCCCTCCATTTAGCTAAAACAAACAAGAGCTTTCTCTTTGAAAGTGTTTCAGCACCACGAGATAAGTTTCCTTCCTCCTTTTAATAATTGCATGGCTCCCCAGAGGAAAGTGTCAACAACATTATTTCCTTCCAAATTCTAAAAGAGATACAATGTTCTTGTAGGTGGTGAGATTAGATTACAGTACAATTAGTTGTTGGTTTCAATATTTCATTTTTGAGCTCAACCTCAGCTCTCATGGACTTGTTACTTCAACTTACCTGTGATGTTTAGTCACCTTTCCCACTTCTCTGCATGAGATGGTAGAGGAGCACACAAAAGCCACAATGTCTTTGAAAAAAAAACAAAAAAACAAGCAAACAAACAAAAAAGGTGTAAATAATGTTCTAGCTTAATCCTCTACCCATAGGGAATGTTCCCATGAAGAGGGCACAAGCACATGGGAAGACACAGGATCAGAGGATTTGTCCTGAAGAGCTTACCATGTCATTTGAAACACAGTAAGAAAAGCCCATGCAACAGCCCACGGCATGGGGACGAAGGAAGCAGCAATGAAGAGACTGCGTGGTCAACTGCTGTACATATCCAACCACTTCATTAAGCCAGCCCATTTGGACATTTTCTTTTATGAATAAGTGAATAAATAAAATCAGCTAGCTCCATCTGTTATTCACCCTAACCACAGTAGGGTGGATTGATAGCTTGTAGAGTGGGTTTTTGAGGAGATATGGAAAAAGTGTCCTTCCAGATTAATTCAAGGACAGCACTCTAAGGAGTCTGTTACCCATTTTTCAAATGTTCTTATGTTTATTTACTGAAACAACGGGAGTAATATGACATCATAAATCTTTTAAAAATTGAAATAGTAGTGCCAGCCTTGAAAGATTAATAATAAGGAACGCCTTTTAGAGCGTGCTTATGGAAATGTAATATGAATGATTAGTGTTTTTGAACATTAGAATTACAGTGTGTAATTGTAATGTTATAGCAGCTATATAGGAGCCAGTGATCCCTTAATGGAATACAGTGTGACTTTAATTATTTACATGGAAAAATCAGTGCTGATACAGTCTCTGAATGGTAGACCTACAGTTTCCTACACCCTGCGAGTGTTACGAAGGAGCAACCTATGCTGACATACTCATGTTTATTATTTATTTGGTTATAAATTCTACCGTACAGATGATATTCTTTGCGCTGAGGGTTTAGATCCTCGAGACACCAGGAGTATCTTTTAGGCTGTCTTCCTTAGGGGCCTACCCTAGGTGCTGAAATTCATCGAAGAAGGATTTTGCTTTCAGCAGAACGGTGCCTGGGTTGGAGGCCCGGGTTCGCTCTTTGGGCAGTGTGGAGCTATTTCCCACTGAGGAACCGAGTAGCAATGCAGGGTGTTTTGCCTTGTATTTCTTCCATGGTGGTGGTTTGAAAACTATTTGGTGGAATCGCATCCTCAGAAGCATGCTTAAAAAACATATGTATACACATTTGGGAGACACATTTCCCTAGAGTGGCTTCTGAGTATACGTAAAGTCAGAAAAACAAAACAGCCACAAAAAAACAGGAGATCTTCAGGTGCTCTTATAATGCCTATAATATTAAAAGCCTATAATATTAAAAGGCCTATAATATTAATTAAAAGCAAAGCATCATTACCCTGCACAAAAGGCAGGCCCACGTACCTTCAGTGACCTGTGTCAGCAGTTCCCCTCCCTGTAAGTACTATGTCGCCCACAGGGTGCCCCACGCAGGGCATCTCAGCTGCCTGGGGACGAAGGCATGTGCCTCCTGCGCCTCCCGGCTTAGCCGAGGGGCTTGTGCACGCCAGGCTGTACTCGGAGCAGGCTGCACTCAGAGCAGGCTGCACCAGTCCAGAGATCCTGCTTTACAGCCTTGCTCCCATGAACAATTGATTTCATAGCAAAGGGAAGAAAGAAGGAGAGTTTTTTAAATCCTCTCAGCCCCAGCTGAGGGACTCATCGTGAAACTATCAGACAGAATTCAGCAGAGTGGAAATCCCTGCTCTGATAAGCCCCAGCCCTGGAAGGCGAGGGATGCAAAGTTCAGGATGGAGGTGCTCTTGCTGGATGCCCTGCACTCCCTCGTGCTCGGCTCTCGCCGCTGTTACTGACCTGTGGTGTTACACATCATTAATGTTAAAAAAAGAGCAGCTAACCAAATTGAGCTGCAAGCAATTCACACCTGAACTACAGTCTATCCTTTTTGCCGGCAAAAGATTGTAATTCAGTGAAACACTAAATGCAAAAATTCCTGGTGCATGATCATGCACATGGGTGTATGACTCTGGCACGCAAGGAACTAAATGCAGTATGTAAGAGCAAATTTGTTAACACAGTTTATTGGCACACTTATTGGCAAAGCATACATAAAATACAGTTGTATTATATAACACACTGACTCACTGTGTCTTTACATGATGAGTTGAACATATTAATATGTAAATGAAAAAATTAGTTTCTTTTATAAAGTTTCACATAAATACACCAGAATCAAAAAAAAAAAAAAAGTAAAACAAAAAAAAATGGTTTGAGGGCTTTACAAAAATATTATACAAGAAATATACTATGAAAAGAAATAACAACAAAGCCAACTCAGATACAATAATAAAAACACAAAAGTTTTAGATTTATTAAGCTGCCCACAAAGTTAATGGATTACATGGCTTTAAAATATCTGGATCAACAGCAATTTTACAAAGCATAAACTCTCATAGGACTGGGTGTCTTTTTCCACATAAAAATATTTCTCATGTCTTTGATGAAAAAAGACATTTCTTGTTTCAGCATTTTTATTAAACGATGGAAAGAGTATCTACGGGCATCAGCTAAATGTAAATTAAAAATGCTGGATCCTTTAAATGATTAACCAATGAAAGAAAAGTTAAAGGAAGAACAAAAGTTACTTTAAATTACTTTTCCTTAAAAGCTGATTTTATTCTGAAACAAGAAATTTCAGGTGCAAGTTGAAAAGCAGAAAATATATTACAATTGTAAAAAGTTTTACATAGTTACGTTAATGAGATCCTGAGCACTGATGACTTGTTAAAATATGGCCATTGTTTGATGAGGAAAAAAACAACCCCTCCAATAGAACACATTGTCAGAAATTTGCCATGAGATGCTATTTAATTTTCAATTATTTTAATTGAGGTCAGTGCCAGTATCATGTGTATGTGAAAGCTTCCAAGAAATGTATGTGGAAGCTTATAAAAGATTTTTCCCTAATTAAAAAAAAAAAAAAAAAAGATAGTTTAGTTTAGAAATAGATACTGTATCCATTGAAAGGTTTTTTTATTTTTATTTTTTTTACGAATGCTGTGAAACAGTAATTAATAACCCACTGACATACATTTCAGTGGCTACTGCTGCAGAATAACCTATTGGGAAGCTTGTGGTGTGGGGTTTTCAGATTTAGTCTCCTGGTTAGCAGGAGGTTTGCTGTTCCACGGGCTGTTATTTCCCAGTGCAGGTGAATTGTTGAAATCTTCTTCATCATCCATGCCATTTGCTGCATCATACTGTGTATTCTCTAATCTAGTGATAAGCCTTTCGTCTTCATCCCCAAATTCGCCTCCCATCAGAGTTGGTTCTCCTACCACCATCACATCCTGTGAACAGCACCCAATATTTGTTATATGGAAACCTTGAGAGAGAAAAAATCAACTTAAAAAAATTATGTTAGAGAACTTGCATCTTTTAATTTTGTGATACTTGAACAACAGAGTTAAAAGTTCCTGCATAGTAGGAACCAGGAGACAGGCTTACACTTCATTTCTAATGTAAATGAAAAACTGTAACTCATCTCTCTAGCTGCATGCTCGTGGCTCTGGATCTCAGATACCCCAGAACTGAAAAGCAGGTAGACTGATTTTTTTTTAAGAAAACAAGCAGGCAACGAAACTGCCTTAAACTCCTGCTTGAGATATTTAGCCTTCATCCAGTCTTTCTTTCCTGAGCCATTTCGTATGGAAAGGCACCAGGGTGCATCTCAGTTGCAACTCCATGATATGCGTATTTTAAAACTAGTTTAAAAGAAACCACATTTCTTATCCTCAGACTTTTCAAATGTGGAGCACAGCACTCTAATAAAGATGGTAACTCTCTTATCCTTAGCCAGCCAAGCCCTTTTACGCGTCCAATATACTTGACATTCTGCTACTTAATTATGGTAATTAATTTAGGTAAAGTTTTCGATAAAAACAATGTTCACACTGATTTGACAATTTGCATAGCTAATTAAGTCATTAGCAAAAACCTGCTGATTGCCAACAAGCCCTGAATTTACCATCTGTTATTTCATGGTGCCTGTCACCTAACTCCATGTAGGCAACCCTGCCGCCAATCTGTGCAGTAAGAGGACCAATCTGTCCAGCTGGTACCGTAAAAGGAAGATGAAGAGTGCTAATTATAATTACACTGATGAAGCTAGTAGTCATCAAAAACTGAAGCATGCAAGAAAGAAAGAATTCATCTAATCACTACTTTAAGTACAAATTGTCCTTCCATGAAAACAAGTAAACCGCCTACTGTACTCCAGTGCATCACAGATTTGCTGCAAAAAAAACCTAACCAGCATGGGATAGAAAGGTGCAAACTTGAGATTGGAAAGCAAAGGTGCAAAGCCAGAGAGCTCTCTTGTTCTCTCTGTTCAATGGAAAATCAGGCTGCTGTGCTAACCACTACGAGAAGTATGTGGGATGCATCTTTTCATGCAGCTCAGGTGGCAGGGCATCAGGTAACATTTGGTAAAAGTGCAGTAATTCCAGATGTCTAGCTTTGTATCTGCTGATTTAACAAGCCCTTCACAGAATCCTAGAGAACAACAGATTCATGTTTTAAAGGATCTGTTCCTCCTTATGAATGTAAAAGCATTTGTAAAAAGCAAACAGAAGACAAATGTTTGCATATAATAAGGCTTTTTTAAAAATCCGGTAGGTACTTCGTTCCCCATGAAACAATACAAATTTCTGCCTCTATTTACGCTGTATCTTGATATCCTTTAGCAAAGGCTGACATGTTACAGAAGAATGTTTTTATCACATTTTCAGCCTGTGCTATGTGAAAAATTTGTGAGTAGGATACTGCTACATGATTTCTTCTTTACATTCTCTATATTTTGTTACTCTCCATACCCATAAAATGGTTCGTTAAATCAAACTCACACATAGCTCTGCAACCTAGAAGTTTAAAAGACAAAGGTGTTTATAACCAAAAGTTTTTTCTAATTTATTTCATCCCCCTAAACAACAGAAAATGTATAGTGTGCACTGCTGAACCAGACCTGACCCCACTGCATTGCGAGAGCATTAACGACCAGAGAAACCTAGCAGAGGACAGCAAATTGGATCACAGCGTGCAGTGATACGTCAGGCAAAAAGGACCACAGTGACTGAAATACAGAATCACAGATCGAGGTGGCAACAGCTCCTTTTACTTCAATGCTCTTGAGTATGGACCCCTGATGCTGCCTCAAGTTCTGCATGCTGCCATACCAGGAAGAGGTCAGCAACTTGGATGAGACTTAGAGAAGTGCATCAAAAATAGCTATGGGGCTAGAGCAGCTGGCTGGGGAGGAGGCCATGGAAAAGAATTAAACATGTATTGCATCGTCCAAATGATTGGAAGGGGTAAATATGCTTAATAGCTGCTAGTGCTGAAAGGAAGATTATCGCTTTAGGCCAATCTGAAGGACTAGGGTACTAAGATGACATTAAGTAAACGAAAATGCACCCCCCACTGATAAGACAATATTCCTGTTGCTGAGAACTACAGACTGAGGATTAATGACCCCAATGGAACAGTGCTAGCTTTGCTGCTCAGGTCACCTGACAGTGGACAGGGAAAAAACTCAATCTGTGGTAGGGAACATTTGTGCATCAGTGGGGAGATGCTCAATGACCTTGTAAGTATTTCCATCTCTAATTTCTCAGACTCTTTGCAAATATTATTCCTTTAATTTAATGACACCCACTGAGAGGACAGTTTGCACTTATATTTCTCTCCATGCCACTGAGTCTCTCTCTTTCTCTCTCTCTCTCTCTCAGAATTAAACTACTATTATATTGAGGTTAGTGGAGTTTTCCCTCATTCTATTTAAGAGATAGATCACAGCATTAGTTACAGGACATTTAAAAGTATATATATATATATATATATATTCTTGACAATCCTGCTGCTTATAGTATGTCAGGCAAAAATACTTTCTCAGGAAGCGCACATGCTGGTTCCTCCCCAGAGAGGATTCTGCTCCTCAGACTGAAAAGCTGAAGACCCCACCGAGTGCACCCCACTGAACCTCCACTCACTAATTCCCGTGCAATGACCACCAACCTCTGAGGAGGACTGGAAGTGACTCCTTTTAGAGCCCCTCAATGCTTCTCCTTAAATTGGCCAGTGGGGGTCACTGCTGTTGAATGACACAAGGCTCCATCCCTCCCAGGGTTGAGGCTGCAGCTCTGGAGTGCTCCTAGCTCCTGCTCATGGAGTGAGAAGCAGAATCCAAGAATTAAACCCTAGTCTCTTGCACGGCAGCATACACTGCTATGGCCTAGTTATGGTAGCACATATTTGACTAGATTAGTTTAAAAAAGATTTAGACTGTAGTCACTCAATCTTATTAATTTACTCTGTGATTAGAAACAACATTTTTGGACAAGGAATGTCTCATGATAGTAAAATATGGTTGCAGTGAAGCACTGTAAATAAAGCAGTGGATGTTTTACATTATGTGATACAAATGTATTATTTAATAATATAACCACAAAAGCAGCTTTCATGTATATCATACCTTTCATCCTGCAATATCCCTAATTGCCATCCAAACTTAAATTGATGCATATAAACTAAACACAGAGATCACTTCACACACAACTCAAATGCAAGCACTTCTATTTAACAGACCATTCCTCAGGCTTCATCTTTTTTCTACCTAGCCTCAAAGTTTAGCTCTGCTATACCCAGTTCCATAGCTAAACTTTTTAACTTGGGATTTTAAAGGTCTTCCTACGTTTAATCAATGTCTTACTGGTGTGTGGAGGTAAAAAAGTGTGGTGGGCCATGTAAAATTCCCCATACCTATGCCTGCTGTCTTTACTTTATTTTATTTTGCTTTGCTATTAATTTACTTTGTTAATATGTAGCCCAGCTCAGTTGTCACAGTCCCCAGAAGTACAGAAACAATGCCTCACAAACCTGAGATAATTAAAAATGCCTGAAACTATCAAGTAAATGTTTCAAACAAGCCTCATACTTCAAGAACTGAAAGTTGCACTAGTTTTAGCAGCCAGCACACCTGTAAGGGCTAAGTCAAAAGAAGAAGGGTATCTCGTCCTTCCTTCTTACAGAATTGTGTTAGTGGTGATTATTTTAATAATTGACTTCATAACTCCTTGCCACAAAAAATATTAATGACTTAGAGCCCCATTGCTGCCCTCTGCAGTAATGGTCACTACCTCCAAGATAAAAACATCAGACTGACATTTGTATTGAAATGATCTGTAGAAACAGAACTGACATTTTAATTAGGTTTCAGAGTAAACACTTTCTAGAGGAAAATGGTTATCTTTCACATCTCATCATAGTCCTCTCTGTTAACTTGACATTCTGGTCTTGTTTGGTACATTTTTTGTAAAGCGCAACAACTGGAAACCAATTTGCTCACTCTCATCTCCTTAAGGCTAAATCTTAGATTCTGAATTGCACTGTTGTGAGACATGGGATAATTTCTGACACTAATCTTCTAGCCCTGGAACTGTAGCTCCGGTACTACAACATCCATTACAAAACACCTAAACCTGCCCCGTTTCTGAAACACGTAAGAGATTGTATTGCTCCCTTCCACATTAGCAGGTTTATTTATGGATTTGGCTTTTGAGGAGCTTACAAAGAACTACAAAGAGAAATAGAGATTACTGAGGTATGTAACTCATTTAAAGAGTGCAAGGAGGCTCTAATTAAGACTCTGGATATAACAAAGAACATTTGATTTACTTAGTGGCATGTAGTGATGCTTTATTCTTTCCAACACAAATGATATTTCACTGGGTTCATGGCTATGGTATTACACCCAACAGGATCTTCATTAGTAAATGAAAGCAAAATCCATCTATTAGTTTCTACAGTTATGACGGGGAGCAGCCTATAGCAATGGTTCTTAGAATTTGTGAGAGTTGTGCATTGTCAAATTTCCAAATTCAAATAGATTAAAAAGGATCAATGTGAACTGCTTTCATTAAACTTAACTGAAAGTGATTTTTAAGTGATACAGCTGTATTAACCACTTTTGATCATCTTGCTCACACCTGTAATCCACAGAACACAATGTACAGGTCACTAGTCTACATACAAGGGCCTGTTTTTGCAAGATGGTTTTATTTGAAACAGAAGAATAAAAAACAAATGCAAAGAAATCAGATCTCAGCCTGTGAAGGGGCTTGAAAACTGAGCAAAGACATGGAAGAACACTGCAGCTAGCTTCAAATATTAGAGGAAATTAGTAACGTGTAAATGATAAATGATGACACACCTAAATTAGATAACTAACTAACTTTGAAATCATAGGAAAGCTAACATTAGAAAGACAAGTTTTCTATGACCCTTGCAAAAGGAGTCCTGCCCATCTTTGCTCTTTGTTTGGACGAAAGAGGAAATTGGTAATCCTGGTTTCTGCACAATGGGTTAACATTTCTTCCAAAGATCAGACATGATCAAGATCATGGACAAATCAGAGAATATTTATAATGACTGGAATCTGCTGAGTCTAAGACATCTGAGTGGACTACAGTTTCTGGGTCCCTGTTTTCTCAACTTTCTTTATGCACTAAACAAAAACTAGTGCATTTGTGGAAGCACTGGAAGTACTCCGCCTGCACCAATGAGAGCCTGAGAGAAGCAAACTTCTGGTAAGAAAAATATCTTCCTATTTGTGTTACTGGAGAGACTTCAGTGGCATTTGGTTCTACCTCCAACCCATTGCAGCATGTTGCCTCAGCATCTATAGATTCAAGTCAAAAGAATTACTGAACAACTGAAAGACCAACCTAGTAGCACGAGAACTAACAGAATCACAGAAGATGCATATAAGGGAAATATATATAAGGGAAGATGAGTGTAATAGAGTGCAAGTAACTGTCAAAAGGGCAAAACTTTGTATTTTATATAGCAGTGTTGAGAAAGTATTAAAAAACACCTAGAGATATGAGGACAGCGTGAGAGTGACCCTGTTCAAATTACTGATGAGAGGGAAGATGCATACGCACCCACTGGCAGAGACTCTTAAGATGCTTTTGAAGACTGTGTCATTAAAGTTGTATCAGAACGTGTCAGCACACTCAAAGTGCTAATAAATTTAAGGCAACACAAAGGGCACAAAAGATACTGATTGATTAGGTTTCAGCAGCTGAATTTCAGGGTGCAGTACTAACCTGACTCACGCATGGAAATACGACATGATTTCACTTTCTGGGCTTGGATCTGTATTGTCAGTACTGTCCCTGCCTGAAGAACTGATCGGAAAATATTCAGCTAGAGGGAATGGCACAACCTCCTATTAATGAAGAAGCATGTGTACGTGACAAACACTGTTTCATCTCATTGATCAAACTTTGCTTAGCACCGTGTATCTGAAGATCTGGAAGGGGCTATGGGAAAAATGAGAAATCTTTCTGAAGTTTCAAACTTTGTCATAGCTGACAGTACTCCAGCTGCTTTCTGGTCACTGTCCTGAAAATGGAAAATTTGCCTCACCGGACAAAAAGACCGCATTGCACAAACAGAAGCTAATGGTGTGGGTGAGAAAAGTGGATGAGGCATATGTTAAGTTCACATACTTGCCAGAGTGTACACAGCATTACTGTAGCAGCAAAACTGAATAATTATTAATATGCTAAACCAAGAAACATTACATACAGTAGAGTCCAAGGAAACATTCTGTAACCAGGATTAATTTACTATCAAAGAGAAAACAACATAGAAACAAAAAAGTGACAGGAAATTAGATTCTATTATGGTGAAGAGGTTGTCTTTGCTGGCTGGAACGAAACCACCGGAGAAAAAGAGAAAGCTAGCATCTGGAGTACATGACTTTATATTAATGCAGGTTCAGTATGAATATGAGCTCATTGTTGGGGTTCTCCAGCAAGGACGATGGGAAAAATGGAACTGGAACTATCTCAGCTTATGCGAGTCATCTGGATAGAAGATGCAGTGATTTCATTCCTCTTCTCTAATAATAAGGGGAAGAATGCTGTTAACATGGAAAATGAATGATTTCAGAAGTTTTTTTTCTACTGAGCAGGAAAGACCCATTCATAGAAAGCTCTGTGCCTTACTGAAACTTTTAATAGTAGAAAACTGAGAAAACTGTCATATCGCGTTTGAAGATATCTTGTCTTCTATTGCATATAAGGAAAATCAAACATTAACTATCGACTGATTCACTGAGAGAAGTTCGGAGAAAGAAACAGAAAGCAAGTTACTGCTGCCTGCCACTAACTTCAGAAAGCAGTGGCATGTCTGTAATAAGAAGGCCCACTTCGAAGAATGCACAATTTTGAAGAAACACAGTAACATCTCTCTATTTAACTGAAAAGCGTTGAATAGTTTTACACCAAAATATCTTACTGCTAAAATTATTTTGAGTTCTGTCTATCCTACTGAATGGCCCAACCATCAATTCCATCTGGTTTGCTATCTTTGCCTTGGGGAAGATGGGGAGAGCTGTTAGTATGTCAAATTGAACAGCTAAGCATTTTCCACTGTGAAGAGTGAGAGGAGAAGAGTCCTAAAAATGGAACCTGATCCTCCATAAAAGAAGAGTTTGGACCATCTTGCTACTCTGGTACAGAAAGCAAACGTTGAAAAAAATAGCTATGCAGCATCCTGAAAGTCAATGAAGACTAAAAATCCACCCCTCATACCATGATAAACCTCACCATGGTGTCTCAGATGCTCAACTATTGTCCCCATCAGGAAGAGTAGCTTTCACTAATTCATCTGTCAGGAGTAGCCTCTGAGTACCTGAAGCCAGCTTGAGTATCAGTGGGAGTGACAGGTAGCTATCAGAGTGCCCAATTACATTCAAACGTACGAGTACACACGGCTACCACTGAAGCCAACAAAAGTCAACATCTCTCCAGGGAGGAGCAGGCTTCAGAGAGGCAGGGGGGTCAGACTCTGGTCCTACTGAACTGAACTCAGGGCAGGGAGTAGCTGAGATAACGTGATCTTACAGTCTTTTAAACTTGGAGACAGCAGGGAACTAGCTGGTTGCTCAGTTTTACACCTAATTGCTGTTTTTTCGTAAATATGGTTGATTATTGATCCAAGGTTTTTTTCTAGCAGACACAACCAGTGAGGCAGAGTGGTCTCTGCCACCAGGGGATCAGGTAGCTGGCCTTCTGACTGCTTCGTGCTGCCAGAAAAGCCCAGAGATGCCTATATTAGGGAAAGAATCTGGCTCCAGGGATGGGAGCCACGTGAAAATTTTAATATGACAAGGAGAAAATATGAGTTTAATGTACTGAAGCCCAAAGCTGCTGTAAGCTAGTGGATTGCTGACTCAGTTGCTAAACAAAAATCTTCATTTCATTTCATTTCACTGGTGTTAGTCTACTCCTCTTTTTTATCTGGGTATTCAAGCTTTCTAGGAAGTGCCTGCTTTGTGCTAACAAAAGGCCTATATTCTTTGTCAGGTTTCAGAAGAGACCCAGCCCTTTCCTATCTGCTGATCAGAAATCCAATAAAAATCCCTGCATGTTATTCCCAAGATACCACTTTATAGTTCCTATAATATCAAATTAATTTCCCTAGCTTTAAAATGCATGAGCTATCTCCATATTGACTAAGGCACACTTTGTCACAATTTGTGGTCAGATTACCCCTATATCACGGCTAAGGCAATAAATGTGACATTATTAAAATGCTGGTGGAGTTCTAGAAATGATTTGGTGTTTCCCTTTATAATTAGGATGCCAACAGTTACAGCCAGTGGGGTGCATCAACTGAGACCCATATTCCAAGGGATCTACCCTCTGCAAATGGAGTGGTTTGAGAAAGAGATAACCTCTGCAGGCCAGGTAACTCAGCCTCTTCCACTGAAGCACCCGAACCCAGCACCGATTAGAGCTAAGGTACTACTGTAGCGAGACGAGCGGTCTGCTCCGGTATGGCAACCCTGCTCCATAGGGGCTCATGCTCACTTAGCACCGGGTGCGTGGACGTCTGCAAGACGCTCTGAGTGCTCGTACTACATCTGAAAACACGAGAGAAAGACTCCCATTGGCGAGCTGGCCCCGGCCTTAAAAAGTCACCTCTGTTCCTCAGGATAGCCCTGCGTGCGGGTCGTTCATTAAAGCTGCACTGCAGAATGGCTTCTTCACATCTCCTCACTAATTCCCCAGCTTCCTCGGCATACTGTGCAAGGTCGCCTTTTGTTTGTTATAGTTTAGGCTCAAGAATGCACCTTCTTTACAAGGAAAGAATTAAAGCACTGTAAGCGATTCAGGCCTAAAAGGAAAGTGGGACTTACAGGTACCTGACTTGATAGACTCAGGTTTGCAGCAGCTGACTTTTTCTTGCTGTTGGTACTATTTGCGTTGTTCCCAGCACTGCTGTTTGAAGTGCTGCTGGTAGAGTTTTTCCTTTTTCTCCGTTTGGTTGTCGGTTGTCTTGTGGGTTCTGCTGCAATAAAATGGTAAGAAGCAAAGCAAATGGCAAATATCGTAAAGTGGGTACTAAAATGACCCATAAGCAGAAGTGCTGAAATATTTTTTCATCTAGCTTTTAAATCATAAGTTTACTAATAGCAGTAGTAGTAGTAGTAGTAGTTAGTTTAGATTTAACATACGAACCTTAGAATACTATTTGGACCAAAACCAGTGGAATCTGCTTTCAGTTTTACATAATGGACTAATGAAGTTTATTCTCCCAGATTATCTATAAAGATATTTGAAAGCATTTTACCAATGGCAGTATCACGGTAACTATCATGATGTTCAGAGGGGCTGTGTAACTTGCTGAAGGTTTTGCTAAAGAAAATTCCAGATCTTATTCTGATGTAGGTCAGAGACTCAGCTGCCCCAGCCACAAAGGAACAAGGCAGCTTTCTGCCCTACTGCTCCCGTCAATACAGCATATAAGCAAGTACCATATAATTCCCTTCTAACTCTGATGCGGGCTTCATCTTTAAAACTGACACTCCCAAGGAACATGTTAAAGATTGCTGAATGCCATTTCTTTGTGAATCTTCCAAACTTAGACCAAATCGGGACAATTACATAACTTTTCCTAAATTGGAGTAAAACAAAGGTAGCAGTTGTACTTTTCAAAATTTGGCCTTGGCATTCATGTGAATAGTTTTAAATACACAAATCTTTAATAATCTGGAAAAAGGGAGAATTATTTTGAGGTGTAAGAGGAAGGAGATTAGGTCCAGGCCTGTAAATAACATTATATTAGTCTCAAAGACAATTAATTATGAATTGTAGCTGTAATTTCAGAGTCACAGCAGGAAGCTGAATTACACGAACTATGAATTCTAATGGAGCCAGTAGGCATTTTGTATTCTATCTACATGTATTTTTGTACTAAATTATATCCTGTGCATAGTGAAACCATTTGAATGTGCACATCTATAAAACTTGCTTTACATTATGTTGCATCAGACTAAAATCATGTAAAATCAGAATCATTTTCAAGCTTACTTTTAGAACAATGCTAATTCTTATTACTTTCCTTTGTAAGTAAATTTGCAGCAAAATTTCCCATTGTTTCCACATTCACTTAATTATAAAATAAATAAAATACTTGAAATCAAACATACCTGGTGGGGCCACCATTCTCTGCCATTTTTGAAACAAGCAAGTCTTCAAGCAGTCTCGAGGACTTAGATTGTAAGTTTTATGTCTTGACATCAGTTCCTGCATTGGCTCCAGTATTACACACAACTGGAAGAAAAAGTCAAAATCGAATTATTTCATCAGAGCAAAGATTCAATTGATCAGTATTTACATAGCTGGAAAGTATATCTTCGGCTTTTTTTTTTTTTTTTAGCCTTCCTAACACAGTACACTTCCTACAGCTCAATTTAATCTGCGCTGGGATTGCACGATCAAAACTCTGAACTGAGACTTTTGCTGACTATTTGCTATCTTAAGTATTTTTTTTAAAAATCAGGTAAATTTCAACTCTGGTCTTCCAGACTGCAGAGGTTTTAGAAGAGCAGAAAATTTTCATGCTTGATTGGCACAGCTGTAAAGATAAATTAATAAATCATAAAACGCCCATAGCAGGTTATCATTCCATTATAGCAAAATGTACTCATAGTGATCTTCTGACCTGCTGCACCCCAAATAAAGAGTTCTCAGGAATGAGGGCTGTAAAGACAATCTTTTATCTTGCTATTTCATGCAAAATAATTCAAATAATTTTGTTCCCTTCCTGTTATGAGGACCATACATTCTCTTCCCATCACATTAATGACATGTCCAAGAAAAAAGCATTTTATTTTCCTTGTCAGCTTGAATGCTCTATTATGTTGAAGCTGAAAATTTCTGAAGCAGACCCCTTCTTCAAATACAGTTGCTTCTTATACATTTTCTATCTGCTCACTTAATAATTAAAATCACTGTTCACTGCTTTTTGCTCCTGTTAGCACAGCAGATCTAGCATAAAGAACAGTGAGCTGGTTTCTATTCCCTCCTGTTTATCACCACAGAATCATTTCCAGTCAGTTAAACCTTATGCAAAGCCACAGAAGACAACAGAATTGCACATATGTAATTGAGGCCTTACCCTTGTTTGCAGAACCCTTGTTTTTGGTCATCCTACATAAGAAGAAAAAATCCAGATTGACCCCTAACTTCCACCTGAAATTTGCAGGGCTGACACATAGGAGGAAAAGGTTCCTTCCTTGTTAACTGAGCATATCTGATAAGGAAATAGCTGACACAGAATAAATATGGAGCCCACATGTCATTTTTAGAGCCACTTTTCAAAGCAGAACTGCATTTAAAAGCAGGGAACATTTGGCTTTTTACCAACAGGAGTAGGGCAACAAGTTGGTCAAATTATTGGAGGTTAGAATGGCCACTGCAGAAAGGCATAACGTGATTTGGCTCTTGATTTGAGTGCAACAGTCCTTTACTGAATTTTAGTAGGTCTCACTAAAGGAGCACCTTGGATTTATTTCAGCAGGTGATGTTTTCCTTCCACGATTTTACAAACGTGTAAGACATGAAGCAAATTCTTCTCTCTGGGCTGCACAGCTGATCAATGTTTGTTCCATTCTCCCCATGCACACTCCACTCTCATTCATATAAACAGAGGTTCCAAGCATGCAGGAAAAATAGCTGAAAGGGAGCTGCCATGTGGACTTAGAGATGAATTCAGCATTTAAATATTATTATGTATTGGCACTATCTTCTGATGAGCCTTTCATTAACAGCAGTTAAAACAGAGATAACATAAAGCAGCAGGGAGAATAAAGAGCTTCAGAATGAGGAATTATTTTTTTCCAGCTGCAGAAATTGAATCTGCAATTGCCTCATTGACTTTTTTCTTACATAGACTTTTAAAATATATTTTTGTACACAAATATCTGCAAGGTAATCTAATAGACAGAGAGCTGCTATCATATTGTGCACTTCGGGCTCAGACTTTCCTCTGGTTCAATTCTACCAAAAATTAAGAGCATCAGGTTCTAAAGTACGTGCAGGACCCAGTTTATGTTGTGAAAGAGATGTTGTATTTTGAGTTCTTATTCAATTTATTCTGAAACCTGCAAGCACTTGCTTATGTTTTGTGTGTGTATGTGTGAGAGAGAGGAATTTATGATCATAATCTACTCCATTGCTTTGGTTCTCAAAAATCTGGGTTTCTGGCAGGGCAGCCTAAATTGTGTCATTATGTGCAGATACTAACCAGTATGAAAAAGATAGCTGTAATAATTCTTAACAAACTAGTTAGCCTGGGCTAACTACACTCACACAGCTCTACTGCTGCTGGGACTAAAAGTATGTAAATATACATGTAGGGTCTTCCAAGATTTCCTTAGGGACACTTTATTCCTGACACGTTTACTCCTCTGTATATATTTATTGTTGGCAACAAAGAAAACGTTTCTTCTTTATCATCTGGCAAAGATGTTTCCTATTGTGTACAAACTGTAATGTGCAATGAGAAGAACTACGCAGTCACTGCTGTCTGCAGACATCTTTGATGCTAAGCCTGTCTATAATCTCTTTCATTTCATACACAAGATTAAAATTGGATACGGACCCAAAACGTAGCAAGGCCTGACTGATGTCACACACATGGATTCAAAGTGACAAGCACGGGGACGTGGGACACTCATCATCCTCATATCTAGGAGCTGTACAGGCTCGCACGAATTCCTCTTCTGGTTCTGGGACTGGGGAATTCTCAACCAATTTCTCCCTCTGAAGTCTGCAAATTGTAAGGTCAGCTTTGGATGCCTGAGTATTGGGAGAGCATTGCACTCTATAGTGACAAGTCCATTTTAAATGCGTCTAGCTCATGAGAATTGGACACAAATGTAAAACGAACTGGATTAACGATGATTGATATTAAATCTCACAGTCTTTTTCTGTGCCCTTTGAGACCTACTTGAAATCTAACATGACTCAAAACCAAATCCCTGAAAGAGGAAAAGATCGTGATCCAATTATCTTAAGTCTGAGGCATCTGCCAATGAAAATCTGTATCTTGTTTTTCGCAAAGAGCTAGACAAAAATGCAGGGAGAAGAAGCATGTAGTACATGGGTTGGCCAAAACCACAGAATCACAGAACCACAGAATGGCTGAGGTGGGAAGGGACCTCCGGAGGCCACCTGCTCCAAGCGGGGCACTAGAGCAGCTTGCCCAGGACCACGTCCTGAGCTCTGCCACCTGCTGTCTTTAATTCCTAGTGAGCAGGGTAACTGGCAGACTGGTCTGACTGTGTTATTTTACAAAGTGACTTCTTAAAACAAAGCTAACAAAATGTTTTACATACTCCCACATTCATTTGCATACAGAAGAAGCCTGAGGCATCAACTGCCTATTCCCCACAGATCACCTCATCTCAGTCTGGGAGATTCCTTTTCAAAATATCTATTTTAACATTTTTCAAGGATTGGATAATATTAAAATATACAAGCCTTTACTGTATCACTAGAATAATAATATTTAGAACACCAACAAAACCGATCTGTTCTACAAGCATTTTCTGCACAGCTCAGAACCAGTCACCCAGGAAAATACCCTAAAGACTTAAAGACTTCAGTGCAGTGACAATGTATGATCACAGAAATAATTTCTACATTTCTAGGGACCCAGAACCTTTAATAGCAATGCTTGACAAGACACAAGTTAGACATTTCCATGCTCCACATTTAGGCAGTACAAAAGGTGGGACTCATTTGCCTGCGCATAGGGGTCTAGTGCCAGCTGAAATGCCATCCAGTTGTGCTGGATCTGATCCAGCTGATCTCTCTTGCTGTCCCAGAAAGACACAAGGCTCTGTGTGGATGTTTCAGGCACTAGAAGGTGTCTTAAGTGCTTGGGCAACTGAACTAAGCCTAAAGTTAATAGAAATAATATGCTTCTTTAGCTTTTAAAACACTGACGAATGAGTATTATGATAGACAATACTCTTTGCTTTGCAGTGCTAAAACATACTGAAAGAAGTCAACATAACTCTTATTAACCCAATATGATTAGAATTAGTTTCCAGTCATGTTTTGTTATTTGAAGTCATCACCAGGATATCTGACCATTGCTGCAGAACCGTTACTGTTTCACTGTGAATAGCTGTGAGCTGGATTCGGTGCTAGAGCGGACCACAGCGCTTTACAGCGAGAGAAGTCATTGGCACGAAAAGCCTGTGCTCTTCGGTGCCCACCATATACACATACGTATGCATTTCGGCATTGTATAGAGTGTCAGTGACTTTGACAGAGTTCCATATGGATCCTATGGATAATTCATCAATTACAGGGCTTAGATCCAACTTGAGAAAATGGTAATGTTATACCCTTGGGGCTCAGGGAAGCGAAAATAGGGAACATAATAAAGCACATGGCTTTTTGCATTAGTAAAGCACACATCTGGAAGGATTTGATTTATTTTATTTTTTTAATGACTTTTTCTTTTTCTTTTTCTTTTTTTTTTTTTTTTTTTTGTTTAGAGGAGAAGACTAGAATTTATAGGTTTCAGAAAGCAGTGTGTTTTAGGAAGGAAGTTATATGAGGAGATACTGGAGGCATTGCAGACAGGAGTTAGAGGGTTCTGGGAATATGGATCCACACGTAATTTCCTGTAGCACTTCAGTTATCAGCAGCGCCAAAATCTGCCTGCATAGGTAAGGGGTCAGACTCAGCTCTGAGACCTCTCCAGCCACACCAAGAATGTATTCAGCATTATGTTTTTTGTTCTGATGCTGGCTTTCTATTCCATTCTGAGAGCAGATGTCTGTTCTGATAGCAGTGAAGATGAGCAGAAAGACCAATGTGAAAACTCTCTTTTACCTTACTTATATATGGCATACAGAAGCTTATGTATTCTATTGCTAATTTAATTTCTGTACACCCTCTTCAGCGAAACCTCTTTCCTCCAGAATTTTTACAATTCCTATAGCAAAGGTTTGCTAGACTTCTGGAGAAGACGCTGTGGTTCTGCCAGTTCTGAGCTGCAGGTGGCAGAGCTGCCCCAGCTAACAATCTCTCCCCCTGCTTACATGCTACAGAGCACAAAAGAGCTGCATCGTTTCAGTCATTCAATGCCTTTTGCATTTTAAAGAGAATTCAGTGGGACTCGAGTCTTGCAATACTTATGTGGTGAGACTGACTTAATCCCACGCCAGTTTCCTTAAAGAAGGAAAAATATTTGGTTCTGAACAGCCAATGAGTCCCGAGTCTACCAAAAGAAGCAATTTTTGAGAACTGTATCTTCAGATCATTACTGTTTTTGTCTGTACAAAGCAAAAGTTTCACTAGCCATAAGTACAAAAATGAATTTTCTAAAATTTCATGTAGATGACACTTAAAAATATTAATGTATCATGAGGCAACATCAGTTTTTCTGAATCAAACCAGCGAGGAACCTGACAGCAATGAGAGGCTTCTCTGAAGCTTCATGAAATTTAGTTTTAACTCTTTGATGGTTGAAACTTCTTCTGGTTGAATGTCTGTATTAATCACTTGAAAACTATGGAAACTATTGAATAGTCAGAGCTCATAGACATTTACAACCCTTCATAAAAGTGACAAAAAAAATATTTCAATGGGAGTATTAGTCACTGTCTAATGCTCAAGTAGGATGCTGACAGTGAAGGTATACCTGGAATAGATGGTGCAGACTTGAAGTGGTTCAGTGCTTTCTTTTAGAGCTCATTTTTTTCTCCTCCACAAAGATTCTGAGTTATTAACTAACAAGTCAGAACACAATAACATTTTATTTCTATGCTGAGATGCACTCTTTCCTCTGCATGCCCTACACATGTTCTAGCTCTGGTTAATGTTGCAAGTGACGTTCTCACCCCAGTGCATTTCCTTGGGAAAGGTCCCATTGACTTCAGTGGGACAGGACTTCTGAAAAGAACTGAAACGTCTTTGCACACTGTTTTATGGATAACCACATGTACATATTTTCAGAAGTCCACAATATGTTACTCATACATCTGCAATGAGGAAGGGGACACACTATGGGTATTTTTCAGCCACTGTGGAAGAGCTGAACCTGAAGATGTGACTTCCAGGAGTGATGTCAAGGCACTGTACAAGTACCCTGCACTCCCAGCAGTATGGTACTGAAACAATAATGCTTTGCTGCAGTCCTGAATATGGTTCATTCTTCAGAGTTAGAAATAGGGGAGGCTTATAGCTGAGTTTAAATTTCTCTGCTCATGCTTATTTTTCAAAATTAATGTAAGTATCATTCCCCTGCAGAACAGAGGGAGGAATGAAAATTTCCTAGGAACATATTGCTGCTTCTTTCACTGGCCGGCTTGCAATTCACTGCTCAAAATAGCTTGTGTTTTTTAAGAATCACATGTGAATACAGAACATTTTCATCTTAAAAAACATCTTTGCTTTCCATTAAAAACATGGAGATATAAATGAGAAGTTTGGTTTTTTGTTGGTTTTGTGTGTGTGTGTGTGTGTCGTTTTTTTTTTGTTTTGTTTTATGAACCAAAAGAAATGAGTTTTTTTACATACTTGTTTTTCTGGAGGGGATTGCTTTTGCTTTGTTCTAAGCTTGTGCCCAGTATGTCAAGACAAATTTAAGTCTCTTCCATCAGTGCATTTCAGTGGATCAACTATATCCATGCTCCTTCCCTACATGATACACCTTAAGCCAAAATAAGTGTTTTTGAGATTCCCATCACTCTGCCTACCTGCTTTCACTTTTTGACGAGTCGGGTACACTCCTGCTGAGATGTGGAAACTAATAAGAAATTTTCATTGTGTGATCAGTGTGAAGCACATTTCTGGCTTTGCTAAATAAATTACCAATTCTGAGATTTTGCGGTTCTTAATGCAGCAAGCAGCAAATTCAGTAGCCACTTGGATTTAAATTATAAAAGTAGTTCATTTAACCTGGCTATTCAAAATCCAGTCTGTATAGGATCATTTATTTTAGTGATGATACCTTAAATGATCCTTGGGCCAGAATGCAACCCCAATAGCTTAAGTAGTCCAATACCATAGACTAATCCCTGACTTGTTTATTGTGACTACCATTCTCTCCATTTTTCCAATTCCTTCTGTGCCAAAGATTTTTAAATTGGCAGTGTATAAGCAGATTGAAGTCCTTGGTCTTGCTACAAAGGTAAGGAACAACATGAGCTTTCGATATCCAGAAGGAGGTGAAAAACTGCTTGTAAATATGGTATAGGAACACTTACTATATTTACTCCTAAATTAAATGCTTACTTTAAATAGATAGTAATGAAAAGGCTTAAAAATGGTCACTGAAATTTCTTTCTTTAGGCTTCAAGTTAAAATCTCATTGAGATGAATGTGATTGCACCTCTCGGAGTAATTGTTTAAGACTAGTTCAGGGCTCAGCAAGACAGAACTGCACCAGCTTGAACTTGGCTCATATTTTAAGTATGTCTCCAAAACCATATGGAGTGGATATTTTGTGTTAGCTTTGAAAGATGCAGGATGAGTTTCTGCAGCACAGTTCTGTAGCAAGAGCAGATTCTGGGACAAGCTCCATAGCCTGAGATTTACTGGGTCCAGGATATACTTAATAGCCATCACTCCACACAGGGTAAGGTTCCATGTTTTGTGACTGCTCACCATGCTGAGTCAAGAAATATTTATACTTGCAATTACCTAAGAAACTAGGAATTAGAATTTCCAGCTTAACACTTGCAATATTAATGATCATTAGCATCTAGGGCTTATTATTTATTATTTATACAATGCTAGAGATATACACGGCTATTTTACAAACTACTGAGCCCCTCATTCTGAAGAGATTCCTATCTCAACTAGATAAGAAGGAAAATACTAAGCCAGAAGTAATTTGGCAACAGTAAGGTATGCACATGAAAACAACAATTTCATATTGCGATCTACAAGTCCCTTGAGGACTACTGATATATATTTAAATGGTTCTCACGTGTTGTCACTTGAAAATACGGCTGTTCTGCTATGCAGATTGCCTGCTGCACATTAAGCAAAATGTCATTCATTTCATTGATAATTTGGTTATTTAGGAAACAATATAAGATCAATTCTGCCACAAAGCTTCTGGAATTCATGATTTCTTCTCTGTGTGCTGCCAACCCTGCAAGATGCAGTGGGATGACATGCAACTACTGAAGCTCCATGCTGGATTCACTAGTAAATACTCAGCACTCAGTAATGTTTATTCATCCTATGCTCGGCCCTGAATGCCAGTCTAGGACTCTCCAGTTTCTCACTAACACCCAGAGGTAGCAAATGATTTCTCAATAATGCAGTATTCAGCTGCTCAATTGCTCCCAAGCTACATAGCTCATCATGTTTTTACACTGCTCTGTATCTGCAGCCATTTCAATTCCCAGCAACAGCGAGAATGGAAAGAAGCAGCATTCATTTCAGGTAAAGCTAAGCTTAAAAAAAAAATAATGTATTTTTCCAGACAAATACTATGAGTGAGTAGGAAACAGAAACGGATCTTAACACGGCACAGCTACACCCAGCGCTGCAGCTAATTCTCATTAGTGTGTTGGACCCCAATTTCATTTCTCTCTCCCTCCCTCCTTCCCTCTATTTTTTAACATAATCGTTAGCTAACAGCTTCCACCAGTGCCCTCTCCTCCATGCACCCTGGAACAATGCAGGTGATTAGAGCAACTTTGCTAGCTCTCCTGGCCATTAATTCTGCCCTTTCGTGTGGAGGCAGCAATGACAGCATCACAACCACGAGCCCATTCAGCAAGGAACCCAGCCTCCTTTCCAATTCCAGCAGCTTCTCCCTCCTTTCCTGCATCCCATCTGGGACTTCATGTTTCTCGCTCTCTGCGGTGTGCCTGCACTAGCAAAAGGTGGCCGGGTTCAACACTTCTGTAATCCAAAAGGCATTGCTGTAAACTTTCTAGGTCTTGTAGAACTGCTGCCGAAACGCTTGGCAGACAGCTGAGCACACCCTACCCTGAAGAGAACCTCATCTGAAGGCCTCCTCAGCGTTCATATTGAACCAAACTAAGCATTTCTTACCCTGGACATAAGCAGTCTTGCTGACATCTTTAGCTCATACTTAATTAACTGTGTCAACCACCTTAAAGACACCATTTAATGTATACTGCCCTGGACAGATGTGTTCTCCTTTCCCCATCTGAGGGGAAGCGCTCATGCTAGAGTTGCATTTGTGGAGACGAGTTTGACATCTGCCTTATTTAGTTATCTCTTTGGCAGCATGCTCATCATTACAGTATGTGCTGGAATGAATTCTGTTTTGCAATACTCTTAAGCACTAAAAAAATGTTTTAGGCCCACCAGTCATTGCTATGACTATCTCATAAACCTTTCCCCTCAGACTTTTGGAAAACGTAGCTCATTACTTTCTTTGTGATTTTGTTTAATCTTTCTATTTTGATCTGTAGTTCATGGGTTTAGAAAGCAGCTTTATTGTTTGTGTTTATGCTTCTTTCTTTGAAGTTTTAATACCATTTTTTAAAAGATTTATATTTTTTGGACTCTCTGCAATGAACTTTGCAACTTCAAATTATTCACCCTGCCTCAAATTACCCAGCCATTAAAAGAATGTCTTTTCAGTAAATGTTTCTTTTTCCCATTCATGTTCTGAAAAACTCTTCCTTCAATGGCATCACACTAGTCCTGTGAGCTTTTAATATTGTTTGTACCAGCTGAACTCATGCCTTTTTCTACTTTCTACACCAAAGTGAACAGTGAAGGTTACTTGGTTCCTTTTTTTCCCAGACAACAACTCAGGCAAAGTAAGACCAGTTGGTTTCTGTACCATGAGTACTTATTACTGGAATCCCAATGGCAGAGGCAAACTGCATCCAACTGCCGTAGTTCGGCTAATGAAAACAAAAGGACTTGCAGCAGAAGCCTCATCTTCCTCCCGACGGCTTAGTCTGAAGGCTGTGAAAACCCAGAATCTGAATAATTCATTAACTCTTTCTTATGGACCTCCTGGTGGAAACTGGCCTCACCCAAATTATATAGATTGGCTGGTGTTTTCCGCAGTGAGGTCAACCTGCCTGAGCCTTCTCCTTGAGCAGAGATCCTAACTGCAGAAAAGGATCGATACATCAAATCACAAGCCTGTATCATAATGAAAAGTCTTGTACAGACCATCATATTCTGTGATTCTTCTCTCACAACTATTTGTATATTTAATGATCGATAGGCAGGATTGGTGTCTTACACATCTCTGATCAGAATTGAACTCTGAAATGATTTTAAGAGAGACCATAAAATTTATCTTTGCAATTTAATTTAACTTTAGTGTTAAATTATACTGCAAAAGTGCATCATGTTGACTGCATGATATGCTCCCTTATACTGCACTTGGTATAGCACTGAGTATCAATTTCAGAGAGCCTGTCAGGACAAAATTAAATTTTAATGTAAATTGGAACATATTCATTGATTTCAGCCTGTCTTGGATGTGGATGTTGTTCCATCGTTATGTGAGGGCTAAGGCTGGTCTATAATAATTAAGGGGAGGACCTAACCACTTTAGACCAAATACTGTTTACCTGAGCCTTGTCCTGTGAACTAATTTCTCTTTTTTCTACATCCAATTGTAGGTTATGAATCGACAGAGCTACCCAATAGCTGTTGTTCTACCTCACTGCTTCAATGGCCTGGTGCAAACCACATGACATTTGAAAGCTTTCTTAATTTCATTTTCTCTAGATAGTTCAAAAATCATACAGCTTACAATTTATTCTCATTTCATTACTATTGCCTCTTTTCCTAGCACAATCACCAGTTTTATTTCTCACATAGTATCGAGTTAAGGACAAAACAAGAGCGATTTCTGAGACTGTCGTACACTTCAAAAGATGTTCCTCTCTTATTTTTTGCCAAGTGCAGGTATTTAATAATCAGAATTCCTTAATAATCCACTGTCATAGGCAGTCCAAACAGTATCTTTAGGAAACAGCATAGGAAAAGTCTATTTCCCTGTTTGCCATCTCCCATCACTATCATGTGTGATGTTGCTGCATGACATTTCCTTCCTCTCTATTTCTCCAAAGGCAAACAAGCTACTATTCAGCAGTTCTGAGTGAAGTCCTAACACCTGATAATTCTGATATGCAAACTGTTAGCTTTTTCTATTTGTGCAACAATGAGACCTTATCAGTTTTGCTGCTTTTCATTTTGACTATGAAATGCATCCACTATCACTCTTCACCTGTGTCCCTGGCAGCTCCCTTAGGTTCAGGTGGAAACCAGTACGTTGTTTGTCTTGTTCAAACTACTGCTGATCCAAAACAAATCACAGCATTATAAAAAAGATCAAGAGTGTAGGGGATGCATTTGAATGCTGGCAACTTTTAGTGTGCAGCTATATTACAACTTAGAAATAAGTTTAGGAATGTTTTCATGGTGAAATGGTCTGGAGAGGGCAAATGCTGCCTTCAAGACACTGACAGCAGAACAATAGGAGAGGTTATGCCTTGCCAAAATACGAGTCTGAAAATGCAGTGGTGCAGCTGAAGTTTTTGTTTAGCGTGTAATTTTTTGAGGATACTTCAAAACATGTGCCACACATGAACACACCCTTTATACTGCAAAACAAAACATCACTATATGCCTTTGATTTTACACATTCACTTTTTTATATTGTACTACTTTCAGGTTTCCTTGTACAAGAAATCAGCTTTCCTTCATACAATAGATACACATGAAGATTCATACATACTGAGGCAATATCACAAAAATGATTCATCCTTCAAACTAACATGTACATAGCAACTCTAATCTTATTTACAACCATGCAAAAATAAAGCTTTTTCCAGAGTATAAGCAGCTAGCTCTTCTGTGTCATGAATCTGTTCCCCGTCCATATAAAATCCTCTTGTTTCTATACTGCAGCTCAAGCACAAACGCAGTGTTTTTCACATAACCAGTTCTATTTTTAGCCTGAATTGTAGGAAGTCTGCAGCATTAATAAATGGAAGAGAAGTACGGAACTACACCGCATGGTAATGTGCCAATGCAAAAGCTAGCTTGGCCTTTAGCCAATGAACTGTGGTTAGATGTTAGAGCAATGAAAGTAAAAACACCACTTATAATGGAATGATTAATAAGCTGACAAACTTCCATGCATTTATTTCATACTTTTTGAATGCCAACCTTATTAATACCAACATATTTTCTATTTTATTAGTCATATCTCTCAGCCTGAAACATAGATATATACATATACATATATATATATATATATATATATTTTATATATGCAGGTGAGGTCTCCTTAATCCTGCATTCAAATAGACAGGAACAATATAAGAAGCAGATGATACTTTGCAGTGCAGAGCTCGACATAGGAAAAAAAGGACTAAGGAAGGAGCTTTTCTTTATAAACTAATAAAGCAACTCGACTAGACACTAAATCCATTGTTTCATGATTTTCTCTCCTATTGACTCTGCAGTTCCCTTGTTTGGTACCAAAATTATGAAAGCAAAAATCCTCCAGAGCCTTTGCACAGAGGACAAAAGTTCACAGTTCTTACAGGGACACAGTCTTCTGTAATCTCTCCACTTCTCACCCAATCTACAAAACTTGTCCCAGCACAGTTACAGATGTTTATCTGTGTCCCAGCACAGATGGATGTTTATATAAAAGACCTTGTGCCTCAATAAAATTCCATTTTGGGGTTATATAAAAACAGCAATTACTGGAAAATGGAACTTTTTAATTAAACGTATTCGAAGAAAGTAGGGATTAATGACTTTAAAGTAGAGAGCATTTAATGCTTACAGTCATAGATCATCCACTAGTGAAGCTGTATTATCACTATCAGCCAATGATGCTTTTAAGTGTGTGTGTTAACAGTGCTTTAAACTGTCTTTATAACAATATAATTAGTAATACAACTAACATATGCTATACCAAAAATTTTTCTTTCAAAATCATACTTTAGTAAACTTAATTCACAGCAGCATCCTCAAAAAAATCATGATACACATCAGACAAGGCTAGCTTATCTGAAGCTGGCCCAGTGAATTGCATATAAAGTACATTTTAATCTTTTTAGTAATGCTGAAATAGTAGGGTACGGTTCCTGGTAATTGCACCCAAAAAATGTAGAAAAACTGACCATCTGATTCTCTTGTAGGAAGGACATTGTTACTTTGCACCTCAATGAAATACAGGCAATAAAAACATGGGCAAAATTATTTACTGGTTCTGAAATGGTGCCTGCACAGATCAGAGCCTGGGCCGTGTTCATCTTAAAAATCAAGCCCTACCTATGTACTTCACACGGATCAAATACTATACGGTGAGTACAGAAACCCACGCACAAAAGTCAAAAGAAAAAAAAACCACACTAGGTTTGTTTTCCTGTTAAGAATTCTATTCAGGTACAGCAAAATCAATACTGTTCCTCTGACTGTACGCAGTGTGCTCGAGCTGTTCTGTCGGGATCTATACAAAAGCAGGGACGGGATTTAAGGCGGGGGGATGTGACGGGGAGGTGTAACACCGGCACACGTCGCCCACATCCCAGAGCGGCTGCACCTCGTCCCCCCACAGGGCCATCGCCGCCCGGGCCGGGCAGGGGAGGCAGACCCTGGGGAGAGGCACCCAGCGGCCCTCCGGGCAGGGAAGGTGCCACCGCAGCCAGACGGGGACAAACCGGCCTCTTGCCACCCCCCGTGCTGCAGCACAGCCGAGATGGAAAGGTGGCAAAGTACCAAAAAAACAACAGCCACTACACACTTAGAAAAATCGGATTGCCCAATCTGCCTGCTATCTTAATAAATTAGATACGGGATCGTTCAATGGCCTTAAAACACGTGATGTTGTACCTCCACTTAGCCTCTCCTGCATTAATCTTCTGTGACGCGAAATGACTAAGATCCACGGTCCCTCTTTCCCACATCTAGGTAAAGATATGAGCTACAAAGCAAATAGGAAAAAACAATCTTCTTAACCCTTTCCCTGCTTCTGTTTTCCCTCCCCGGTCTTTTACACGCCCACCATGCAGTAGTTCCTGAGGTGCACCAGCACCATCAGACACTTCTTGGTGCGGCTGATGTTTGGTCTCGATCTGTGTCTTGAAATATCTGCACTGAATTTCTGGGTTACTTGTACAGGTGAAATGGAAAAAGGGTAGAGCAATAACACACAATTGTTTCACAAAAAGAAACCTTTCAGTGGTTGTCAAATTACTTAATCCACAGACTACTTAGATGAATAACTGAGCTGCCAGCTGAAAAGGAAATGTATTTTCTGGGAAGTCTTTCAAATTCATCCATTCATTTGAAGTTCTCAATAACAGCAATATTGAAAAAGGTCTTCTGTGTGTGCATCAGCGCTAGGAGCTGCACTGCAGCGCTGCTCCCAGTGCCGATAGCTGTGCGCGTAGGGCAGCGCTCAGCAGCACAGCAGCCCCGGCGTTGAGGCTCCTGGATGGGTACCAGCGATGCAGAGAGCTCTTCTTGTAGAAATTAACTTCACCAGTTCAAACTTTTCTCAAAAATATCTGACAGATTACTTTTGTATCCGCATGCTTTCTGCAGTGTGAGGTATCACCTGCCAGTTCCACTCCTGCGTGAGACAAGCTATCACCAAAATCACTTTAACGACCACAACAAACGCTTGGTTAATTTGACAGCAATTTGATTTTGCTCATGTCTGATCCAGGCTAGGTCTATATTGCTGGGTCATCCCCTGCACAAAGGTCCAGTACCGATGGGGATGGACCCACAGCCCTAGTGGGTGCATTTGTCCTCACAGGTGAGGTGGGTGAGGACCATCCGCCAGCCCTCAGGGCACGTGGCAGGGCAGCGCTGTGCACGTACAGGTATGGTGACTGGCAAGTCTTGTTTCTTTTCTATGGTGCTTGACTAATTGGGCAGGCCTACGTTTCTGGATCGGGAAGCCAAAATCGTGCAGATAGCACCGTCCATCCGTTACTTATGCACACAGGCAGCGTGCAGTGTTGCGGGCAGTGCAGCTGTGATTTCCAGGGTGGTCGCGACGTCCCTGGAAGCTCATTGAGACATGGGATCTGTCTCTGGAAACTCTGACTACAATGACAATTATGATTTGGCTTTTAATACTTTATTTATAAAAATATTTACCATTCACAACTTCTTACATGAGCAAGGCAACGTGAATTTTACTTCTGGCACATGGCTTCGGTAATTTTGCCTATGCTAACACATCAATTTTCTTCAGGCAGTTCAGTGCTTTTAGAGAGCAAGGACAGATTTTGAACTTTTCTGCTAGTGTGATCACAGTAATGTATCCTCTATCTTCAAAACAGCTTTTTAATGTGTTCCAGCCAGGATTGAAAATATCACACAAGTCACAGAACAATCGTCAAATTCTCATTATCACCACTAGTGTCAGGAGAAGTCAGTTTTACGGGGAAGGAGTTACTGGGACCTTAAGACTCCTGTGGTGTTCTCATTTTTTTTTTTCAGAGAAAATAACCTCCTGGTAGAGCATGCGGCATCCAGAAACGCCTTCCAATGGTTCCCTGAACTACTCTGTGTCCCATCCATATAATAAGGAAACTAATAATTCCATAATTCAGAATGGGTACTGTGAGGATACTTTCTGCTCTTGCCAAACACCAGTTATGTCTCAGTGAAATGGAAGCCACTGGGCTCAGTTTGGCAGTAATTCAGTAACATGTAATGGCCTATGATATACACAAAGTCAGACTTGATTCTCTGCTGATGCCTTATGTCCTTTAGCACCACCTAGCTATGGATCAGTGATGATTTTATCAGTAATTTTGAAGTGTTTTGATGTAAGAACTGAAAATTAAACTGTCTAAACACTTACTACTTTTTACTGCATTTGTTTAAGGGGCCCTTCTAATTTTTATAATGATGTTCCAAAATAATGTTCTATTCAACTCCAAAGGAAAGGACGTGGAAAGTTCTTCTCCTCTTTTTTTTTTCTTTTTTTCTTTTTCTGCAGCTAAATCAGAATTTAAATTAGAAAGTCTCTAAATGTGGGCCAGTGTTTGCAGCTCTGATGTGTCATCTCACAGAAGAAGTCATTTATCACCAAGTTAAACTTCTGTGCAAATGTCTTTTGACTTCCACAGCCATTATCTTTTGTGGCACAGATTGTTAAGTGTAATTATTACCAATTAAATAAGTAATAAATCAATTACCTTTCTTATAGCAATTTATATTCCAAGGGAAAAACTGTAACTTCCAATATTTAAATAGTCTCAATGAAAAGAAACAAACACATATTTTCAGTGGTTGAAATGGGTCGGTATATGCTAATATGCCATATGACACTTCAGAGAGAGGCACCAGCACTTCCCAGACTACTGGAATATTGGGATCTTTTTTTCCCTGTATATTACTGTTCCTATGTTTGACATCATACAAATCCAATATAATCTTTTGACTAATTCACTTTTCACAATAGTATCTGACCAACCAAGTTTCTCAGCTTTTGATCACATTTTACATGAAAACATCCTCAGTAATATTACTGATCAAAAAATTAACTGAAAGGATCTAGATGCCTATCACTCATTCTGATCAACACAACACATTTTCTGTAAGCAACTGCATTATCTAAACCATCTAAAACACAGTCAGTATGTGGCTGTATCCTGCTGACTGTGGCCAAGCCCAAACTTTGCATGTACTTACAGCACCCAAGCACATTTGAAAAATCTGTACTTTTTATTCTGTGTATAATAATTTCTGTACCCGTGTTTTCTATAGTTAAATAGAAATTCCTGTCTGAGTCTGAAGTGGACTCCAGAGTAGACAATATTAAGTTCCATAACCTTCCCACTCCTAAAAGTGGTAAATGAAAAAATCAAATCTCTGAGGTCTGTGAAATGACATCATTCTTCCTTCCCTCTCCTGGCTGCAAACTTGTAAGCACCCAGATTTTTGTTTTCATAGCTTTCTGAAACAATTTTCTTTTTCCAAATGTATTTCAACACACAGTCCCATGTGTCTACTATCCTTTCCCCTTCTGATACTTGGTTCAGCAGATGGTGCAAATGAACTGGCATATATAGTATTTGCTTAATCCTATGCTCCTTTGAATTGCTGTTTTGAGACTAATGCAGCTACTTTATTATTGTGAATTGTCTGCATTATGTCCTTGCCTATGTTGTTTGATTTATCATGTTCTTCCAGAGTGGGTTCACTCTGGGAGCTTTGAGAGTTAGCTCTGCCGAAAGATAGAAACTCTTGCTAAGAATTTTCCTGAAGTCTAAGAGATGACACAAGGTATAAAGTACAGCCAAAGTCAGAGATTTCCAGTCACTAAAAATATTTTGAGATTGAATGGGAAAAGTGTGAGATCATTATAGCATGAGTCAATTGATCAAGACACGAGGATAAATTAATCTGCAGACACCACTGACCAGCAAAGTAGCAGGAATATGCTCTCTCGCATTCCTTGTTTTTAAGCTTCTAACTAGTACTGCAGACAGCAAAAGAACCCTACCCTTGGTTTCTGGGAAGTAATATGGTATGTGCACCATGAAGTAGTGAGCATTTACAGTGTGGAGAACATGAGAAGTGCTGGCAATATTTTTATACTCACTATGTATGCCCTGGTTTCCCCAACCTTTCAGTAATCTGTGGCTAAGTGGAGAAATGAGTTGAACTCTTGTTGAGAAGCAGCAAGAAGGCTGAAAGCATTTGTGCCCAACTGTATAACCTGTGATTGAACGGCCCATCAAATATTGAACAAGCTGCTACTTGGGAAAATCTTGTTTTGGAGACACTAGTACTAATCGACTGCCTCCTCTCCCTTCTCTCCCTCCCCCAGAAAGCAAGGCTAGAAGAAACCACATGGAAGCTTCATGAAGGGACAGGATCCAAAGGACACTACACCAAGGCTGCTCTTTCTTAGGTGGCGAGCACCATGCTGACCGCAGTGCCGCGCGAGCCCGGCTATTTACGTGGCTGCACAGCAAACCAGCTGGGGGAACTGGTCTGTCTGAAAAATAACCAAGGGAATAAGCAGCATGTGGGCAGAAACGTGTGGCTGAAACTGGTGATGTGGGACAAATGCTGCTTAAGAAACTGATACAGACTGCCAATCCATGTGTGGGTTTCTGAAAGAAACTGAAGGTTTTCTGTTTGGTGATAGACGAAGGCATTTTTAGGACTGCGTTCTGAGCCAGAACCTTGCTGGCTTGTTTAAGAAAGCTATCCTACTTTAGCTGTAATTAGGGCTGATTATCTCAGCTCCCCAGAAAGGGTCACTCTGGAGCACAGACTGGCTGCTTGATGGTGTTGTGGAGGCTTGTGGCTCTCAGGTCCAGACTCAGAGGAGCTCTTGGGGATCACCCTGACTCCAGAAGCACACTATGGCTGGGCTGCATGGGGATTAATAAGTAAGCTAACATACCAGCTGGTGACCAAATCTCTTTGGCCAAAAGCCAGGATAGATGACAACAGAGAAAAGTACATTTCTTTCTATATTGCATTTAGATTTCTTTTTGTCTGTGTATGACTCTTCTAGTTTTCCCAGTAGCCAAGTATGGTGAAGAGGAGAAAGTGGTTTAGAAGCAGCAGCTTCCTGATGGAATTCCAAAGAACGGTCATTTATCTGATAGGCAGAGCTAAAGCAGTTTTTCTTCTTATTGTGATAGAAGCTGCCCCCCCAGTCCTGGCAGAGAAGCAGCACTGGGAATTTGTCTTCCTTCAGGGTTTGCTATTAAAGCAAAAATACATGTAAAGCATCAGGGAGTGGCTCTGTGGATGTAGTTTTCTTTCACATTTCTGATTTCTTTTTTATACTGTATTTGTAAATGAATCTGCTTTGAACCACTTCGTAGGAGTTGAAAGAATGCTTTTCCCCAAGATACTGAGCAAACAGCAACAGAAAAACATCAGCAGTGGCAAAACTTTTCGCTTCATGTAAGCAGACCATGGATGTTCAGCCATTTAAGATTCAAGAGATTGTGTCAAAGTATTCCCTGAGCCTTGATACTTGACAACCTCGCATTCTGTGTGATCTGCAGTTTAACACACCTCTGCTCTAATGCCAAGATGGTAAAAGGCTACAACTGGGCACAGGCAAGGTTAAATCCCAGGCTTTACTTTCTACAGCAAATGCTTGCAAGCCTCAAGTCCCCCCCGCACTTATTTGTTTGTGCTGGGAACACCAATGGAAACAGGCTGGCCACAGGAGGGGCACAGGCATACCGAGCATGGACAAGCTCTTCTCCCAGTCCCTGGGCTTTACTGCACGTACAACACCTCAGCCGCCCTGGTGAGGACCAAACCCCATGCCAACACCGTTGACGCTGGTGGACGACCAGGTTTGCAACATCCTCTTACGTCTGGCAGAGAGAAGCCCATTTCTGTGTCACGTCAGCACATCCCCCCCCTTTTCCCTGTTTTCTTGCCAAAATGTCATTCTGGGGGGGGTTCCTAGAACCTTCCCCCATGCAGACAGGGCAGTTTGTGTCTCGCTGTCAGGGCGGGCAGTCCCAGGGGACTGTCAGCCCTGTTGAGTAATGGGGGCAGCAGACAGGGCCACAGCCAGCTTCCTCACCCCACCGGCACAGCAGGATCCCTCAGCCGGGAGGGCTGCTGTGTGTTTGGTACGAGATGCAAGAGGTCGAAATCAGACATACAGGGAAGACCCTAAATCAAAAATGCCCCCTGCCATTTTATGTGGGGAGATCAAGCAACACTCTCTGCTGCTCGCAGAAGAAAAAAATATATAGAAACTCTGTTACGGTCTCTAGATAAGACTTTGAGCCACCTAACAGCCTAACAGTAAAAAGAAGCACCATATTTTTTTTCCTTCTTATTGACTATAAAGTAGCCCAAGGTCACCAAATAAGCAAAACGAAGGCTCAAAATACCAACTCTGTGTGCAAGCTTGAAACAAAAGTTAAAATTATATCAAATCAACAATAACTCATTTCCATGGTGTTCCACCTGCCCTCATTAGGTTATACAGAACAAATGTCAGAGAGATAACATTCAGGAAAAAGGTGTTCTTCTGATAAGGAAAACAGCTTTGTAGCAGTTCCTCTAGGGGGAAATAAATAGTCTTCCTTCCCTCCTTTTAAAAACAGACCCGCTGATCTATTACTAGATTTGTGCAAAGTTTCGCACAACTGCTGTTACCCTTCATTTGTGTCTCTGTAAAATAACGTCATAACGTCCCAAGATTATTATCTCACAATGATTTCCAGATAAGACTTGCAGTTTGCATGTACAAATATCTTTTTCCTAGTTGCTAGCACTGCAAACTCTTGCTTTGAGTTTGAAAGTCAAGCTGTGTTCTCTCTGTCTGATATATCACCATAATAAAACACTGCACTCAGCACTTAACAATTCTGCTGTAAAGTGCAACTCAGAAAGGAGGAACCCCTCTAATCTTCACAAGCCGCATGACTTTGCAACACTAACAAAAGAAATCAAAGAGTAAATTCTTCCTTTACTCAGACAGGCACACAAGGACCAGAGGTACTCGAGGAGGAGTTGGCATTTTTCAGAGTTTAGCCCTGTTTTGTGGACCCAGACGTGCATTTCCAAGTGCTGGGGGTTCTCCATGGCATTCAGGCACTGTCCTCCCATCCTGGAACATGCCGTGTTAAGTACCAGTTGGGTGCTTTGGTGCTTGGCCATTACATGCCTGCCTCCAGTCGAGGCTGCTGGTCTCTTCCAGACGGGCAACTAAAGGTATTTCTCTCTCCACTACAAATGTGTATGGGATAGGAGTAAAAAGAGACTGACATTGCTACTGTTAGCTGACAGAGCAGATTTTTATTACAACTGAGGCCCTAGTATGCAGGAGAACAACAGTAGTGTTTTCCTGTGACAGAAAGACCAGATACATGTAAGCATGTTTCTCTTAATACAGAAAACAGGAATGAAACAGTGGCAAAATGATATGAGGCAAAAAATTAGGCAATCTGGTCTTCAAGCTCATACTTGGTCTGCGACCTTGGCCGTACCACTAAATGCAACATCAAAAATTAAAANAAAAGGATCCCAAAGCACCCACATTTAAACCCCCTCAACTCCAAGAATATGGGCCATAAAAGTCCTGCTGAGGCACCTGCGTTTCACCTACCGTGGATGAGGTGAGCCTTGCATGTGCTCAAACACTGTTCAAAATTCACAGAATAGCCACCCTGTGTGCTTAAGCCCCCTGAAACTGCAGCAATCTTAATAAAGTAAATGTGCCAGCACTGTTCTCTGGCAGCGAGGCCAACTGGCAGGGAATGCCCCATATTCATAATGTTAAACCTCCTCATGCATCAAGAGAGGCCACCTACAAATTGCCTTCCAGCGATGGGCTCTATGTCACGCTAACTCCTGAACTGTGCCCCTGAATTATTTGAGAGTCTGCACGGGTAGAAAGCAGGCCACGGACTGCTCTAAGAGAGTATAGACATTGCTTTCAGGTGCCTAATAACATCCCTGGATGCTGTTTAATATATGAGGATGGACATAACCTGAGGGTCTGAGTAAACAAATGGAATCTAAGTCTGCCTAACAGACCTGGATGGCTTAAGTACACACAAGTACAAGTTGAGTACATAGAAGCAACCACTGGCACTTTCACTCCAGCCTGCTACTCAGTGGCTCTTCAATAAAAAAATGAATCCTGAGAGCCAAGACTGGAAACGAAGTCCTCATTCTTAGTCAGCCATGCTCCCTTATCAGCTGAGACAGTCTGCCTCCTTTTCATACTCTCTTCTGACCCAGGGAGCCATGCTCTCCCACGCATTGTGGCCCACCTTCATCAGGTTGCTCACAGCACACACTATTTTTTGAACCTGTACATGGAGCATCAGCACGTGAGGGCTTGAACTCCCTCAGGTTAAGGAGGGCATTGACCCAGATGCCAAGATTTCTGGGCAAGGGTTCTGGTATACCAGATGAAGCCAGGCATCACTGACCACCTCCAATGCTGTGCTGCCAAAATAACCAAAAGATGGCTGGTTGATTCATAGAATCATTTAGGTTGGAAAAGACTTTCAAGATCATCAAGTCCAATCATCAACCTGACCAAGAAGTTTAATGGTATTTTGTATCTGTCGTTGGTACCTATACTCATAAGAGAAAGGCATATTTATATCATCATCTAGATGTCTCTCTCTTGCTTACAATACCATTATTAAATCTCATGATGAGTTTTGGAGCATGTTTCTTAAATAAAACAGAACAGAACCTTTGAACCAGAATGGCACAGATGCCTGTGGTGTCCCAAGTAATGAACTCAAGTCAAAGACTGAAGGATCTAGCTGAAGTCTGCAGTGAAGCCCCTAAGTCTAATTGTGGCTTTATATACTTCTGAGTATCCTAAAGCTCCTCACCATAGCAATGGCTACGATAACTCTTATAACAATATTGTTAGAACAAAAAAGTAAAAACTGCAAAAAGATCAGATACTATGACAATGGGAGTGTAGGTAGACAGATTTTCCGAGGCCATAGAAAATATGAGCAGGCATGACACAATTTATAATATGAAGTGGCTTTACTATGCTAAAACTTTCAGGCATGTTTTCAATGATGTCATGGGCATATACTTTAATAAATGTATGTGCATGAACTTTTTTCCCCTCTTCATAATTATTTCTATTTTATAATAGCTGCAACAGCCTGCAGGCAAAGCATTTTCTTGTACTTCTTGCATGGCTGAAGTCATCTGGTTTTCCTGATGCTACACAATTCATTCAAGGTGTTTAATACTGATAACCAACCACAGATGCACTCCCTGGACTTTCCCATTGCTTTAGTAACACACTGCCTAAACTGGCCAACTAATATAGGTGTTTTTTTTTTTTCTTCAACTAAAACTGGGGAAAACACAGGTATTTTTACATGAATATAAAATTCTATGTGATAAGTAAAAAACAAAAAAAGTCATCATAGATGAATCCACTCTGAGTTTTTGTTTAATTTTTTTGAGCGCTCCCAAGTGGGAGGTTGAATTGTTCATCACCAAAGGCATTTTCTGCACAATTGTGATTTTTAAGATATTCTATAGATTCATGCAGCCTTATTTATTAACATGCAGATTGTTGAGTGTTATTAAATGCATGTTTCTGACAGCCCCTGCAGATACAAATAAAGTAGCTAATGAGAAGAAAAACTGCCTGTATTGCCTTACTCCCAAGGCACAAATACAAATCATCCTTAGGCTAGATCGTGATGACAAATGGTTGTTTTCACCTTTGTATACATCACCTTCCATGATTACACATATAGATAAATAGCTTTTTGGACTGTATCCATAGCAAGCTTCAAGAACTTGATTCCAACCTTACAAGTAGAAAGCTGAGTAAAGACAAGCTGTATTAATTATTTGGGAAAGCATATGTTTGTATGCCTAGAAGAAAGGAGTATAAGGAAAATTTTAAGCAGCTCACCTTTTAAAAGCTTTGTCAAAGCAAGCTCTAAGAATATTAAATGCATGTACTTTTCTTGTAAGTTTTTTCCTATTTTGGTTTGATTTTTCCCTTTCATAACTCAGTATGATTCCACTAAAATCAACAACCCTATTTTAGTTGACACCCTCTGAAGATCTTTCTCATATAATTCTTGTCCAGAAAGAAACTATGAAAGAACAAAACTTTGAACAATGAAATCAAACACTGCAAGTTAAAAATGTAAGCTCCCTTTAGCGTCGTGTGAGAATATAAATTAGGGGTAAAAGCTGGCATGACACATCCATCTCAAGAAGTACTAAGCAGCCACAACATCCATTTAAACAGAGGAGCTATCAAGGACCAATAACTGCATTCATGGCAGGTGAAAAAAAGGCTGCTTTCTTTAATTTCACTTAAAGGACATAGAGAGAAAAGAGCCTGAAGTATCACTCCGAATCAATCAGTGCTAAAACAAGTATTTTGTTTTATATTTTGACCCTTCCTATGATTTCTCTGGTTTTCTATCCTCTTGAAGGAAACAGTCATTAGCAGTATTTGACGCAAGAAAAATGGGAGGACAGCATAAGCAGAAGTGAGAGCATTGTCATAGACAACATCCTTCTGTCTGCCCTGGGGGTCTACAGCTCATTGGCTCGTGTGGGTAGGCTTTGTTTCTGCTACTTTTCCTCTTGCTTCATGCATTTCTAGTCCCTGCTGCAGTAGTCAGTTAAAAAAATAGCAGAACTGGGCTGACCTGCAGCAGCTTGGGAGCAAGCCTCTGAGGTTAGAATACGGCAGTGTCCAAGCTTATTTTAGCTTGCAAAGTGTCCCACAGTAGGAATCAAAATATTAAAATAAGATTATAGGAACCGATCTACCCTGACACTGACCCAGGATGAATTTGAAGAAGCTGACAAATAAAGAGACCAGATGGTCTTCAGGATACAATTAGCCACCAAGAAGGTGCACAAAAGAAACAAAAAGTGTCATGAATATGATTTTGGTGATAACATTGAAAGACTCCAAGAATATACATTTTTGTTCTGAACAATTTTTTATTCTCCTTATACATTTAGCTTTCATAATGAGCAAGCTGTATTTCATGTTCTGTTTCTTATTGCAATTATTTTCAGAAAATTAATTCATTTTTAAGATTACATTGTTCAAGGTCATAGCAATAGAATATATGATATTCTCTCCTTTGTATGGCTGAACATTTCATCTCAAACACTAACAAAGAAAAACAGTAAGGCACCCAAGGATACACTGGAATACCACCAGGAGATGGGGAGAGTTATAAAAGACTGACTTGCTATTAAAATAGACTATAATATTTCAAATGACACCATAGCTCTAATACATCGTGTCAAAGGTAATAAACGGAAAGGTCTGATGTAGTGTTTACAAGACTGAAACTTTTCTTCCTTCATTTGCATATCACAATCAGAAGATTATTCCTTTTTATAATTTCATTAGTTTGATTGGAAAGTCTCTAGAAAGAGACCTTCGCCTTCCTGCAGACCTGGGATCTACATTACACTGTGGTAGACAGAGTAATAGTACTTGTGTTGAAGCTGCTGCAGCGAAGCACCAATGTGAGACAAGGTCTGCTCCAGAGAGTACGATGATCTCTGCTTAATCACCAACACCATTTTGTTTAGACAGTGCTTGTGTTTTCCTTGGAGGTTTTGTTGGAGACCTGGCTGGGTCCAATCCTGCTTTATAAATGAGATGCTATGAAATCAGGCTAGGGAATATGGCTGTGGGCTTTTTTCTTCTGCTTCATACTTACTTTATGTAAAATCATCTTATCTTGAGTAGAAATGGTGCACAGTCCTTTAATTAAATCAGCTCTAAGTTTTGCCTGAATGATTAATAAAATGAGAAAATTCTCTGTCTTGCTATGAAAGCACTATTCTTTTGTATTCCTTCATTCTTTTATATTCCTAAACCTTTTCTTCAAATCAGATCCCCAAGTTGATATTTGTTCCTTTGGGTTCACCTAAGAACTATAATCTGTGGCTAAATCAAGTTAATTTTCTTCTGTCACAGAACTCCAAAACAAAACAACAACAAAAAATGCAATAAAAATAACCATTTGTTGTTGTTGTTGTTCATGAAGCATGGCATTTTCGTGGCTAAAATTGCCCAAGGGAATGGAGAAATTAATTTCAATAAATTGGATTTTATGGGTATAAAAGACCTCTGAATAAATGAAAAACTATGAGATGACATTTGGATCAAAGGAGAGATACCCATTGACTTCAATGGATGTTGAACTGGATCTTTGATTAACAAACTGCCTTATTGTGAAGCAATGGTGAGGCAGCGACACTAATGGGAAAAGGTAACAAGGCACAGGATTAAGGAAGCCATTTGGGGAAGGGAGGAGTATTCAGTATAGCAGTTTTCTAGCTGTGCAGAACACAGAATACTAGAATACTAGAAGTGAAACAAAACAGATGGAAACCTGTGTTAACATTTTTAAAATGTCTTCTGCTTACACTCTGCTCACAAGCCTCACATATGCACCAGCACAGGTCTGGTTCAGTACTTCTACTTGTCAGCACTGCCTGTAGATTCTCCACATTAGGTGAGGTAATTGCAAAATCATGGGCTTCTTTAATTTATCTAATTAATGTATCATTAATTTGATACACCTGTTGATATGTACAAATGGATTAATACAAATGGAAGGTATGCTTTCAAATCAAAAACAATGCACAGATTTGCACATTTATGACCATCAGATAAACACTGATACTCATATATGTGTACATCAGTGAAACAGTTTACTGAAGTTTTCTAAAAGTTTAGTGCAAGTAGAGGATATTTTCAATCAGTGCAATTAACTGCTAAATTGCTAACAGCATGGTTCCTAGGGTACTCACAAAAATGTGTATTCCATTTATATATATGTATATACACATATAGATATTCTGTTTTTCACTCAAAACCAGTGCAATAATAAACCAACCTTTTCTCATTATGCTTATTTTGTTTCCAATTCAAGTTCTTTTGTAAATTATGGTAATCTTGAATGAGCAAGAATCTGCTCTAAATTGTACTGCTGAAAGTCAGTAGTCACTCCACTGAAGTGAATGCATTTGTATCAGCGTGAGGACAAAAAAGGTCAGACACAGCTGCTATAATGTTCTCAGATCCAGAAGTAAGAAAGGGAAGTTCACAGCTTCGGATCTGAGGGATTGCCCAGCACTTTCTTATTGCCCTCTCCCTTCAGTGATGGCAAATTTGGAGATGAGGTCTGACTTTGAGACAGATGCCAGCAAATATGAATCCATACTCCCTGTCCGGCATGCGTAGCACTAAGGGAGCTATCGAGGATGATCATCATTTGGGTGGAAGGGGCGGGATGAGTTTTTCCATCAGATCAGTCTCCTTACCCAACTAACTATATGACTCTGAAAGTGCTTGTACCAGTACACAGGAGGTGACTGGAAGACAAATATAGCTTTGTGTAAGCTAACCTGTAAAAAACACAGAAACCCAGGACTATTATTCACTTTCAATATGCTTGTTGCATTTTACTTTTTAGAGTCAGTTGTTGCTTTTTAGGGTTTTGGTTGTGAATAAAAATATGGTGGCATTATAGCAGAAGAAGTGGGAGGATATGGATGGACTCCAAATGACACAAAGTGGACAGGCATCATCCATACTGACAAGGATCAGGGTGTCACACAAGAAAGACGAGACCTTTATGGGAGCATCCTAGAAATAGGATCACATTCAAGAGCCCAGAGCAAACCTCCAATATATGTAAACATAGAAAAACTGAATTTGATCTTGAGATGCATCAACAAACATACCTCCAGCAGAGATAGGTAATGAGTAATACCATATTATCATTATAGAAAAAGTGGCAGAGGAGGGAGAAGGGACAAGCAAGCTAACCAGTAAGGTTAACCACCTGGAGAAAATTATTAAAATGATTATCTGACCTAGTTGCTTGTGATATCAGAATAAACACACTCATGAAATAATCCTTCTGAAGATCAAAAACATGGGGAGATATTGGATTCACTTTCCAAATAGAGAGCAGACCATAGGGCTGCCATAGGCTTTCTACAATGAATATTTCAGGCTCTAAAATAACTGCTTCCAAGAACAAAGATTTGAACCACTGACTTTGCATTAAAGCCTATTTCTTGACCTCTTCTACCACTCAACCCTCCCTGCATAACAATTTGCACCAAACACCCATGGATATTCAATATTCAACAACTAATTAAAATTTTTGCTGTTTTCATTGCTTTGAACAAGGAGCTGGTTTTGGCGTTTTCAGGTCTTCATACAAATCATACCTCTGCAGCTCTCATTCCTAAACTTAATTAATAGTTATTATTATTTATGACTGCACTGCATAGTAGTCCAGGCTTTAATTTGGTCTTCTAAAAACAGAGCCTGTGGCTGTGTTCTTGGACTTTTTTTTCCCTCCTATTTTTTTCTTTTCTGAAATAACATTATTAGTTCAAATCTTGTAGCTTGTTTTTGTATGGCTAATGCTTTGTCTCTTTCTCTTCCTNTAATTTTTTAACTGCTCCAACCTAACTTCATTCTGATTTCTTACTCATGGATACTTCAAGGACTCACATTGCTGGTTATCATCCTTCCATTCTCATTAGTCCAGACCTTAATTTTATTTCAAAGGTCATATGGTTTGTATGTCCAGTGGGCACTGTAGCTGACTTGTGTTCATACACAATACATCTTTCTCCTTAACTGAAACTCATGAGCCTGTCAGTGCCCTTTCTGTGAAGACCGGCCATTACCATCTCCAGAATGTGTGTAAAATTTCCCATTTCTGCTAAAATCCTCATTTCTTCTGTACTCACTTATGCTCAGCATAGAAAAAAGTTCCCCATTTTTTACTGACATCCACAATTTCTGCTATCCACAGACAATAAAATCTGTTTCTGAGCCACAGGAAGCAGAACTAGTCACTACTGCATTGGCTCGTTGTTCTCTGGTCCAGAGTCTGGTTTAAAATTGCCATCTGATCTTTTACAATGCTATTGGGTTCCATCTTACTTTGATTCTGATGTGTCACAACTTTCCCATCAATAGCACACTTCATTTGTTTCAATAAAATGCTTAGAGATCAATGGACAAAGAGCACAATACTATTATTGTTACCAATGTGAATATCACTTTTCCAGCCCGTGCCCTATCTCTGCCACTTCAGATTCCATCTCCTTTTCAGAACATTTCTATCTTGGTGCTCATTCTCCACCTGTCCCACTTCCCGCATCTCTCCCATCCTTGCTCCCTTGCCGCACCCACTCCATCCTGGTCATTTCTTTTCTAAAAAATTTTGCTCTATCATTTTCTCTGATCTCTACTGCTTATGATGGAATAATTTTTGGTATGTGATGTTGTGTCTTTATTAAAAAAAAGTGAAAAGCTAACATTTGACTGTATGAGCTGTTGCAAAGAACACGTTTCTTCTCATTTATTATTCTGAAAGTGACATATAACATTGTCTGTAAAGCATTAGATGCATGAAAGTGAGGAAAAGAAACCACTATGATCATTACTGAAATAAATGCAAGAAATTACATTACCAGAGAACCTTGGCAGAATCTGCTAATTATAGTTGGCACAGATAGATAATGGATAGCCAGTTAGAGTAATCTGAATCCTTCTGTGAGAACCCTCTGACTTTGATTGCGTTTTTCTGGGGAGAGTTGCCCCAAGCTGAATTGTTTTAGGTTGAAAAATTCTACCATTTATAGGAATAAAGTCTACAAAATGTTGTGCCTGCTTTCAGTGTCAAGAGTTCTGAGAATTCTTTAAAATTGACAGCTTTCATAGGAGAATCCCCAGAATGATTAAATGATCCAAAACACATCCTTTGAGTGCTTGTGAAGCCTTAACAGAACTTGTTGCTCATATCCATTAGGATACAGCATCTCGCTACATGATCACACACTCTGCTTCCCTAACGCTCCACACTCAGCGCACAGAACAGAGTAAATGAAGTTGCTGTGTGCAGGACTTCATGCTTATCTACCGAAGACACTGAAATAGGGCAGAAGAATGAAGCAGGGAACTGCAGAACAAGAAAGGATGAGCTTAGATTTTAGAGTAACCAAATGCTGCTTTAACAAAATGCCCCTGCCACCAACCTCTACTATCGTATGAAGTCATGGAAAAAGCATTTGCACCAGTGTGTTCCCAGAAACACTTGTCTGCTCCTTTCTCAACCCTAAAGCTAGCCTGAGGGAACAGACTGCACCAAAAGCCGGCAGTTTTGTTATTCCAAGTGCCCTGCAAAATCAGGCCCTTGCTCATCAGAATGGCCACCTCCAGTTAGCTCGCTCCTGAGTGCTGAATGCCACATGTGCAAGCAGGGGGGACAATGCTCTTCACCTGGAAGCTGCTACACAGCCATTAACATTTGCAGATGGGATGCTACAAGGAAGCTGCAGAAAAGCCTGTGAGGAAACGAGTAGCGCTGGAGCGCCTGGCAGTGAATGAGCGCTAGCCATCCTGCGCTGCCTGAGTCAGGGGCTCTGGGGATGCACAATGCACAACGCTGGAGTTAAAAGATGATAACACAATGTTACTCACAAAGGGAAGGGATTGATGTTGCATGGGCGACTATAAATATAGCATTTCTTTACCCTGAGCACCTGACTTTGCATCCTTAACAATGCTTGCACATAATCTTTCTCCTCCTTCACCAAAGATATACAAACTGCTGTATTGACCAGACAGCTGCCACAAACTGTTACATATTAGGAGGAAACTAGCACCCAAATGACTTGAGTTCATATCCTTTCCATGCATTAAACCATATTTAGAAAAGCAAATTTCCCTGCACATTAAAGCTGTTGCATGTGTCTATTTTGCATATTGAAAAGAAAATTTTGCATGCACAAAGGGTATACATACAAATGGATTGATTGCACTGTAAGTATTGCCTTTAGAAAATTGTGTCCCATTAAATAATTCATGTTATCCTCCTAGCAGAAGAAATCTGAGTGTCTAGTGAGAAACTAAATTAGTGAAAGGGGGGATTCAGAAAATATTGTCCTCTGTTGCAATAGTAACACTTCATTATTGGTTTATAGAGAAAACAAATTGGATAATTTGTAGCTCAGATAAGCCTTGGTTAATGCAGCCATACAGGATGTAAGGGGAAATGGGACTGTGCATCGCCCTGCCTCGATGTCTCTCCAGACACAGGCAGGAGGCTCTGCCACACCAGCTCTCACTTTGCAAAGGGCAGATGCAGGCTCGGCTCCACTAACTCAAACAAACACGCTACGAGAGCAGACCCTTGGCATGGGGAGGATGCTACAGCTACTCTTAGAAGAGCTCTAAGAAATCACTCCAACCCATCCAGTACAAGAAAGGAGAAGCAAACTTTGGAAACCTGCTGGGCAAGATACAGCTATATTTCAAGGCTCAGGCCAGGTAGTCCTGCCTAATTGGCAGTAGGGGCTGGCATTTTTATCATGCGAGAAATTTTGAGAGAATAAATCATTTTATAGACAGCAGCATGAAACGTTTGTGCTTCAAACTGTGAATAGTGCTGCTGGTATACAGCTGCTGTTTAGAGTACATTCAAATCCATTACACATTGAAGGTCTAAATAAAATAGCAGAGCAACTAGAAAACTACATAGACAAAAATAAGAAGGTAATGTGTGGGGACTGAATTATTGTAGCTTGCTGGAAACTGTTCTTCTGAGTGTTATCTCCATCCTCCAACTCTGGACAGGATCCCTGTTTGTTCCTGGAGTTGTACGGACTGAGACTAGGATACAGGTCTTGGCCTTATTATCTGATAGTTTGTAATATACACTACTTGATGACTTGGTGAGAAATTACATTTTAAAAAGCTTGATATTAATTTAAAACCTACAAGGTTTTGCTCATTATTTCTGAGGCGGCCTGTTCAACTCCTATTCAGCAGCAACAGCAAAGTCTGCTGACCCCATTGATGAGGTAATCAATTATGCTGGAACAAAACAAACTAGTAACTGGAAGGAAAGGAAGCCTATGGTTTTATGTAGAGCCAGAGAAAACAGAGAAAAAGCATTTGGCAAATGACACAGGACAAAACGATTCATTTCCAGGTTCTGGAATATATTCCAAAAAATATACTTTAAATATGTATTAAATATGATTTAAAAAATCAATGTTCCTCTATGCTGGACAGCTTTATTCAGAATGAATGAAGACAAAACAGGGCACACATCCAAAGCTGTGGCTCTACAGGCATGTGGCACTCTGGAATGGAGGTTTACATGCCAGCAACTGCAATTATCCCAAATAGCAATGATTTAGCATTCTGTGATGTCTAGAGTGTAAAAAATACAGGCTATACCTTTATATCACAACCATCTGAAATCCAGGTTTAAATTCTGCCTTTAAAGAGACTGCAGCATGGCTTGCTGCTGTGTGCACATTGGAGAATAAAAATGATTAATTCTGCCCATCAGTGAAGTTTTCGCTTATGAGTATCACAAGCCTTTGCTGTGTGCAGCAGAAAAAAAAAAAGAAAATCATTTTTATGCTTAGTTTGAAATCCTTATTCAAAAACATGTAACAGTGCTAATTACTAAATACTGGGAAGACTGGATAAAATATCATTAAATGATGATTTAAATAAAGAAGAAAACACCTTAAACCCCAGTGCATTTACTATTTTTTTTTACTGCATGGTTTTACAGTCCTGAGTTCAGAAAGGATTTTCATGTTAAAATTAACAGAATAAAGTAATTGGGAAAGAAGTAAATCAAATGGAAATATATCATCTAATATGAGCTCCCATGATGAACTGAACATCTGAAAAAAAAAAAGCAGAATGCAGAATGATCAATTCCTCATTGCAAGAAAGAGAGACACAAAGATTGGATTGAAAAAAAAAGATGAAAAAAAAAGAAAAAGATTTCCTTTTGGAATCACCACAGCAGGAGCCAGAGGAAGCTTTGCACCCAGAGACCTGATGTCTGTTAAGCTAACCAAACTAGTCTGGAAGAAGAAAAAAAGTAAGACTTCATCTTTTCATCCCCTTCCACTTCAATGCTCATCTCCCTAGTGCTTATCTTGATCCCAGTTTTCTTTTCCTGAGGATTTTATTTTATTATTTTTTTTGTCTCTACCCCCCCTTTCTTCCTTTCCCTTTTTTTGATGCTGACGGGGAGCAGCACGGGTGTGCGATGCCAGCTGCGTCCTAGCAGGGCCCCTGCCTTTCTCATTTGCATCATCACATTCAGCAATTACAGAACACGCCACAAAGGACCCGGAAGGGTTCAGCGATAGGGATAATGCTGCAAATTCGACCTGGCCCTCTGCGCCCTGTGGAGGCTGTGTACCGAGCATTACGGCCAGCACGGGCCAGCCCGAGTGCTCACTGGTGTGTCCAGTCGTGCTAAGAGGATCAAAGACCTCAAAAGCCAGGCAATGCCTTGTGACATGGGAAAACTCTGAAAGAAAACATGGGAACACTCTACCGAAGACAGCTGCTTGCTTCCCAGTTTGCCGTAACACAAAACATGGTGTGGCTTATGAGGAAACCCCAGTGGCAATTTGTGGAGAACATGCTCCAGGACATCGAGGTGACAGCGGTGTGGATGTATCGATGCTACCAAAGCGCTCCGTACCAAGCCAGGGGCTAAGCTAACTGTGAGAATACAATACACACAACGTAGACATACTGTTCTTGAATTTATACATGGGAAATTCTACTGTAATGGCTTATTCCTCTGAGGTTTTATGCCAAATTCTTTCAGTTCCAATACAGCAGACCTGCCCTGCATAACTCAGATGATAATTTGAACAGTATTTTTAAGCCAACACAACATAAGCAACTATCAACAGTGGCTTATCATATTGGAAGTGTAAGGACAGCTATGGGCTGTCTCTAAGCTGTAGACATACAGTGACAGAGATCTCATCACATGCCTCCATCCTGCACATTGTGCCCCACTGGAGTCCAAAACACTCTGGGGGTAGGACTCCATCCACAGGGAAGTTGTTACAAGGACCATGGCCCTGAAGGAAGTGCAACTAAAATAAAGACTGTACAGCTCTAGCTTAGGCTGAAAAAAAATTAATTTTCTAGAGCGTTCTTGTCATCTTGAAGAAGCGTCTTGAATAATTACTCACATAATTAGAAGGAATAAAATCAGATATTCTTGGACAACTTAGCTTGGTGTATCATTGAGCAATTTGCCCCACTTTATCTATTAATGGCATGTCTAGGAATAAGAAAAATCTGAATTTTAACCTTGAAATATAAACCCATATTTCAGTGTATGCATTGTAAGCCCACACCAGGGAATACTCACAAAAATAAAAATAAACTTCCAAACTTTGAATGCACTTTAAGGGTCAAAAAGCAATGGGAACAAATGCATTATTTAATCATAAAAAACACACTCGATTCAACGCAAGGCTGAGGAGGGAGCTCAGGCTCCCAGAAGCAAGTGAAGTGAGGACTGCTTTGAGGAACTGCTGCAAACAGGGCTGGAGCTGAGCTTTCGCTCAGCCCTGCCTCCGCCAGGGGAGGTGGGGAGGTCGAAGAGGTGGAGAATACCGGCAGTTCTTAATAAGAACGAGCTGCCATTTCCTCAGGAACAGTGAAACAGGGAGAAAAAATGGTGGGGAACTTCTTGCTTGCAAAAAATAAACCCATTATTCAAAACTGAGAAGAAAGACCATCAAAAACAGGGAGCTACACACACGTTGCTTCAACTCCATGACAAAATTCTTATCGTTTTTAATGCTGCATTATTAGCAGCTACAGCTACACTATTGCAATCTCTGTGTTTCTCCTTCATCCTCATTAAGAGTTAGGTCCATTTCTTTCTTACCTGAGTGACACATTACATCTTTCATTACCTTGACTCAAAGCTAACAGTAACTTTAAAAAAATGCTTGCAATAATCGTTAGCTATGGTATGCTTACCCTGAGGTAGTTGAGGGTGAAGTTTGTCAGACCCATTCGAGTGATGTTTTTGGACAGCTGCTCCAGCACCTGAGGGTCTTGTGCCTATACAACAGAGGGAAAAAGAATTTTCACTTTGTTTTTCATCTATTTGTTTTTCTTTATGTGCTTGGTGAAATGTAGGGAGGGTTCTCTGAAGAGATATGCCATTCCCATTGACGCTAAATTTATGTCATAAGCTACAGAGTTCTGTTTGTGCAGGAAAAAGCAAAACCTTAGAAAATTGGAGCAGAATGAAGACTGTTTTCCAATGTCCTTGCCCGTTCAAGAAATAGACCTAGGAGGTCAGGTCATGCATAGGGCGCAAACAAGCAGAGCCCCACTATAGAGCTTCCTGAAGGATCACGGTAGACTTCGAGCCTTCCATTTGTTGACTGGAAGACCAAGAGACTAAACAGATAAAGGCAGGAGTAAAGAAGCTATTGCTTTCTTTTTGTGGACGAGAAACTGAAGCAGAGAGAACTCATCAAGGCACCGTCAGCAGATCTAATCACATGAGGGCATTAAGGACAGGTTGAAGAACCCTTCTGGTCTAGGTTATTTTTCCTGAGATGAAACAGGAAAATCATGAGTACGAACCTTCTCTGACCCTAGTCAGGAGCTCTACCTGTGAGACCAGCCTCTTCTTTAAAATGAGATCAATCTCATTACTAAAATTAATACCTGCTGGTCACTGGCTAACCTGGTTCTAGTCTCTTTGAATTGCAGCTCCCCTAAATATAAAACATTGCTCACAGCTATCCTCATTTAATGGGATACTGTTGAAGAGTTCACAAGATCAGCCCTCTTAANAAAAAAAAAAAAAAGAAAGAAAGAAAAAAAAAAGGATAGAAAGAGAAAAATTTTCAACTGTATTTATATACATACAGCATTTTCAAAAAAAGTCTGGGCCACTTATGTTATTTAAAATTCCTCACTGAAAATATATCTTTATCTTTGGATATCTAAGTAACTTGATGTCAAAATAAGGGCTTTGAGGGCTGTATTCTCACTCTTTATAAATCCATAACCCTGCAATTAATTTTGTATATGGAGCACTACTAATCTGAATGCTTCTACAATGCAGAACTGAAAGTGGCAATAATACTCTGTCCTTTGATTCTCCCCAGTGATTTACCTTATAATATTTTGACTTCAACCTATAGAATATTTAATATTTAAATGTTCCATTGTGTGTGTTTTCATCCAGTTACAAAAGAAAAAAGTCTTGAAATATGAAAAAAGACCTGGATTACAATTCTGAAGGATTCTGAGTAAATATATGATATTTATTTATCTTCTGTCTCATGCAAGGGTGAAATTAGTTAGCATCATTTCAAGACTAAATATAATTTGTATCTACAGTGATGAAAATTCACTGATGTTAGTGCAGCTGATATCAATGAGAACAGATTTTGGGTCCAAACCATACAGACCACCAAATGGGATTAAAAGGAAAACTGTGCTAAACCAAAATGAAACCACAGCAACAGGGGCAACAATAGAGTGCTGAGAAAGGAGGGAGTGATGAAAGAACTTGTAAATGGACATAGTTGCAGCCAAAACAAAATATTTATAGTTAATTGCCTTGGGTGTGAAATTTGCTGGAGTTCTTCATAAATCTAATCTCATCTCTTTGCATTAGGTCAAATGAAAAAAGGATTACTTACATGCATGGCTAGAATGCTGCGTGGGACTAATTCTCTGTATTGTCTAATAGTAAAGTGCCATGTTTTTATTCTCATAAGATCATCAAAAGTAAACTCCAAGATAAGACGTCCTTCTGTGCATACCTAGAATACATAAAATGCATGAAATAAATTCCCAGGAATTTTGTTTTCAGTGGTATTGTATCATTGATCAAACGACATTCAAAAATATCAGAGCAGTATTCTATTGTTCATCTCTGCTGGACTAATTGTTTTTCTTTCTCTTGGGGAGGAAAAACAAATGTTAGAAAATGACTTCATTGGCCTTACTGCAGAGACAGTAACTTATAATACTATAGACTTTATAGCATCTTACAAACATGGAGTATTGTGCTCACTAAATCTTATTAATTGCGTCAATTCTCTTTCCCTCTCAGTTCACGACTGCTAATTAATGATTCAACCTCACAGTGGAGGTGACTGTGGTCCAGCTGTGCACACTTGATGTCAAGTTGCTGACCCCACGATTCCCAACTTTTCTTGCACTGATCTTGCCTCACAGTGGATTGGCACATAAACCTTCCTTTCCTACCTAGTTTGAATACACAGTGCCTTGAACAGCTGTGGGCAAACCTGATGTTTTTCCTTTTTGTTGTTGTTGTTTTTGTCTTCGTCTTTTCCAAGTATTTTTTGCCTTTTCTGGCATTTTTATCCCATTTTTATTTTTCTTATCTGCTTTTATTAATCCCACCCTTCCAAGAAAAGACAGATTGGGATGGGACAGCAATGAACAGCCAGAGGGTGCAGTCATGCACAGTGGAGCTGCATCCATGGAAGGTGGCTCACCCAGAGCTGTGAGGGGCCTTGTCTAAGAAAGGAGAGAAAGTGTGAGAGGCAGCAAGGGGGTACCACCTGGAAACGACAAAATTACTGGTGATATTTAAGCAACTGCCCACAACTTTAATTGGAAAAAATGCTATGGCTGTGGTCCTCTTTAAAAGAAGTGGGTGCAAAATACATGCCTGGGTAGGGGTACCCTGGAATACATAAATGAGGCCTGATCCAAAATTCACCTCTCTCTGTAGCTGATTTTTTTATTTTTTTTTCATTGGATGCTTAGACTTACAACTCATGTTCAAAGTAAACTTGCAAGTGCAGGGTATAGAGATATTGTAGAGACAGGGTGTAATAGCTTTTAAAATAAAAGGTTCTTGCAACTTTAATTTTAATACAACTAATATTTGATTGAACAATTAGCCATCCTAGATTCGGTTGAGCATGCTGAGTCTTTTTACAAGCCCCAGCTCAGATTTGACTTGTTCCCACTTTGGCAATGCATGGCTTTTCTGGTTAACAGTTCACTTAACGTCATCATGATTATTCCTCATGGTTGTTCTGCAAAAATACATAGGTAATTTTAACAGGCATACTATACAGACAAATTACTGTAGACCTATGAAGAAGAATCTTGCAACAGGTTCTCCTCTGTCCCTTTCAACATACCTTAGTGATGCCTTCAAATTCCTACTGTGACTTATTTTGTCTTTTGACCCTGATTTTGATTTTCGTATCACTTGCACTATGATAAGAAATTACACATACACATGTGTGCACATAAGGATTCATACAAGAAGAAAAACATTTTATTGCATTAATGTTACTGTGCCGAGGCCAAAGTTCCCGATTAGTGACCAGTTAACATGAAAATACTTCAGGTTGACAATATTTTTTTATAATAATACCTGTGGCTTCTCAAATGTTTCTTCTGTTAAGCTCAAAACCCCACAGCTCTTAACACATTTATTTTATGCACTGGCATTAACAAATTTTAAAAGAAAAACTGAAACACATACCTCATATCACAGTGGTAAAAATTTATACATCTTATAAAGGAATTTAATTTCCTTATGTACAGCAGAATTTTTATGCATTGCTTTTAATCAATAAAATTGGTGCAGTTCTTATTTTAAATGGACCTCTTTTTTTTTTTTTTTTAATGCTGCCTTTTACATAGAATCCAAAAAATCAAAAGGGTCTCCAATTAAGAAAACATTTTCTGTTGTGCTGAATTCATGTTACCGTACTGTGAGCTCTGACATTTTGTTTCTGTGGTAACCAAAATCAGCTGATTAGTTGGCATGGCAACAGAAAAGATGTAATCCCAGCAGACACACTCTAATCAATGCCCCCAGCACAGATGGTCTCCGGAGGATCAACAAGAAAGAGGCTGGCAGGCATTCAGTACATCACGTGGTTGCTCTAGACTAGGCCAGGAAAAAACTAAAAAAGAACATTTCTCAAACTAACCAATAGCTTTTTAACCCCTTCACTGCACTTATTAATTGTAGGAAATTCAACTGCTTGTACCTATGAGAAATAACTTAAGTCCTGTTCCTTATTGCTCAGATTCTCGCTGTCGAGATACAATGCACCTTTTAAAACTCTTCCCCCTCTTGTTAATGACCATTTCTCAAACCTGACTCTTTGCTTGGAAAGAAATCTAACACTTATACAAATCTGGGAAATGCCTAAGACTATTAGTAAGGATCAAAATCACTGTTTTTAAGTGTTATGTTTATAAATCAAGACAATTGACCCACTGGTGGGCACAGGAGAAGACTTGTTCTACCAGCAGGTGCTCCTTGCTCTTGTGGTGAGGGTAAAGCTCACCTTTGTGAGTCTACCAGGAAATATAAAAATCATGAAGTGCAGAAAAACAGTTTGGCTACACATAGAGTTAGAGTGTCAGTAAACACTGAAAAAACATAGTATTAGGAACTCCCCTAATGCCTTCCCTTACCTGGAGAAAAAAAAGAAACATTTACCAGGTAAATGAACATAGTAGTTAGGGCTTCGGTCTCTTTTTTTTACCACTTTAATTCATGCCATTGAACTGTATTTTTTCTTATAGTATTTATTTATACCTTGATAAAATCAATTTTTAAGTGTTTGCCTCACTTTACGTGGACCAGCTGCCCTCTAAAGACAAGCTGACCTATTCATATTCTCACTGGTAGGCATGTTCTAGCCATATTTGTTTGAAAAAAAAAATTGGAAATGCCATTTTATATATTCATCCAATACTGCAGTATGCAGTGAGTTGCTCTAACTGGGAAAATGTCGAAATGAATAAAATGCAGCTGTGGATTTCTGCTTCAATATGTGATGAGAACTGTTTCAGCCCATTATATTAGAAGTTAGTGAATTTGTAGCACACGAGTTGTTTGTGAAATTAAAACAGATATTAACAAGAATGGTTAGTTTATATTTTTGTATTAATAAAACACCTTCACTGGGTCAAATTCAGACATGATATGAGGAGCTATGCAGTCAACTGGAGTGCTGCTTAGTATGGGAGGTCTGCTTTGCTCTACCAGCAATGCTGTGGGAGTTAAGAGTCTACCTTTGGGTGCAAGATCTATGTCCTCACTATCTCTGCTAGAAGTTACACATGCACAGCCAAGACAACACTCAGCTCTAACTTATTTCTGAGAGCAACATATTCTTTTCTCCCTTATCCTGCCAACTATTGTCTTTTATTTCAAATTTGCTCTTACTTACCCAGTCATATTTTAACACACAGCCATTAAAAAAAACAAAAACAAACTAATTTTTCTCCTAGAATCCAAACCAGACCCCCCCACATGAACTTCTCTAGTGGGATGCAGAGGTTTATGTCAGCATCCCCCATGGAGCTCCCCCCGATGGAAGCCCACCGTGTGCTGCTGGGGCTGTGGTGCGCAGGAGCCTCACTGCTCACCGCAGGACCAGCGCTCCGGGATGTGACCGGGGCTGTCCCCTCCACGGGCTGCACCCAGACTGGTCCCTGCTGCTATTCTATCTTATTTGCTGTTGTGTTAATGCTAACACAAAGGGAAATGACAGAGAAATCCTTTTAGGCAGCTATGCAAAGAAGCAGCTCCCCCTCCAGGTTCTCCACACGTGGCAACCACGACAACTCTTCATGAGCAGTGAGGTGACAAAGAGGTGCCACCTAGGAATATCTGGTCTCTTTGCATTGCTCTCTGTGTGTTCGTGTCTGCCTGTGCAAGTCACAGGGGGCTGGAGTGGGACAGCTGGAACAAATACACCATAAAATGCACACCTCCCGCCTCACCAGTGTTCCACACACGAGCGACTTCCTCTCCTTCTATAAGCCCCACACCAAGAGGCATAAAAATGTCAGGGAAGACACTACGAAGGGATGAGATTCGTATACATGCTAAAACTACTTATGCCATGCAGGCCCTGGTCAATAGCCTTGTTAGTAAGTGCCTTGTTAGACTCTACAACCTCCCTAGTCCTGCAGGCCAGCGGCAACATGGATGGGTTATCTCCTCCTGATGCACTTTCTCCTTCTGTGCTTTTCTTCATGCAAAGGTTGGCCTTCATAGGGACGGACAGGCACAAGATGTAAAATAAACAATTTCTGTTAAATTATGGAAGTATACCTTTCCATTTTCAAAATCAGTTTACTGATTTTTCATGTAGGATTTTTGTTTTGATTTGTATTTTCCACCTTTTTGGTACTGTTTTTATAAATATATGGCACTCGGTTTAATTACAGGATTGAAGTGGCCAATGCATGAAGATAATTCATTATCAATTACAAATATTGAATATGTACTAACTGCCTGATGCAGAGCATGCTTAAATCAATTGAGTCCTTCCATTGACTTCACTGCCCTTTGGACCAGCATCCTACTGAATTAAATCACTATTTTCCTAGAGATTTACAGTCCTTGGACTGGGTAAGTGTCAAGTGCAAAGCATGCCATCCAAAATGGTAGGTATCAGCAATGTAAAATCTCACTGTTGCTTTAAAATCAAGCCAAGAGAAAATGAGATGGGCAGGTTGAATTTAATTCATGTACATCTGATAGTTCTGGAAACCTGGCATTATGTGCTTCTCTTGCAGTCTTTCTGGGAGAATTGCAGAAGATGCCCACAGAATTTTCCAGTCACGTAATGAATACAGAAAACAGTAATTAAAGGGCTTCAAGGGTTTTCAGTATTAGAAATAATCTCAGTCTACCAGAAAAATGCAACAGCCAATATTTTTCACTCTCATACACACTGGAAAAAAAAAGAAAAGAAAAAAGAAAAAGAAAAAAAGAAAAGAAAACAAAAACCAACAACATGCTTTATTGAGTCTTCCCTGTTACCTTGGTAAACATGGGTTTTCCATGCTGAGTGACCATGGTGCATTGATCACAGTCCACTGTGATAGATGAGTTGTGGTATGACTCTTTTGAGTGCTTGAGAATGTAATACAGGTCTGTTACACCTCCTTCAAAGACAGTGCTAAAATAACGAGGAATGAGGGTCCTTCCAATTGCTGTGAGGAAAATACAAAGCAGAATTCAGCAAATGCTCTAGGTTATAAAATTTCAAACCATTTGCTAACAGAACATGAATAATTTTAAGTGCAACGAAATCAAACTTTCATTTAAAGAATATAATACATGTTCTCTGTCTGCTGTAGAAATGAAGTTGCGTCTGCTCCCATTGAAATCAATGAAAACGGCTTACTCTATTCAGAGGGAGTGGGCTCATCTTATTTAATCCTTTTACACTGATGGTGAGTTAGAGTCACTCTTGAAACCATCTGCAAGTTTTTTGTCCCAAAGTAATTATTATACAGAGAGCCACATGTTGTCATTTATGACTGAAAGTTGAATATTACTCATAAATGTATAAATACAAGTGGTGAGCATTTACAGAAATACATTTGTACACCCACAAAGGCACAGCACATTTACATAGAGGGGTTGTGGACACTTACATGTTTGTGTGTGTGTGTGCACATGCACATTTATTTATAGCCACACACACACACACACTGTTGATTGAATAGGAGGTCTACTGCTGAGAAATCAGAGCCATGGAGATTGAAGAAAGACCCAAGAATGCAATACAGAATTATGTTATACAATATATGACTACCCACGAGTCTATCTGAAATCTCTGTTTAGACTGAGAGTGTTTGTGTCACAGGCTAGAAGGTCTGAGCAGACACCTGAACTAGCTTACACCTACCACTTAAACCCAAGAGGATGGACTCGAGGTACCGAATTTTACAAGTAAGCAACGGTAATAGTGAGCTTTGGCGTGTATTTCAGATGCATAGACTAGCAGAAGCACTGACATCAAAGGCAATTATCTCATATGCAACTGATGTTTTCCACCTCCTTTTTTACAGATAAATTTAGATGCAACCACAAGCTTGTATGACAGAACACTTTAGTTTATAATATACCAATACTTCTATACCAAATGAGTAATGCATGCTTTGCATGCCTTAATCAGTCCACAATAATTCTGAGTGGTGGATACATAAAAATTACCTCCATTCTACAGATGAAAAAAACAAGAGATCTAAACTAAGTGTTCTGGAACAATGAGATAGAAAAGTCACCATCAACAGGCAAAATTAGAGTTTATTAGTTCCTAATTCATATTTATCTACTAGGACTATGTGGTGACTCATGACTCTCTCATTTGCTGTATACTTTTTAGAGTAATTTCTAAAAAACTTATTTTCAGAGGACTTTTGCCAGCATATGAACAAAGGCGCCTGACCCTAAAAATGTATTTGCGAGTGGGTGTTGTAAATTAAAAACTATGGCGTTTTCACAGAAGTAATTCTGTGAAAACTGTTTCTGCTCTGTGCATTACAATGTGGAATATTGCATGTGCAGTCATAATGCACATTATATAATGAAAATATACAAATATAGAAAATTAGAACTTGTTAAAGCTTTTGCTGTAAAATTAGATATTAACATAATTTTATGTATAAAAATATACTGCACTCTCTGGATGTGGCTGACAATTCAATGAGTACTTTGAACAACTATTCTACAACTCAAGCTCCTAAAAAACCCACCCACTCACCATGCATATATTAATTTTCTACAGTCTTTTAATTTAATTTAGAGAAACTGAAGTCCAGTGCATCGGTGTAGGACTCAACTCAAGATTTAACTCACATTTTTTCATGTTGGTATGGTATATAGTAAAATGTGAAATTTACCCATCAAGTTAATTTCTTGCTCCCCTAAGGCTAATTAGTGCAAATTAAATTTCCTGCTAATCATCCTAAGCAGTGAATGTGTGATATGAAAATCCAGCATTCCCACTGATTGTGATAAACCTCTACTCATGTGACTTAGGCACTGCATAAATATCTTGAAACTATTTTAACTGCAGTTTATAGACCATTCCCAAAGTAGCACATTCATATGGTGCTGCTTTCTGCCTTGTATCTGCAGCTACAACACACTAAAGAAAGCTAGAAATACATTAAATACCTTATTCTTATTACTTTTCCTAGCAAGCGTTATCTGTGCTTGCCACAGGGATATGGTATTATCAATAACAAAGCTGGGGACCAAAAGGATGAGGAGGAACAGAGGTGCACACAAGGATATGCCCCATGAAACCTGGTTTTCAACTACAGATGCACATGCAGACCCTGTCTGTCTGTCTGTAAAAGTGAAAATAGCTAATGTGAATGTCTAGCATAAACAAGTATAGCTAATATTCACCTCCAGGAGAAACATTCATGGAAACCCTACTAACAAGCAGACCTGTCCTCAGCTCACTGTGTTGCCTTGCCACAGAAAACTGAAGCAGGTTCAAGGCTTGGGTTCTCTTCTGGAAGCACTCAATGGCTTAAAAAGATAATTTCTTTTCTAGTATGAACTCTCTACAGCGGTAACAAAGTTTATTTGTGCAGGAGACAACATTTCCAAGATCAACAAGGAGCTGTGGAACAAGCTCTCATAAAACCTAGGGATCATCACAAACTTTCTGCATCTTAAGTGCAAAAGGCTTTCCTTGATTTTTTCCTCCTCCAAAACATAACCATGTATATGAACATTCAAGCACCCTCAGCTCTGCTGTGTGCACACCATCCTTCCTTGGGCACAGGAATGGGAATACAGCAAATGTCCTTCCTCCTTCCCTTCGTGCAGTAGATGGACTTACTCAGCTGTGGATGTGCACACTCCACCTGTGCCTGCCACTGTGCATTTCAGCAGGTTTGTAGCAACACCACAGATTTTCTGCCACACGGAAAAGTCAGCTGAAGGCTCCTTCCTAGGAGGATTCAGAGTAATGGGAAGGCAGGACTATGGGACAGCCTGATACCTGTGGCCACTTCACCAGGCCATCCTTGGGCCAGAAATGTGAACTCGCACAGGGCAGAGCACAGAGCAAGCTTCATGCAGATGCAGCCACAGACAATAATGGAAAATATGGTCTACATATTGTATGGCGCAGAACCTAATCACACAAAAAGGGCTGGACGAAGCTTTACTTGCTACTACCATTAGAATTTCTTCATCTTGCTTGATTTTTAGTCCACAGAATACACTTTTCAGACCATGTGTCTGTGCATGGTTTTGTAGGGCTCCTCCTGCCGCACCACACAGGTCTTACACCTCCCTAAAGGAGCATCACATGGACAGCTCAGATCCGCTGCACAGACCTTTGCCCCATGAGCCCCCAGCGTGACCACCTGCAGCAGCAGCTTGAGGATGGGCAGAGTTGCAACTGCCTCTCCTGGGTGCCAGGGCGTGAGAGCAGAGCTGCCCCAGGGTTTGGCTGCCAGGCAGATTGTCCTTCCAGCTTCTCAGGGGAATTCTTGCCTGTCTATAGCAAGGCTTTCTGCCTACATCCTCAGGGAGTTCCCTATAACTGGATCTCCTTCCAGGCTAGTCTCCTATCCAACTTCTACCCTTTATTTTTTCAGCCAGTCTCTTTGGTCCCCTGCCCTCATGGTCCAATCCTCCATTTTCTCATCTTACAGTTGGTTTGTTCGCACAGGTTATCTTCCAAGTGCACTGTTCAGCTCTCAGTATCTCCCTGGCTTCTCTCCCCCTCCTCACATGCTGCCCCTGTTTCTTCTGCTCATGCAGGCTCATTAACTCCTACCAAACCCACTTGACTTCCTCATTCTCCTTACCCAAGCAGGCCTGGCTATCTATTCTCAGTCTCACTGTTGTCCTCCACTCTCCCCAAAACGCCAGCTTCATGCACATTTCCTTGGTGCCCTTCCTACCCATCCAGGCTGCCCCAGCTCCTTGCCCCAGGCTCCCTGCCTCCACAGTCTAAGCCCTCCTTCTGCTTCTGGATTTTGTGTGTTTTTCCTCAGGATCCTCTCTCTCCCACTTTTCCCCACTCTGCCTCCTCCACCCCGATCTCTCCTTCCTTCCTTCAGCTTCTCATCCAGCCAGGGACCAGGCAAGAGCATCCCTTCCCTCTGTGCCCCCTACCCAGTCAAACAGCTCCCCATTCCCCATGTTTTTCTCATTGAATTCCAACTCTCCCATACTTAATCAGCCTCCATCCTTCCCTTTCACTTCCCAGTTACTACTTCTCTCCCCCATCCCACCTCAGTGTCATCAGACTTCTTGCTTTGATTTAGTCTCCTCTCTTTTCTTTCCTCCTCTTCCCTCTTCTTTCCTCTACATCCGGGTCAAGTTGCTTCCTTCTCAGGGCCACCTGGATGCCGGTGCATCCTCCGGGAGCTCAGAAGGAAGGGCTTCCTGCTCTCATGTGCAGGCTCTGGAAATGGGATTTGCAGTGGAAAAGTCCAGGAGTCCAGGTAGCACTGAATACTTCAGAATGGTGTTGTTTTCCCAAAGATATATAAATTTGCAAAATTCAGTCAGATTTCCATAGAGAGGACAAAAAGAACCCCCCTGCCACAACGGTGAGCAACCCTGCTCCAGAGCATCATATGGATTCTTGGGCATTAAAAGAAAAAAAGTTGCAAGAATTTTGTAACATGGACAGAACACATTTTTTTTCTATTTTCAGAGAAAGAAATCCTTTTTGGTTTAAATAAGAAGGAACTAGCTACAAGAAAAAAAAAACTCAGCTTTATTGGTTTAAGTTTGGCAAAATTATACGCAACTAGAAAGAAGTTCTCTTAATAGTACTTATCAAACAGTATTAATAATAGATGCTATGTCATCTGCCTGCAAGAATAGATTAGAATAGCCGTGACTGCAGATGCTGAGGCTCTGTGCCCAATACTCAGGGTTAGGAAAGCAGGCATAGACTCATACCTGCATCTATAAAAACACTCGCAGGATCTTACAGTGACACTACCCAGAAAAGACCTTTTTATGGTGTGAAATATGACACCCTGCACTGTAAGAAACTGGATACACTATAAACCGGAAGGAAAATTCACCTGCCCCTCAGCATTCAGACTTTAATTGCAAATCACTGGAATGCTGCTTTAAATTATTGTTTTGTCCTGAGCAGCATCCTTCATCCCCAGCTGAGTACGTGAGGATGTACTATTTCCCAAGAGAAGCGGGCACTGCCCCTTAACGTTTGCTTCATTTGTGCTAGCAAATCCCCAGATAGCAAAGCAAATTGACAAAGATCAGCTGGATTTAGCAACAGGTAATAGTTATTTATATGAAGATGTCTGTAAGAAAAGTGTATCCGGAGTGACTGTTTTGTACAAAATATAATGTCACCCACTGGAATGACGTACCTTTAGCCCGTTCACTGCTGTAGCAGCCTGTCTACTTGTGATTTTGTTTACCTTTCCAGTGGATCAGAGACCTAAATACAATTTTAAAATTGAAATATGATGGCTAGATGTGTGACACTCCCCTGGATATGAGCAGTCCAGAAATCAATTAATCCAACCTGTCAATACAGGCAAGAAGCTTTATGGGCCAGTAACAGTTACATTATATATCATGTCTTAAGTATCATTCCTGGGGGAATTCTAAAGAAAGGAATGAAACTATCTGAAATATTAAACGGCCCAAGGCCTGCCTCTCGGGGAGGGAGACACTTGTGTCATGCGCCTGCTTTTTGGCCTCGGCATGCACAGAGAACAATCGGGGTGCACCTCTGTCATGCTGATCCTACCGACCATTATTTTCACGCTGTCCTGTGAATAAAAATGCTTTATTCTCTATGGGATATGTTTAAAATTATTTTTCCATCCCAAATTGAGCCAAAAAGTCCAAAGATCTCTAGGTGGGAATGATGGTAACCCGTGAAGTTCAGAGTTTTTGCAAGGCTCCGAGTAGCCAGGGGGGAAAGCCAGTTAAAAGAATATTCTGTAATATAATTGTGGTACCACCACACACCATGTGGTGGTGGTGGTACTGTTTTGTTGTTTTTTTTTTTTTTTTTCCCCAAGGAAGATTCAAATAAAATATACAGTAAACGTGTTTTTCTAGTTCACAGGAAACTGGTATTATTTGTGGGCTAGGAACAGAAGAACACTTCCTCCCTTTGTGTCCCAAAGATAGGCTGTCAAAATCTCAATGCCCTCTCTACAGAATGAAGGTTCACAGCCTTCGTTGCAGAAGCAGGGCTCGATAGCAAACCCCTCCTCGCTCACCAAACTTGTCAAGGGTTGCCTTTACAGTAGAAGCTCTCAGCAGCAGACATTTAGACTTCGCATATACTTAAACAGCATGTAAGATAACTGCCAAATTGCTATAGAAGTTAAACAATAGAAGTGTTAATCAGTAAAATAAAAATACTGTTTTGATTGCTTCCAGACTGTTTTTTGCAGTTCTGAATCCTGTCAAGTCCTATGCCTTCAATTAGAGCTATGATATAAAATAAGTAATAAAACAGACACAAACATGAAAACATAAAATATAAAAAGCCTTTAAAAGTTCTGGAGAATCAGCAACAGAATGAAAAAAATACACTGTGCCTGTAGCTTAAATGAGCTCTGTCTGGAAGCTGTGGTGCAGACTGCAGCTGATTATCTCATCAAGATGTTATAAATGGGCTTGAGGAACAACGTTGGCTGGGACTGTGGGGTTTTTGGTTCCCAACCCAAAATGTTGAGTTGTCCTGTACAGCTCTAGGCAGGCCACGAAAGACTTTGCTTGAGAGGTTATCACAGTTGGATCTCAGTAATTAAATGGAGATGCTAAGACCAACTTTCCCTCAGCCAGATCGAGGGACTAGGGAAGTCTGGAGATGACTTCTCATTGATAGCAAATGAGCTTTCCTAAGCACTGCAGAAGAAAGCCTGAGCTTTCTGTTAATTGTTAATTGACATCTCTGGGCATGGCTAATTGACATCTGTGTAGACCAGAGCCTGGCATATTCATTTATGTATGCTTTCGTAACCAAAATAAATGAGTGCATAGAAAGCAAAACATTATGGAGTTATACAGTGATGTCATTGCTGTTATTCTGCCAATACTTTTGCTTTTATTTGCCCAAATTTGTCTTAGTGAAATATCACATCAGGTGTGTTCCCTCCCAGACTTGGTTCACCTGGCTGGGATGCAGAGGGAGGGATCCTCCCCCACCTTCTCCAGGCTTTGTTCAGCAGCTCTGCTAAAGCTGGGGATATGGGCAAGGGAGATGACCAAGGGTGGGCAGCAACTGGGCTCCAACTGTGGGTGTTCTACCTGCTCCCTGGAAGAGCCACAAAGCAGGCTGCTCATGTGAACACCCATCCACATTTATAAGACCTTATCTGGTGAGTGGATTCAAACCCAAACAAAAAGAATCTGTCAATTCCCAGGAAAAGCTACTGTCAGATTTGATGGTAAGGCATGAAAAGCAGTGAAAAGACAGTCTAATTAAAGTCCAAATTCTGTTTTGGAGATGTGTGGGCCATGTTGATTAAACCACCCACATGTATCCAAGGCAGAATCTGGCACACACAGACCTGTCCTTTTTATACTCCTGATCTAGTGGGTAAGACTGGGCTCCTATCATTTAGACTAGTTATAGAATAACTATTACAATGTATGAATAACTTGTATTTATCTTATAGGAAAATTCTAGTTATTTATACAAATAAAGTATTAAGTAAAATTAAATGTATGACTTAAAATCTATTACAACAGTAGTAGTAATAATACACTATAGTATACTATTAATAGCAGTATACTACTACTAATAGCAGTGTATTACATTGCATTTAAACATTCAGAAAATATCTGTATAATCTACAGATGCTATAGTTTTTGAACTCCATGAAGTTTGGAGGACAGTTTGCAAGTACCACCTCCATACTGCTGATAAAGTACAGGTTTTTGAGAAATAGAATTAGCTGTTTATACGTTCCTCCCATGTCCATACAATTTTGTGTTTATCTTTACTGATCTACTTAGCACTCTGTGGAAATTAGGGAAATCCAAGGTTTCTGACCATTTTACCTTTTTTTCTCAATTTTTTAACAAAACTGCAAAGAGGGATGAGTAACATGGATTCAGTGCTGTGAGTGAGTGGATTGAAACCTTCCCACACCCACACCCCAAGTTTAGGGTGTTTTCTGATCCACTGTATCTGCAGTATCTGATTTATTCTTACATCAATACTATTGCCTACAGTTAAAAGTTTTAACCAAAAATACTAAAAGTTATAAAATTGTACATGTCTATTTCTCCTTCCACAGGTTCTTCCATTCTGTGTAATTCAAGCATTGTTTTAGGTTTTACTCTGCCCTTTCTTCCAATAAGTATTTTCTAACAACATTTTACCCTGGTGAGGATTTGCCTGTATAATTTTGATTCAGTTGACAGTGTATTTCCTTTTCTCAGAAGTCTGTAACTAGCACTTCAATCCTCTAAAACACACTTGAGTCAAGAACAGGTAACTGAAACTTCATGCCAATGAGACCTCAGCTTAACTCTCCATACCTTATGACCCTTATTCTCATAGATGCATAATCTGCAACTCAGTCTTAAATCCATCTCTCTTTAGAGAGATGATATTTTACTATAATTCATTTTCATGAAAATAGCCAGAAAACAACTATAAAAAGCTCTGTATGTCTCAACAAAGCAACACTGCATCAGCTTAGTTTTTCATTAAGGAATTCAGCCAGCCTACCTATTACAATAAAATTTCCTCCCAACCTTTTCTTTATTATACTAAAAGTCTTTAAAGAACAGCATACTGTAAAACTCAGAGCCTTCAGATGTGGACTATTTCAGCCTCATAGTAAGAAACTGGGGACTAGGGGATGTGGAGAACAAATGGATCCCCTTTCAGAGGATCACAGCCCATGGCAGGGCTTGGAGGTAACCTCTGGGGATCATCTGATCCAACCCCCCACTCGGACCAGGGTTACCCACAGGGGTTGCCCAGGACTGTGTCCAGTTGGGTTTGGAACATCTTCAGGGATGGACCCTCCACAACCTCTCTGGGCAACCTGTGTCAGTGTCTGATCACCCTCTGAGGAAAAGGCCTTTTCTTATGTTGAAATGGAATTTCCTGCATTTCTCTAGGTGACACAGAGAAGATTCTGGCTCTGTCTTCTTTACTCTTCTTTACTCACATGACCACGGTCATGGCCCTTAGCCGGACTCACTCCAGTATATCCATGTCTTTCTTCTACTGAGGAACCCCAGCTGGACATCCTACTCCAGATATGTCTCCTCAGTACTGAAGGAAGGATCACCTCCCTCAGCCTGCTGGTATTGTTTTTCTTAACACAGCCCTGGAGGCTGTTGGCTTCTTTGCCACAAGGGCACGTTGTCAGCTCATGGTCAACTTAAACTGGGGTCTCCAGGGTATCAAGGCTGGCTGCAAGAGTGGTGGCAGGACACACAGAAAGCAACTGTCTGTTGAGCAGACTGACTGTGAAAGGTTGATGTATCATAATCAGCATCTCAAACTCCAGTACAAACAGCAGAGTACGGGCCCTGCATGGCTCTGTACCAGCTTCAGGCTTTAAGTTTTTGCTCTGTATAACTCTACAACATTCTCCTTTACACTAACCGTTCATAAAATGAAAGCTCAGAGCTCATATAGTTTGTTCCTTAAATTAGGTTTAAAGTATAAACCTGAATTAGGTTTCTAGCAGCACAGAGCAAGCCATACCTTTACCCCACACTGAAAAGCTCAGAATTTCTAATGGCAGCCACAGTCTAAGCTGATTTCTTAGGCTGGGGGGGGGAAATGGTTTGAGCGAGTTACCCATATTCTTTTTTCACAGACAAAAGACATACACTAGATGAGGAAGTTGTAGCTTTAACTATAAAACTTCCACATCTTATAAATCAAAATCATCATTCCCCAGCAAAGATCTATACACACATATTTTAGTGAACAGAATATTTATATTTGCATAAGAAATCTCCACTTTGAATGCTAATAAAACCAGAACAAATAGTTTGCCTGGTTGCAGTATACAGCCTGTGCTAATCATTCTGTTTAAAGAAAGAGTATTCCAGTTAACTTTATTCAACAACTGCAAAGAAGGAAGTTTTAAAGGCAAGCCAAAGAGGTTATTCACAGCTGTATGACAAACCACTGTCAAAACATAACAAACCACAACCAAACTCAAGCAGAAAATGACAAAATGTAAGACCGTAAAAATGATGGAAATTGTGCAGGACAGGCATTTTAGATGAACAAATGTAATCTGTACCAGCATAAAGGACCAACACAACACAGAAAATGATACCCAGAAAAGTCATCTGAAGAAGTAAAGGCAAAAACATAAAATTCAAATGACAGGACACCAAAAGGAACAGACAAAAAGCAGGCAAACCATCCAGTTGTATTAAATCAAGCACACCCCTGACCCCTGACTTCATCTGACCTAGCAGAATACTAAACATGGCATTAAACAAAAAAATTATGTAAAAGCACAAGCAAAATGACATTAAGATAAAATGATATTGGCCATACCCTCACATATTGCCACAATCCTTTCAGATAGGTACCCAAGCTGATCTAGGGCAAAACCCAAAGCTCAACATCAGTTTAGTTGCTGCAGAAAATGGGTGTCTGTCTGTGGCATGTTCGTGCTCGTGGTAGGTTAACTGACCAACGCATAAATTACACAGTAATCTGCTCAATCCCTTGTTGATCTGAACCCAAATAATTCCCTGAAAATTAAGCAAGTCACTGGAACCACCCCAGTTACCACCTGCAAAGATTTTGGCCCTTAAACTGGGGATCTTTCACCAAAAACTGTATAAGTATTCAAGCTATTTCTACAAAAGCATGTAACAAGATCTGTTGTGCTACGTATACTGGCACAAAGTTGTTCTGAAGGGAGATGTCTACAAATGTAATTCCACCATTCCTGATCTCCAGTGTCTGCTCTGAACCATGCTGAGATGGAAAGCTGAAGCAGCAAGAAAAAAATGCCTTGTATGTGCTCTAAAAATAGTACAAAACATTTACAGCCTGCATAAGGGAAGAATAAACAACGACAAAGTGCTGATCTGAATAATGTATAGGACCCTTAAACCCTTAGAAACATTAAGAGTTGTGAGTGACTGAGCCAGCGCATCGTGTGTAGCTTTTTTACTTCTAAAGCTCCTGACTTACATCCAGGTGAAACCAGCAGTGACATACGCCTTTCATGAGCTGCAACACTGATAAATCGTGGTTTGGTTTCAGTCCAGGTTGCGGGTGCCAGGACTGCATGTCACACCACCAGCCCCATGCCCAGTGCTGACCTCCTCAGTGCTGGGAGACTTCTTTTCATGGCAAGACTGAAGCCCACGGGTAGGAGATGTGAAGGAGAACAATTGTCCCTCCCCTGAACACAGGACTTCATGCTTAAGCACTGTCAGTCAAGCATCACAGCACGGTCCGCATTCAGGTTAAAAATATCAGAGGTGAAATGTGTTTATACGTGCATCAAAGGGGCCATAGCATCGTGGGGAGTGTGTCTGGAGAACTGGTGGGAGGTGAGGGGTTACGGTGATATGATAAAAGATACACGAGGCATTCTCAAAACCCTGAAACTGCATTGAACACATGTGGATTGATAACCAGCATGATTTTTCTGGTAATTTTATGCTGCAGACGTATGAACAATATCTCACCAGTGGATAATATCAGTTGTCGGTTATATACATGTTTTATAACAACCAGAACACTCTTTCTCAAAAAGCTGTCGGTGGTTAGCTTTGATTTCTTTTTTTCTGCAGCAAAGCTTGCTTTCCCACTCTCTTTCTCTTTCTCTTTCTCTTTCAAGCTAATGGAAGCTAACTGCAGAGAAAGCAAAAAGGTATTCAACACGCTAGACACAATAATTAGGAAAATATTCTACCATTTAAAAGTGTTTTGTTGGTTTTAAAAGTGCAGATTGTTTATTATCCTCAAAAACAAGGCAAGTGCCCTGTGCTCAGCTATACAAATCGGATGTCTGACAAAATAATGTCAAATAATAAATAACCACTTTCAGAAAAGGGCAAGCAATGTAACAGGTTTATAAGCCTCAGTTAGAGCACACGTTATAAGTAATTTTTAATAAAATTTTATGCAGTAAGTAATGCAGAATGCTCTTAACTTGGAAAAGGCAACATCTGTAATAAGTGCTATAACAAATCTGTGCTGAAGCTGAAATAACCTCTTCCTATGTTTTCTGTCACTTTAGCTGTACGATACATTTTTCCACATTTCACAGAGTCATTGCACCATCTTCTCAATATATTGTTGTTACAGCGACTGACTGTGATTTCTACAACCACCGCACATAAGGTACAGTCACTGTGACAAAGCTGAACTGCCACTGTAAGGACAGCTTCGGGGACTTCCTGACCACAAAACACAGCCACCACACAGCCACCTGGACCAACACACCTGTGCCTGACAACAGCCAAAGGAAATACCTAAGAAGAAAGGGCAACAATAAAAAAAGGAGAAGACGGACATGATCCTTGCCCTGGTCCAACATACCTGCTTCCAAAAATTAGCAGGTGGAAAGCGACAAAGGTAATGGTTGCACTCAATTACACGTGGAGGTCACAGCTATTAATACCCATGTACAATGAGATCTCAGGGATCCCCATGCTCCAAACATCAGCCTAACAAGTCTCACTTTAATTACAGAAAACGCTATGCAAACTTTATGATCCCAAACTGGAAACATACCCCAAAATTTCTCTTGGAACATATTTTCTCACAGAACTAAAGAAATTCAAGGTGGGAAATTCTTCTCCAAAGATTTAGAAAAACATTATTTTTTCTGCAGTCGGTTATGCTGATAGGGTTACAGTGCAATGCTGTCAGTAAGCATCCCTGTTGACACCAGTGAGAACAAACCAGGCTGATAACTCAATGTTCTGATATCTTAGCATGAATATGGCTACCTGACTCAAACTACCCCTTGGACAAGTTAAATATATTTTTTCCAAAAACTACGGAACTTGAAAAAAGTACAGCAATCAACAAAAGTGGGAAAAACAATTTAGTCTGATATCGTTCACATTTGTTACAGTCAAACAGGACTCTCTGAATAAAATAAAAAAATAGATGAGATACTCTACCTTGCAATGTAAGAATGCAAAAATGGTGCTGTATATACACAAATTTAAAATATTTTCCTAGCTTTCAAATCCTTTGTTCATACTTCACAGCTAAGATTTTATTTTTTTTAACAGCAGCATTCAAACTTAACTAAGGATCTGAAAACAAATGTGTGTGATAATTACCGCAGTGAATAGTTAGCTGACTTATTTGTTTACAAAGCCTAACACCATGTAATAGTAAGCTTGGAAGGAACCAATTCATACTTTTTTTTTTACAAGACAAATAAAAAAGGAGCTGGAATAAATTGCAGAAAATAGCAGTCGAAAATTTCTATGTTGTGGGCATCCATTACACAAAAGAGTAATAGAAAGTAACATTTAGCGAGTCATTTTTTTTTTTAACATAACCATAGAAAAATATCTCTGGCTAAAGTCAGTCTCCCTTCACTACACTCTTACGTGAATATTTTAAAATTATTTTTCCCCCTGTTAATTCTGGTCTTACTTCAGATGTTTTTCAAGGACAAATCCTGGTCCCTCATGGATCTCCGCTTCAACAGTGGGAGCTTTGTTTGCATAATGGTAAGAAAAACAGAAGGAAATGATCTTCGTTGCTGTGAAGTTGTACCAGGTACCTAAGAGGTGAGGGCAGAGCAGGAGTGCTGCACTGACGCAGGACAGGACACACTGGTACTCTTCCCTGTTCATCTGGATCACCCCAGTAAAGCATACTGGGTGCGCCTTGAAAACCTTGGAGAAAATGGGCTTTGCTCTGCAACTGCCCACTAGTACAAACTGATTTCTGCAACTGTTTTTTTNGGATTAACTCAAAACTAAAATGTCATTTTGCTACAAAAAAAAAAAAATAGAAAAAGAGGAAAAATCGCCCATGGTGAGGCATGAGGGAAGCAATTTAGACAAATAAGAGCTGTTCCCAGACCTCTGCACAAACCTTGGACTGAGCATGACATTTCAAATTTTTTTGGATCAGCACTTTTGTATTTTATACAATACTTTATCCACATCCCTCCCATCTTCCTATTCCTAGAATCAGCACAGCTAGAAATGTAAATTAAAAGGTTATTCTTGCATACCTCACATCTGGTTAGAGTTAGGAAGTGCTAAAAATCATACGAGAGAGTTAATTCTCTCAGGTTTTTGATTCCTGCTGTTTCCTGCCTTTTTGAGAACCTCAGATGCAAAGAGTTCTTAAAAATGGATGGTTATTGCTTGTCATAGAAAAAGAGTGAAATTAACTTTGATGGTCTGAGCTGTAGCTTGGAACTTATAACTAACTCATTAAATATTTGAAAGTATGCATATTAACGTAGAAAACAATTCACAGCAACCAGTGCGACACGAAAGACTCCTCCCCTGGGCTTGGTGTCCAGTAAGTGCCCCACTGACTGCACGATATAATACAGCTCTTGTCACATCGCTGCAGGAAAGATCCATTGAGGGCTTTGGTTTTGCCACATCATGCAACCAAGTCTCGCCTGCTACTGCAGATGAAACAGTAATATCAGCATTTGGGGACCTATATATCTGAAAGAAGAAAATAGCAACCCTCTGCTAGCGTATGTTCTTTGTGCCTGTGTAGCATGCCCGCTCCAAGTGGAATCAACATTTATCAGAGTGATCCTGAACTTCTTCAGCTAATCCTCTGTGCATACGCACTCACAATATCCTTCTGGGGTGGAACAGGAGCTCCCAACCATACCCACGCTGTGTCAGCTTGATTTCCCAGAGCTGTCCCACTGAGGTGGTGTGCGGTGTAGTCACAAACAGGGGCTCTGGGTGACATTTCTCACCCTTAGCTTCTCCTAAAAAATCCACCACTTCCGAGGCAGATGGCAGGCTACTCCCCCAAAAGAGGCAACTTCACAGGAAGCCTTCGCTCTGCGTGGGGATGCTGCCGAGGAGAGCTGAACTTTTGCTCCTCCTCTGTTATTTCTGCCTGCTGTATTTCCTGAGTTTCATCACTTGTATGTCATCCCATTCACATTTTACTCTCCCATTTCATAAGCTGTCTGCTCTGTTCAATGTCCTTCAAACGGGGACTCACATGAAAGTCACTCACATGGAAGTCACCCAAAGCCTTTCCATTGAAGAATTTGTGTTTGCCACTTGTTTATTTGTTAAATTATCAGTGCTCCGTATGTTCTGGAGAGTGATAAGTACACCCAGAACTGCAGAATCTTAAGAAAGATGATGGGAATGGTTGAATTTCAGAACACAGGTTTTCTTGCAACTGTGATAAGATTTGAGAGCAAATGGCAGTACTAACAAAACAACATTTTTGTTTACTGCATCAGAGCTACTAGTTACGCTTGAAGAATGACATTCTTAACAGTGTCAAAAAAAGTGGTGTTTACTTTATGAGCAAATTTTAACCCAAATGTGATCAGAAACCAAAAGAAATTCTTACTTTTTTTTTTTTCAGAGAAACTTTTATGTTTATATTCCAGTATAGCAACAAAAAAAATGACTATCTATGTTGCATGTGTCCTTTTTGTCTCTCCGGAGATTCCTGAAATTAACAATATTTTGATATATTCTATAGGATTTTATTTGAAACACAAAACCTTTATATAACTAGCAGACTGATGTAGAATAATCAGCTCCTTCACATATGCCATACACACTATACTGCCCGTGGTATGCTGGGTTGATGTATCACAGGCAAACGTTGCAGTGTTCCTTGCCAAGTTTGCAAACTAGTCCTAAGACGACTAACTTTTGATGACTGCCAATGGATGTTTCTTGGTGGGCATAGTGGGATGGCAATTATGAGAGATTCTTCCAACTACTTATCCATCTATGAATCATTCTGCTAGATTCATGGAATTCAAGGAATTACTGCCTTGTCTTTATTAAGAGTGATACTGAGCAGGAGTTTTGCTGAAACATCGAATAAAAACTGGACTGCCAGCAGCACCAGCTATGTTGAAGGAAAGAGTCATCGGCCACTTGCACATCTGCTAGCCACTGGAGTACACTACTGCAAGATGGATGATCCATACTATCGATACCACAATCACGTCACAGTAATGGAAAATTACATGGGTTTTCTTTTTGTCTTTTTCACTTTTCCTCAATGCATCACTGACAGTAGTAATATGAATCTGCTCCTGTTTGGAAGATAGGGGCCTAGAAAATACATAAGCTGATGCCAGTGTGTCTGCTGCAGAGCAAAAGGATCCCAGTGGGTTCCCTGTAGAACATTATTCCAGTACGGGTCATCTGTTGCAATATGCAGCAACCTAAATATCATGAAAGGAGTTATTCCCTACTGTGTCCTTTCCTATCTAACACTTTTTCGAGCAAAAACTTGGATGTCTCTTCCAATGCATATTTTGAGTGTCTCACTGATAGTCCTTGGAAAACACCCTAACAACCTGTAGAAACAAGTTTCACGTTGTAGCATTTCTGCCTGCCATGGCATGACAGTCCACGCTACAAAGCGGTGTGTCACCTGGTTCACTCTGCGCTGCGGTCCTGCTTCCTGACTCCTCTGCAGTGGTTACAAAATACATTTACTTCATATATGGTTTTGCTGGTAAAGTAAGACCTCATTACCTGAAAAAGTTTTGGAAATACAGGCTCATTTTCAGAGGAAATCCCTATATGATCTGGTACAAAGTTACTGTCATGAAAGACATTGATAGCAAGGGATGATTCTCTTCCACAGTTGCAGAATATATTTGGAAAACAGAAAATTGTGTTTATTTACCTATGCTTTTAAATTATTCAACACAGAAACTCCCCTCAGGACCACTGGTGAGAGTCAACAGCAGTTGAGTCTTCACTGAGATATAGAACAGACCCTGTATTTGAGCAGACAAACTTTCCTATAACTCCTTACAATTTAGGCTGACTCCATGCAACACGATTTGCACTGTGATGCATTGTGAATTAACATATGCAAATTGTGAATTAAAATATGCAAATCACATGTAAATCACACTTATTTTTAAAAGACTTGCCTAAGAAGGGGGATGTAGCTGTCACTTTTAACAATAGCAAACACCTAATAGCAAACGCCTACATGTAAAACTACTAAAAAGACACAGTAGTGGTGCAATGTTGGAGCACATCTGAACCCACATCCTCTTTCAATACACCAAATGAGTTTTTATGAGATCTTTTTTGGTAGTTGTTCATGGTGCATTGCATACATATGCTACTAGCAAATGTTTTACAACAGGATAGCTGGAAATATTGCAACAGATAAGCTTGCTGAGAACAACCCTTCCCCCTGGATATGTAAGCGAGCATATAATGCCCTGTGAGAGAGAGAGTAAGTACTGAAAAAACGTGCACCATGAATAAAAAGGAAAGACTTGGCCTGTGTTATTATGTCCCTGCTTTTCTGTGATAAGTTGAGCCCTAAAATGGAATCACACGCTTGTGATGAGCCCCAAAGTCTTAGTTAATTTATCATCATATTCCCTTGAAAAATTTGAGAACAAATTTCAAAGCCTCTCCTATGTTTTCTATAATGTCCTATGATGCAGAGTAGACTGGGGCAATTATTCATCAAGCAGCAATTATTTTCACTCTTGTCGTTAAGATGGGTACTTAACATGTGGGAAATTGAAACAGAAAGCTTATTGCAAATACTGTTCTTACAGCCTAGTTCCTAATCTACATACAGTTTGGTAGAAATACAGTTGTAGGACTGTAAATATTACCGAAATACACCAGCAGCATTCTAGGAGTGGTAACAGTAGTAGCAGGTAAATGGGTATTATTCAGCTGAAGATTATCCCTGTTTGCATACAGGAATGAGGCATGGTACTATAGAAGTACCAGCGTGAAAGGGGTACACCCGTACAGCTGAGGGATGGCTTTGTCATGTGAACAAAGGCCGGCACTCACAGACAAGCACACACGGTAGAGCCGGAGCAAGGCAAGAAGTTACTGGCCATGGCTGCTTGTTGTCAGCCTGCTGGAAGTTACAAGCCCAGAGGGACACACCGCAACCTTGTGATGGTTCCCACTCCAAAGGAGGAACGGCGAGGAGGTGACTGACACAGGGCCCCCTCCAAGGTCAGGAACCTCCAGAGGAAGAGCACTGGCAAACAGCAGGAAGGGTGACTTTTAAAATGACTACAGCTGTTTCCGTGAGTGACCATGCTCGAACAGGGTAGTTTGCAACCATTACTTAGTTCTAATTTTAGCTAACCATTTTGTAGTAATTGATGTCTGAATAAGAAATTCAACAGCTGCCTATATGACTGAACAAATTATATTCTGCTTACAATACTTTCTTAACTCAGCCACCCACTATGGCTGAAATATGTGATTGCTAAATTGATTTTTCATTAATTTAATCTTCAAGGATGATTATTATTCCGAAGCTGGACCACACACAATAAAAATAGTCATTTTATTAGTCATATAGTCATAGTGCACATAGGGAAAAAGACACGTGCCCTGGCTGATGAATCCAGGCTGATGTATAATTTGTTGTTCTAATGCCAACTTGCAGAACACCATTGCTTCATCACAGTTGGTCTGACAAAAGTGAAAAGAAATTTGGGTCCCATTAGCCCTTTTAAAAAAATCTTGACCTTGAAAATACAAATCTACTTGGAAGAGATTATTAAATAGCTGTAATAATATAAAATAATCCCAATATTGAAATTTTAAATTAAGAAAAGCTCTTCTTCATTTCAGGAGACATTTGTTAGCAGGAAGACTGCGTATCCTGAATTTACGGTGTGACAGTTTCACAGTAAATATATGCTTTTAAATTCAGGGAACATAATTACCATAAAACACATCCTTGTAAGAATATAATCAATTAGCAAAAGGTCTTTAATACAAAACAGTTTACAAATATATGTCACTGAAACTACTCACACAAACAAATGTTTGCAGGAGAGCAAGAGGGAGACCTTAATGTTTTTTCAGTGAAAACTGTCCAGGAACCAACTGCACCTGCTTCCGTGCATAAGCAGCGTGGTCAGCACCGTAAATCAGTGGCCAGTGCAAACCATCTCGAAACTCCTAGGTGGCAATGTTTTCAAATGACCTCTTTTTTCTGGCAGTCACCATTGTACGGGTCTGAACTGTCCCAGCCAAAGCAAAGCAGCAGAATACTGCTGACCTGCTCACGCCCTACAGAGGCCAGTTTTATTTCTAAGGTTAATATTCTCTCTCTCAGTGAGACTTTCCTTTCATTTCTGAGAGTAACCCAGGCCCAGAAGATTTCAACATCATGCCCAAAAACTAATGAGCTAATTAGCTACATCAAAAATGCCTAAAGCCCTGAACTGCACTGAAACTGGTAATAACTCTACCAGCTTAGATCCATCAGGGACCTCTCTTTAACGCCAGATCTTTTTTAAAAAAAAAAAAAAAAAAAAGTAGAAATGGAGGAAAAAACTAGCCTCTCTGTCATTTTCTCTCCATATTATGGGTCCATAAGAATCACAACAGGTTCTGTGATGAAGGTGTGTGAGGAAAGGAAGTGTAGTAATACAAAAGATATAGATGGTCCTTGACTTATATCCTTCTTTTTGCTGCTTAGCAACATGTCAGTGTACTGCATTCTTTTTTTTTGTTTCAACTTTCTGCAAAAAGGATGTTTGTACTGGAAGCACTTTTTTTTTTTTTTTTTTTTTTTTTTTTTTCAGAACCCTATGCACAACCTTCTGCAACATGCATAACGGTAAAGCAGTGGATACTTTGGGCTGAAGAGAGCCCAAAGTTCTGTAATTGTAATCCTAAAATCCTTTTCAAGCAAGTATTCTCCAACAGGGTGAGCGAGGCAAACCCAAAACGTTTCCCCATAAGAATTTTCTTCTATTTTTGTTTAATAATAATACTTGTCATTTAAAGTGCTGTATTAAGACATAGCCCCCAAAATCTATTACTGTAGGGGAGTAATACTGATACTATAGGGGAGCACAGCTGAAATTAGATAACCTGGACTTGCTTTGCTCCCTGGAGCCCATTTCTTTCCTTGCATATATTTTTTTCATTATTTTTATTTCCAAAAGTCGTAAATTAATTTAGCCCATTACAAATATTTTTAATAGGAAAACTTTCCTGTATAGTTAATTGTTACTGACAAGCATCAGGAGATCAACATCTATTTTTAGCTTCCCAGAACCTTCATGTTTATTACCCTACTAAAAAGGATGTGCGTTTAAACTTTTACTGGTGGAATTCACATCACAAAGATGGTAACCCAAGAAGTTCCTTAGGTATACTGAGTTGAACTCAACCTCTTACTTTAGTAAAACTTACCACCACTCTCTTCCAGTGAATTAGCTGTGGAAGCGAATGTACAATGGATAGAGCAGACAGGATGGGTTTCATACTTTTTAAGGTTTGCACTTGTGTGCAAAGAAGACCAGGTTTTTAGTGATACTAAAGGTGTTTTATATCCTCCGGCCAGCACAGCAGTTATATTCACACCCATTTTGTTTTTCCTTTGCCAAAATTATGTAACATATCCTTAACATAAACAAGAATAATTCCATAATTTTATTTAGAATCCAAACCAGCGTTTGGAAAATCTGAAGTACATATAGTAAATACGTAAATCTTCTAAGTCTCAGTACCTCTGAGCAACGTTTTAGATATAATTGAGAATACCTCACAAGGAAAGACTGCATCTTGCTGTTCAATATCAATTTCAGGGTAAACAAGCTAGCATGCTCTAAGCAAGCTGTGCCATATATGAGGCACAGATAGGTGATTAACAGCAACGTAGAACATAAGACCTCATAAATCTGAAGGGTTTGTCCCCTACTTACTCAGCAAATCACACCATATAAGCTTTTCCACAAGCTTACTGAGCTCTGCCTTAAAGCTGGTCCATTTCTTCCTTCACGGTTACGACTGACTCAGACACCATTGATCTCATGACTAGAAACACTCTTCTAATTTCCAGCCTACATTTACTCATATCCATTTGTTTTATTAGTGTCAAGTACCGCTTTTCTCCCATGCTGCTGTTTCCTCCCCCGAAGAGTGTGTGGACAGCAATCCATTCTCCTCTCAACCTTTATATTACCGGACTAAACAAGTCACAGTCTTTCACTTTCTTTGCACAATGTAAGCTTCTAGATCATTTTAATCATCCCTGTAACCCTTTCTAACACTGCTCCAGTTGGATTTAATCTTTCTTAAAAACAGGTGGCTTTTTTTTCAAAAGAGATCTCTCTAGCGCTGTGGCATTTCCCTATCTCTGCAGGAAATATCTCATTTGATACTTTCTAGGATCAGATCGCTTTCTTCACAGCTGTATCACATTGGTGACTCATAGTTATTCTATGACTGATTGTTACACACAGGTCTTTTGCCTCCTCTGTCATTTTCAACTGATAAGTCTCTAGCAGAAATTCTTTTTATCAGCCCTTAAGTGCCATCTGTACTCTTAAATTTCATCTCATTTCTATTACTTGAGTCCTCAAGGTCAGAACATTTTTCCCGTGTAATATTCTGATCATCCTTTATATTAATGATGCCTCACAATATTTTGCCATCACCAAATTCTATTCCTCTACTTCTACATTTTCTGCCAACATCATTAATTAAAATGTTAAGTAAGTCAAGTCCTCGAGATTGATCCTTGAAAAATTCTACCTGTATCTTCCTTCCCGTGTGACAGTTCTCCATGTAACATAACCTGTTGTCATCTCTCTTTTATTCAGTTCCATTCCATTCTGCAAAACCATTACTAACATCCACCTTATCGAAGTGGACTGGTAATTTTCCATCAATGTAGAACACCAAATAATATCAGACCTACCACATTTGCTGTATCTAGTCATCAATGTAGTTTGGGATAATAACTTCAGTAAACTTATGTTGCATTTGTTCAAAAGTTCTAATATTGTGGTTGCTTGAAACTAATTTAAAGGTCAGGCAAAATGAAATGGTAGTATATTACCTCTTAAGAAAAATTATCATTAAAGAAATTTTATTTCAGAACAACCGATGAAGCAAAGACAACTTGTTATATGCAAGAAACTAACTAAAGTGCTAAAAAATCAGCTATTAACTATGATCTAAAATGGTGGTAAGAAAAAGGATACCTTATCAAGTAGCTTGGTTTAGAACCTTAGAATACAATGTGTTGTAAGAAATAAACATTCTTATATGAACTTGTGTTTTAACCATAACTATCTTCCTATATCTATTAACAAACTAAGCAGTCATGCACTTTCATAATACAAGAAAATAAGTCAAAAAGCACAGACCTGTGACAATATATTAGGCTTCTCATGCATGGAGCATAGCAACAAAAAACTATTTTAAGTGCTAGGAAGAAAAATAAAATTGTCAAAATTAAGAATTTCTACTCTTCAAACTGATGATAACTCGTATTTTCCGTGCTGGTTAGTGACTCAATTAGAGGCTGATTATCATTGTGCTCTAACAGGGTTATTTATCTTTGTATTGATAGAAAATAAGTCAACATAGTTGGAAGATCTGTAGCTGTCAGCCTAAATTCAGTAGCTAACATGGGACTGTGGAAAGAGTTTTGGAAGACATTCTGCACCACTGGACCCAGTTTTTCCTGGAGCTTTGTAGATATTTACTGGGGAACTATACTCAAGTTGTGAGAACCCACCCAGGAGGCGACCATAATGAACAGGGATGAATGATAACAGGGGTGCTTCTGAGACCATGTAACTAAATCAACATGCCTATCTGCAGCTGAAAGGAATGTCTGAATAGACTATAACATTGCGGCTTGCCTGAGCTTTAAACATCAAGTTGGAAGAAACCACAAGAGGAGTATGGCAGCGTGCCATCTGACTGGAGGGGATGCTCTGAACAAAAGACAGCCCAGGCTCAGTCCAGAGGCCAGCTGTGCCTGCTGGGATTGCCTTGCAGCCTTCTCCTGCTTTCTGGAGCTCAACAGCCTCCCCCTCTGTCACATGCTAGAAGACGCTCATGCCCTTCATGACATACTGGAGGCTTGCTCACATGGCCCATCATGGCTCAGGATGCTCCATTGCTGGAAGCGTTCAACGTCAGGTTGGACAAGGCCTTGATCAAACTGATCTGGTGAAAGATGTCCCTGCCTAGGTGGGGGTTTGGACTAGGTGATCATTAAAGGTTCCTTCCAACTCAAACCATTCGGTGATATGACAAGCGTGTACCTGCCATATGCTTTACCTGGATCATAGGACAACCCCATGTGTAGTCAGATAACAGGACAGGGGGCCACCAAACTTCTCCTGAAGGGTCGCTACAGGCTACTCCAGCCAAAGGGTTTGCAATACTGCCAAGAATATGTCAAATCTGTCACCACTAGGTATGCCAGTTCCCCCAAGAAAATTACATTAAGGTCAGTGTTGCAGCCTTGGCTCCAAATCACTTAAAGATCTGGGTTTAGGATGTTTAAAAGACTGTTTAAAGCTCAGCAGTGATGACCCTTTTCCTCTGGTGCAATGTCACTCTCTATCACATGAATAAAGTTAGTTTCTGCAGCAGCTTCCTCCTCCCCTCAGGTAAGTCCGAGACAGACATTTCCAGATTTGAAGAGCAGGTTTTGAATTTATTTCCTTCACCCTGGACTTTGTTAATATAAACCCATAATATTAAAATGTTTCTACAATTTAAATATGATCTGTTCATGACAGTGACAGGGTTCCTACATCATCATTGCACTAAATTTAATCTGGTTTCTCAGAATCATTACAGAACACTATGAGATGCTGCTGCTTTGAGATTATTTATTTAATGAAATCAGACCTTCTGGGATACACTGTAACATGCATGAAGGCAAAGTTAAACTTAACAGGAGAAATGGTGGCAAAAAATAACTTAAACATGTTTTTTCCAAGAAGAGAAAATTAAAAGATGGAAACTATTGTTTTATGAACTGAGCTATCAGCCAGACTATCAAGCAGATCTAATTTTTCCCCTACACTTTCTGTATCAGAAGTGAAAGTGTTAAAGTCCAACTGCCAAATACATTGGTAAGGAACAGCTGAAAAAAAATTTGAGGAAAATTAGCTGTTTCCTAGATAATCACAATAGTTTCTCTTACTTTCTGTTTAAATATTATAAATCAATAGCAACATATAATATTAATCACTGACACAGTTGTATATACAAGACTAACTCCTGTTTTTTCTATGTGATGAGCTAGACTATACATCATATTGTAGAGCAGTAACTGGTATGACTTTCAACCTCTTCTCCATGTGCTTTTGAGCAGCACTCTTGCATTGAACTACAGTACTCTGGGCAGGAAAGCAAATGGGGACAGGCCCCAGTATGTCTCCTTATGGATGATAACAACAGAAATAAGTAGAATAACACAGAGTTCATTACTACATGAGATTTTGCTATTACTACAGGAACTACAGGTGGTAGAGTGATTCGTCATTTGCCGAACAGGGATTATCAGTGGAACCTGCGCTTTCTCTAACGCCAAAGTTGTCGTTGCAACCCATCCTGTGGGCACTTGCATTTCACCGATCTCCCTCACTGAAGGCAGTATGAAATTGTACGTGTTCACTCATTCTTTTTTAAAATTCCCTTCCAAAAGAAAAATAAAGCAAGTAGATCATCTTAACAAAGACCAAGGATAAAAAAGTTATTGGTTCTGTAACACATCCACTTCATTTTGATGATTTCTAGGAGTCTTTCCCCCTGGCCTTTCCTCAGTGGCCTGGAGGGGCTGAACTAGGCCAGTTTCTCTTTGGGGCCCTTTTGTACCTCAAGGCGAATGCAAGGCAACATGGCACAAGATACCACTGACCCCGTTCCTGACGCTGCACCTCAGCTGGCCTCAACATACACTTCATATGTCTGCAGACCTGATTATGCACCTCTGTTAATTTGCAAGGCGTGCCCTTGGTGTTGCCCAGTCTCCTGAGGCAGCTTCTAGGAGCAGCCACTGATACGGCAATCACCCACTGCGATAAGATCTACTGCACCAAGTTTGACTCTTGGATTAGCTGGAACCCATAATAGCAACATCTGCAGTTCCTGCACCTGTGGTTTGCATGGAGTTAGTTCACATCCTCTTGCAGTGGAGGGGATGTGAGTTAAGCGGGAGAATTTAACTCACTGAGTTTACCTTCCAGTTAACTACTATTTCTGGTTTTCCACTGTATATTTCTTTTAGTAATGTAGGCTGTTTGCTATGGAAGAAGAGATATTTATGGTTTAAACATATAAATATAATGTCAAACAGCATAATGGATGTGTAACCAATATTTAAGTATAAATAGCTCATTATTGTATAAACTGTTACCTCATTATTTTATACATATGTCTAAGTCTGTCTGTCTGTGTACACCTACACAAGCATATTCCATACATATTCACCTACAAATCTTGACTGCAAAACAAAGGCAGACCTTTACAAATCTAACAAGTGTTATCACATAAATTAAAAAAAAAATTACATATAACAGGCCAGCATGCCAAATAGCTGTCTTAACATTTTTATATTTGGCATGCAGATGATACCTTGTACTTAAGAGTTGAAGATGTCACCTGAACAGAATGCTCTTCAGATATTTTAAACTGTGCAAAATTCAACATACCCTATCTTATAGCTCTTTTCCAAGCTATGTGACAAATGGCTATACACTTTAAATAAAATAAATAACTTGCATCTAATTTGCAGATTCACCTTGCACAGACCTCTTTGGAAAATCTTATGTACTGCTTTCACCTTGATGTATAATATTGTGAACATGTACATTGTAACCATCACCAAAAATATTTTCATAGGGTTTTCATCTCTCCCAAGAGAGTTTAAAACTCAGACGGAATTCAGGACTTTCATTTTACATTCTTCCTTAGAAAATCTAATGTTCCCTTCCATTTATTAATTTTAATTTAAACGCTCAAAAGCCTGTGCATAGAAAATCAAGTAAAGTAGCCACACACACCTGGACATAAGCTACAGAATGAATTAAAGCAAAAGCTAAAGTAGAATCTACAATCTGCACATTTCAATAACTCTTGAAGTGTTAGACTTTTCTCTATGAGAGAAGCAGTTCCTGTTCGGACACTGTTTAACATGGCAGGCAGATTCTATCCAGCTGCTCTTTTTATATCCAGGGAAACAGAAAAAACAGATTGGAGATGTATCACTATTACTTTTGCAAGCTCCTATTTTGAATGAGCTGCTTACAACACGGAAAACAGCTTACTGATTCTTTAATGAGTGGAATACATAGCACACTACTTGATATTGTATAGCAGGTATTTCTGGGAATGGGATGTTATTCTACAATAGAGTACAAAATTAAACTATTAAGAGTAAAAATCAACAGCACACAGGTGCAAAGGATAAATATCATCAAATAAATAAATAAATAATACCATTCCTGGGATATTTATGAGAAGTGTTACTTATGTTATTACCTTAATTATATTAGTCATATAAATCATAATTAGGCCAAAATGTTATTTAGAACCACTTTAAAATATATATATATATACTGATAGTCTCTGAATTAAACCAGCCAAGAACCAAACTACTTAAAATGGAACAGTAAACCATGTGCTGATACATAGCAACAAAGCAACAAAGCTTGTTTTCTGAAGCCATAAAGTTTTAACTGTGTATATTCAAAATGTCCTCAGCTCTCATAATTTTATGGATATCAAAGGCAACAAACTTTATTATTATATTGTATTTTATGGCCTTACGCTCTGAATTTTAAGAGAACAGTACAGAATTTGACCCTGATAGTTAGAAGTGTCATAAGCGTCCAGTGTCACCAGTAACCATTCACTTGACAGTTGACCAAAATTCCTCCAAGGAACACCCAAACCCTCAATTTTTCATTAACAGATAACTAACATCCTTTCTGACTTATCAATTATCAATAAGGGTATAAAGAATATTTTAAAATAGCTACCGTCATCAGATAATAATATAGAAATACCTATACTATCTCCTTTTTTTAAAGGTGCCAGCAAAAAAATCAGTTCTCACCCAGAGAAGAGCTAAGGAAACCACCTGCCCTCCTGTTGCAACACAAGAAAAACAGACTACTAATTCTCAATACATTTACAAGATTTACCAAATGATATTAAAAATGGCCAACCAGTACACCAATGCACCTCCTCCTGGGGAGAGTGAAGGTTTTATTTCCACTGTACTTTCCTACCCCACTGAATCTCATGGAGTGTGAGTGCTATATACCTCAGTGCTGGATATGCATTAGTCCTGTGGTAATTTTCCTGACATTATACATCAGAGAGGCTCATGCAGCCTGGAGATAGATTCAAGATTAACAGATATTTCTCTTTGAAATCCTACGTAGGAGTGCCTGAATGTTGACAGAAAACAGATTTATAGCTAATGCAATGGAGGACTTAGTATTTAAATATTTAAACTGTAGTTAGCACTGGGCTTGCCACCTGCAAAATGCTGTCCAAACATTCAGCTTTGTTTTATGAGATTATGCTATGTTCATTGGCATAGCTGGTGCAAAACAGAGAGGCCAAACTGATGGGTGACGTCTTTGTCTTACCTCTCAGGGATATTCTGGTTTTTGTGCATACAGCCAAACCCGGGATGTTTTTTGGGGTACATTGCTCCATTTCAATGTGCGCAAATCTATCACATTCCCTATTCTCTTGTTCCATAGAGAAATGACATGGGGATAGCTCGTGCTTGCAGATGACCTCACAGTACAAGTTGTTTGGAAGAACATATTCAGCTTTTCAAGCAAGTTAACTGTAAGTGGGTATTAACTGTTCTAAGTACAAACCACAACAATAGCAGCACACAATTCCTGTTCAATTATATGAGGTATCGGGTCCATAGATAAGCTCCCACATACAACATGACAAGTTGAATGCGTTGGGATATTCTAGTGAAAAACTGGTTTACCCATTGAATTTGAGCTTGGGGATGCTGAAGATATTTTCTAAAGCTTTTGTACAGGGAAAAAAAGGGGTTGGTTGGGAAATGATGGCAAGAAAGAGAATTTCCCTTCTTCAAACACCAAAACACAGTGTTAGGTACTAAGGATCCTGGCTAATAGATACCATATTCCTGCAGCCTTTGTAGTAAGATCATATGACTCCAGCATTTTGTGAGTATTTTACCTTTCAAGAGTCTTTAAAATTAAATGTAGTTTCAGAAATTTAAACACTCCACTGAGGGTTTACATTCTGTATACATCTAAACCAGCTGTCCTATACATTCTCTCATTATGCGCATAGGGAATGCCAATATTAAATTCAAAACAGACACATGTTCTGTTTCTTTTTCAACAGTGTGAAGTTCAAAAGAATAAACATTGCCTATTGTTAATTAAATGATATATACACTTATGTTTTTCAAATTCATTTCCAAAACACATGGGTTGAGTACCTAACTGCATTGCTAAGTCACACACCAAGAGAGAAGTCAGCAAAAATTACAGCTGTCCACTGCAGCTGCGGTATCCATTATGCTGGTATTTAACAATAGACCACAAAATAAATCCCATTGCAGGCCAAAGCTAGGGACAAGGATGGACTATAAATCAAGCAAGTAGCATCACTGTTGAACTTTTAAACAACATCTCTCAATTAGAGAAATCTCAGTAACGGATAGGCAAATTTTGCAAGTATTATACCAAAATTCTTAAAATAGATCACTGAATATTATGTCATTACATTTTTTTTAGGAATACAGCTAGGATTTAAACTTCACATTCACATGACTTTCTGAACAAATCTAATTTTAATGTAGAGATGCTGGGGTGGTTTTCCATGCTGGAAAGGTTACATGCCCGAAACCCATTTTCTTGAGATGCACAGTGCAAATACATGCTCTAACGACAGCTGTAGCTGTGTCTTGTCACATGAAACCAGAAAGGCTGGTGGGTGTATTCTGTCATGTATGCATGTCACACACCAGGCAGAGAAGGGAGGAACAAGACTATGGATGTAGCAAGAGAGGGTTTTCTGGTTTTGTGTGAAGGGACATGCATATTCCTAAGGATATAACATACAAACAGAAACACTCCTAGAAGAGAGGTAATGTATAGACAAAAAGTCATATGCTTGCACTTTACCTTAGTTGATTATTTTTGTAAGTATATCCTAAATTTAAAATTCTAATATATTGGCACAATTTTTGCCAGTATGTGGAAAACATTCTAAAATAACTCACCTTAACCTGACAGTGGGAAATTAATATGGAACCCAAGGTGCTGACTTGAACTTTAAGCTCCTTAAGAGACAGCAATTGCTAGAGAGGTACTGACAACTTTAGAAGCCTAATCTGACCCTTTGGTGAAAAGATTCACCAAAAGCTGTTGGAGATTCTTCCATTCCTGTCCCACAAATAAAATCAACCTTTAAGGAAAAAAAAGCCACCAGCCTCCTTAAGCTTCTGCTTGTCCTCACTTCTACATGTTACTGTGGGGTCTACTCTCAGTGGCTTTACCTGCAGGCAACCTTCTGCCAACACTCTAGGGAGACTCTTGGAAATCTAATGCTATCATTTTTCATTGCAGAAAACACCTTTTGGACTTGAGATTGCAGTAGTGACTCCAGAAGGCAGGTTGATTGTTGGTATGCATTAAAATACACATTGAAAGCCGCTAATGTTTAGTTTTGGTGACTTTCCTTGATATATAGTAGTAACACAATTTTTCTAGAAATCCAATGCTTGATTTTTTTTTTTTTTTTGAGGATTTGCATCATCATCATAAACCTTACAGCTAGAATTCAACTGTACTTATGTGATGAATGCAACTGTACACATGATGACTTTATAGCTGCAGTTGTTGTGAAGCTGAAAATTTTTAACAAATGCCAAGGAGCATAAAAAGTTACAAATAGTATAAAATCAAGGTAAAAGTTTAAAATAATATAAAACATCAAGGAAAGTAAAACAAAACCAGAACTCACAGTTTTGAAATGTAAATTATTCCCTAGAAAATGCTGGAGAAGTTGTGGGTCTGCAATTATTTCAACACTGCAAAATAATTCAACAACATTTGGTACCAACTATCCTTAGTGCAGTTTGGGATTGCGCTAGCTTTGGTTACAAATTTCATAATATATATGCAGGATTCTTGCAGTTCTCCTCAGATGTAATTCTTTAGGGATATTTTAAAGATGTCAAACTGTTAATATCACTTGGAGATTGGAAGAATTCAGAAAGAAATCTGGATTTCCTGTTGTGTCTTGATGTTCTGGGTTGTAGTCAAACTCCCACTGAAATCTGTGGGATTACCAAGTCCTGGCTCCTAGTTTTACATCGCAGACCTTCACAAGAGGCAATTCACAGTGGTTCATTTGTGCTCTTCAACACAGTCAATATAGTCACCATGAAAAAGAAAATTACAAATAAGAAGTAGTTGGATGAAAGTCAGTTTTCCCTGACAGACCTTTAGGGTCTAAGTCAGGTTCTTAAAATTACATGCACATCATATGGCTGACTCCTCAGTGTCTCAGCCCGTCCTCTCCTCCAACTAGTCACAGTTGGGATGTGCTTGAAACTTCTAGTGAAAACTCAACACTGCAAGATGGAGAGGCCATCAGACAAGCCAAATCTTTCCTTCCAGCTGACCTACTTCCTGGGCAAGGTGTTAGACGTGAAGGACTATGCAGCTGGGGAGAGCAGCTTCAGAAACCCACACTCCTTAGCATGCACACTCAATGGAAAGTCCATGGGACTTCTCTAGACATATTTCCATGGTATCTCCAAATACCATCTCTAATGATTAATTCTGCCTGCAGGTTGCAATTTCTTCTCTGCCATTTCTGTTATTTATCTCCTGTCCTATCCTAACTTGGTTTTGTTTTATTGTGAGCAGGAGCTCTGTTTCGCATGACTGAGCACAGCCACACAACAAAAGACCTACCCTTACATCTTCTCACTTTTTAAAGGGTGGCTTAACCAGTGTAATTGATTCAATTGCTGTCTCAGTCAGATAGCAATTGCCTGCCTGAAAGGGATATATGAGTGAAGGATAATAATTATCTTTTAATTTTCAAAAATGCACTTATTTTTTTCCTGTGGAAATATTTTGAGTTATCATAGTTTTCTGTTGTTGTCTGACCAATGTCAGAAACATGTAGGAAATACCTAAATCTTAACAGAAACATTTCAGCTAAGAAAGAGATGTATAAACATTCCTATTTGAAATAGACTTCACAGCTTAAAGACCTGCTGTTAGTCATTATTCTTATATAATTCTTAACCTTCTTTCATGATTGTTTCTCTTTTCAAAAGCCTTAATATGATTTCAGCATGAGTGCAAAACCTCAAAAATTGCATTTTTGTTTTTATAGAACAAAAACTTTTCCCTGTACTCACCTATTTCCATTTATCTAAAAATGCATTGTACGGAGAATTCTGAGTTACTGTGAACTCTGGCATAATAAAGCCCTTCTAAGTTCTTTTGAAATGTGGCTGGAAGTTGTAACTTTCTGAAAATAACTTCTTTACTGTACTCTGTATGACTTCAGCACCAAATCTCTGTCTTGGTTACCCTTGCATAGTTCCATGCATAGAGTTTTCCCTGTAACTTAACACGCAAGACAGTTCAAACAGATCAGACTCCTGGTCACAAAAGACATTTTCAGAGTACCTGCTTATTCAAGTAGAGCTAAGCCAACGAAGGACCCAAAACAGCCTTCTGAACACGTGCACCCAAGTACAACAGCAAGTGTGGTTGCCATCCTAGCCTTGCCAGTAGAGGATTCGTGCACCCAGCTGTTGAAATACACCCTAAACAAGCAAAATGTAAAACCTGCATTTGAACATATGTTCCCTTCCCTTCCTCTTCCAGAAGGGAAAAAAAACAACAAAACTATAAAGCCACAATAACTTATTTTTGAAAAGAAAAAGGAGTTACATTTTACCTTTTTTTTTCTAATATAATGCAACTAGTTTACACAAAGAAAGCATGAAAATGTAGAATGCTAGGGTTTGTAATTTAATTGCTACTATGTGTGCAGCCATATTTTAAAATATTCTGGATTTTCAGGCAGGTAAATTCATAATGTGAATATTGCATTAATATTGTAGAATATGATCCTGCAAAAGAGTTATGCATGTATTAAACTTTACATATACAATGAGTGCCATTGAATTCAGGAGCTGGCTTGAAAGAGTATTGCAAATGACACAGTTCCAAAAATAATGAACTGCATTATTCATTACATATATAAGAAAATAGCACAGTATATACATATGTATGCATGCGTACATTTTTATTATAGATATGAGCTCCGGTTAAGTTTGCTTAATATTTTTTAATATAATACTTTGGTTTCAGTTGCTTATATCTTTGCTAAGCTGTAATTATTTTGCTGAAATTTTCCAGGCTAGATGTTTGCCTCAGATGAAATTTTATTTTTTAACTTTTGGCAAAAGCATTTTCTGCCTTTCTGAAAGAAAAAGGAGGTTAGGGAAACATGTTATTTGCCTGTGTTAAATAAAAGTCGAAACCTTTTTCTTTACCGGGAAGGTCTTATGCCTTGATGCACTGAAGCAAGAATAGGAAGTATGGCAGGACGGAGAGAAAGAATAACATGCAAAGGTTTCCCTGGTATCCAGGATGTGGTTGTTACTATGATAGAAAATCCATTTCTCAAAAATTGGTATTTCTCATGCAATAAATACATCAGAGGTCGCTAGATCAGTCACCTCAGTCACCAAATGTTCTGCTGTACTGACCATGTTCTCCCCTTCAGTTCTGGCCACTAAAGTACATCTCTTGGAGAAGGAGCTTCCTGCAGCTGCCAGCTGCATAGTTTATGAAATGGAGACTTATTCTGTGCACAAAAGATTCCAGCAATTCTCAAGACAGTGTTTGCTTTCAAATGATAGAGATTAAAAAAATAAATAAATCAACAATATTTCAATAATATTGAGGTTGCTGACTCAGGAATAACATACATCTCATGGCAGGAGATGAAAGTCTACACATAAACCTGCCAGTTACGCAGGGCTTGATTCAGGTGGCCAAATGTGAAGTGTCTAGCGCCATCTGAGGTGCTGTGGGGTATCTGAGATGTTCCCACAGGGCTGGCACAAATGCCACAGACCTCTGGGAGACCCGCAGTCTTCTGGAGTGGTAGCTGGAGGCCACAGTGGGCAACAGGAGGGTGCTTTCAATGTCACTGGCCATCTATACTGGGGTACAGCAACCCATAGCCTCACAGCTACACAACACCTGAACTTAAACTAGCACAGAGGAAGAGAAGGGTTTGATCAGAAGGGCTCATTTTATGAGAAGAGATTAAATAAGAGCTAAAGTTTCCAGTTTAGAGAAGTGAAGCTTGAAGGTGTTGCACCATGGCAGCTTAAGCTGATGTAATTCACAGCTACCATATGCTTGTCCTTTTTTCTATCTATTATCTCTTTCTGTCTTTCTATTCCAGTGATGTGGTCCCTCCCTCTCCTTTGCACCACCACTAGCGCATGTGCAGTCAGGCGGCGCTTGAGTTTAGGGAGCTGCTGTGGGAGGCAAATAACCCAGCATTTCAAGTAATTAAACTTCCACGGACCTGCAGTCTGAAAGATGTGATGTAAAAGAAATCAGGGGAAAACACGGGAGAGGTAAAAGAACTATTTAATCTAAATAGAATGTTGATGTGACAAAAAAATCGCTCTAAGCAATCAAAAAGAAATGTAATCTAGAAATTACAGAAGAGTCTCTAAGCATTACCACCTTGTATTCTAAAATAACCTTCCAGTAGAACTAATGAGAAAAAAATCATAAATAATGCAGCTTGACCAATTTAATAAAGGGATTATATGATGTGGTGGTCTGTTCTACAACATTGGATTTACTGCATTTGCCTGTTACGCACCTTCAGCATTGTCCACATCCTTCCTCAAGACCAAATTCCCTGTTCATAAAGCAGCTAGCAGCGATGGACACAAGCGTGATCCATCGGCGTAACCCACCACATGAGGCTCTCACGCTGAGAGAGCAGCAGGTTACTGAGCGTGTTGTACTCATGCCCTCCTGGCACTTCCCACTCCAGTGCCGTGCTAATGATCCAGGAGGGCTCTTCCATCACTACACCCAGGACTCCCCGGTTTGGAAAACAACAACAACAACAAAAGCTACTACTTTTTCAGCCCTGAATTAAGGTCTTGTCCTTGTGTGCAACTTGTAATTACATGAGATCCATTTCTTTTTTCCACAGGCTTTTAGAAGGACCATTTAAAAACACTCCGCTAATATACTACATATGTCCTGAATAACACGTGAGGTGGAAGTTGTTAGCACCTACAAAACTAGCTACAATATGTTTCTCAGGCCAACACGAAGGTAACTCTACTCCAGTTACTCATTTCATTGTGTGCTATAGTTCACGCATTCCCTCAGGACACAATTTTTATTTTTAGAGAAGCCTCTATTTGCTGACTGTTGTGAAAGGAACACTCAGGAGATGCGATTAGCAGTCACTTGTTTCAGTAAACATTGAATGTAACATATGCCTCTCAAGTAATGTGTATCCAAACATACAATTTACAAATAATTAACATCATGTTAATTAGTCACATTAATTTATGCCACTTTGTGGAATTATTTCCTCAGAGTCTTTAGGAATGCTGCCAGCAGTTTGAGCCAAAGAGTGTGAAAATTTGCTTGAAGTAACTGTTGTGACTGGCTGTGACACACAGCTTGAACAACAAGCAATGAGGGGCCGTAACGACTGACTGAAGATCACCCAGCCTCGGCGGTGGGGTGCTGCTGGCATCGCACACGGCGCGGGGCGGCCTGGGGACGTCCCGGGGGGAGCGGCCTACGCGGGGGCACAGCCGCCGCCGCCTCGCGTCCTGCCCCGCCGTGCTCGGAGGCCACGTGAGTAAGGTGATCAGCCACAGCCTGACAAATTCCTGTAATTACGGCGGGTTACTTCAGATGACGAATCTTACAAGAAAGCTGTTGAAACCAAACATAGCTTCAGAACTGATAAATGCCAAAATTAAGCTTTAACTTCTCAAAAACAAAAGAGAAGCCATTTGGAATATTGGCACAATCTCAAAAAAATCAGGCACAGCTATTCTTAAATGTGTGAGGATGGAGCCACTAAACACAGCTGTACATCTCAGTAGTACAATATGAAATGTGCCTCGTAGAGAAGAATAAAAAGAGTCACAGTCTAAGAACTGAGATGGTGATGCCAAACACAGTCAGAAACAAAGGAAGCGATCTGCAGTCACTTATGTTTTGCAATCAATATTTCTCCTTTCATAAATAATGATAAATTAAAACTGCGTAACATTTGCATTGGGATTGCGACTGTTCAATTTTTAGGAAAAATACAACAACTCTAAGTAAGTAACTGACTGGGCAAGGAAGAGCATCACCAATGTATGTTAATATATCCAAATTGTGGGGATGTTACAAACTCCTCAGTTTGCATTATATATTCATTAGGTTTCTACAGAAAAAAAAAAAAAAAAGCAGACAAAAAACTGCTCAAATTATAAACACACAGCATTACAGGAAGGCCACACTAAGACTGATAACTGGACACACTGAGAGGCAGGCAGGTATACAGACGATAATGTAAAAACCTGTGGGCCCTGAGAAATGTATTAAGAATTTTTTTTTAATCCTTCTTCCTGTGCCAAGGACCATGAGCCATGATGCTAACACAAACTGACTTATGCATCCTCTGAAAAAACTACACCGTTGGCCCAGGCTTGGGCTTTCAGTGTGGGGAAAATTCCCATTGGTGCCTGTCTTGCCTTACTGCAGCAGAAGGACCTTTGTTCTCCCCCAGACAAACGCAGTACTTCACTCAAGGACTTTTAACTATTTGCTGGGAAACACAAAGCTTTTCTTCGGTTATTGTAAAACTCTTCAGAAACAACTACTGTGCCTTTAAACAGGACTGAAGAGGAATGGTATTGCCCTGATCTGCTGCTCACTGGACTCACCAGACAAATTCTGTTTTTCAAATGACCCACACTGCAGTTTGCACAGTGTACTTCTACACAGCACCTGTGTATATGAGCATATTAGCAAACACTGCCTGTGCTTCTTAACAACCTCTAGAAAGAGTCTGCACCATATTCAGTGCACATTAAATGCCATCTGAGATGAGGATGACACATAAAAGTTTGAAACTATCAGCTTTCATATACTTTTTCTGCATACAGCTACAGACAGAGATATCAACATGCATGTTCATGACTGCATACCATTGCACATAGTCTAAGATTATTTTCCCCAGTCCTGCAAAGACCCTTTCCCAGAAATACTGGAATCATTGCAGGTTATCTGGCATAGCCAGTTGAGATGGCTATATAAGCAAGCAAACAAATAAATAATATATAATACATATTATATATAATTTATATATATATATATATAAAATCATCATTATTGTCATTGAATATTCTGATATGTATAAAAAAATACTATATTCCTATATCCCAAATACCACAACTTGTTCTTAGGGATGTTTATCTGGCTCATTTTGTCTTTTACTGTCCTTATCTTTTTAAAATAATTAACCAGACTCTTGTAAAACAGTGTCTGAAAACGTGAAAAGTACCCAGCAAATTCAGGATGTCAATAAGAATTTGAAAGCAGGGCATCTTTCAGTGGGTTTAGATACACTCTGCCCTTCCAAGTGAATGGAAAGGAAGCAATAGCATTCTTCTCTAAAGTGCACTTAGTAGTAGAAGCAGCCATTCTCACTGTATACTCATTCTGAACTTATTTTAAATGGTAAGGGAGGTACCCCATCTTTTCTTAGAGCCAATGATAAAACATTCATTATTGATCAGATTTTTTCTGGAAGTATCTGTTACAGAAAATAAGTACCCATTTCTAGGTAAGGTTTTCAAGGAGTAACTTTAATGACTCAGTTCAACTTCTCTAAGGGCTGAACATCCTTACAGCCAACATCCTCTCAAATAAAGATGTTGAAAATATTTATATTTATGTAGACCTGGATTCTGTGCATATACTCTCTGCATTCAAAGATTTGTGGTAACCTCCTTTGTTGAGTCTGATTCTTTGACAATTAAACAAAAATTTCTTCTTGTCGTTTCTAACGCTACTTCTGAGCCTTCTGCTAGAGCAGTCCATCTTGCTGAAAAGCCCCCACAGTACATTCAGCCATGTCTGGACAGATGGTATCCTTATTATATTCAATAGGAACATTTCAGTCCTACTTTCTATTGTACCATCCCTCATCCCCCTTCAGTTTGTCTGTTGTGCCCACCTGTTGTCTGTCATGATGTATTTTGAGTGTAAGTTCTATTACAGCCCTTTTTAAACATATAATTTATTACTTGTGAGTATACAGCAGCAACACAAAAGGAACCTGTGTACTAACTGGCCACAAAACAGACCACATTAGAAACATGTACCATTAATTAATAAAAATTAATGGCAGCTATGCTGGAGACAACATAAGAGAGAAGAGTCTGATTCAGGAGACAGTAAATGACTTTCTAGCTTGGGTTGAAACATCATTTTCTAAATTAGTTTGAGTTTAATTTATAATTTATACACTCTGTGGCCATAGGGGATTGCTCTGGTCATCTAGTCTGACCTTGTCTATATACAGGATGGAATTCTTCTGAGATGCAACTTTTTCAAGAGTTCTGTCATTTCATTTTAGAGTCTCCAAGTGATGAGTCTGCTACATTCCCTGGTGAGCTGATCCAATGCTAAACTACCTTAATACAAGGAAAATCCGTCTCCTTCAAGGCTGAAGTTGTCTAAGTTCAACTTTTACCCACTGGACCCTTATGTGCCTTTGTTTGCAACATTTAAGCTTCCATCAAGCCTGTCTTCCATGGGTAATTATCCATGTCCAGTCCTAAAGTTACAGCTCAATCATCAAGTGATTCAGCTCTTTCTGCTCCTTGGATAATTCCTTTAAGACTTCTAATTGTACATTTTCTGGGCCTTTTGTTTCTACAGCATTTAATTATAGCAGATCCTATTTCATATTCTCTTTCACCGCAGATGGTAAACCTCTCATTTCATCCACCATATCATCTTCTACTTCTCTTCAAACATTGAAGAGAATTATTAATTGAACATTCCTGACTTTTCTGTATTATTTGATTTTACATTCTACATATTGCAATGGACGTAGTCTTGGATTAAGGTGATTTTTATTCCTAATATGCTCTAAAATATTTTTTACTATTTTAATTCTATTTCTACTTACAACTCATTGGTTTCTTTAGCTTCTTGTATCCACTGCATGCATTTTTAACCTGTAATTTAAATTCACTTCTTCTACTTCCACATTTTCCATTATTTCTGTATTTACTTGTATTTACTTTTTAAAGACGATTCTACATGTCATCTGTCAGGGACTTTTTGGAACTTTTTTCAATGTTTTTATAGTCATGGCTTTTGGATCAACCAGCACAATCTCTTTCAACAACACGAAGGATTTACAATTCCAATTTTAAATATAATATTGCCATCATTTATGCCAAGAGAGATTTAAGCTTTGGTGAAAAGTTATTTAAAATTACTAAATGCAGACATTATTGGCTGGTGCCATAATTTTTATTCACAGATATAAGCAGTTCATGATCAGAAGTTGCAACAAATCTTTTTTAGATAATCAGTTAATGCAGATAATCATCATGCAGCAACAGGGGAATCTTAATGTTCACTAGGATTTATGTGCCTAATGGGGAAAGCCTTTTCTTCAGAGTGTATCAGGTTTAACGGTGTCTTAGTTGGAGAGGAAGGACAGAAGGATGGAAGGAAGGAAGGGAGGAAGAGAGGAAGGAAGGGGGGGAGGAGGGGGGGAAGAAAGAAAGGAAAGAAAGGAAAGAAAGGAAAGAAAGAAAGAAAGAAAGGAAAGAAAGAAAGAAAGAAAGGAAAGAAAGAAAGGAAAGAAAGAAAGAAAGGAAAGAGAAAGAAAGAAAGAAAGAAAGAAAGAAAGAAAGAAAGAAAGAAAGAAAGAAAGAAAGAAAGAAAGAAAGAAAGAAAGAAAGAAAGAAAGAAAGAAAGAAAGAAAGAAAATGAAAAAGAAAGAGGAAGAATGAGAGAGAGAAAATATGAGGTTTAATTCCTGGTGGGGTCGCCCATATACACTCAAAAATGCTAAGCCATGTGCCTGATCAGAGGTTTGAAGAGTGTTTGGCTCATATGAAGATGAATTACTGAGACAAGAAAGAATGTCTCACTTGGTCATTTCCTGAAACACTGTAAAATCGTTCCCAGAGATACATTTCTGTGACTTTTCCCAACCCGTTATTTACTTATTTTTTTAACCAAAAGCAACAGTTTTATTTAACCAGTTCTCAGTGAAGAGCACTGTACAGCCCTTGCTATAGTCTCCCATAACATTTTGTCTAAACCTCCTCTTTCTCCTCTTTTTCACTGTCAGCTGCAGTTCTTGTCCAGACCTCACTCATCAGTTCTCTTCTCTCCCTTTCAAAGAACTCAACTTGCATTTTCACGCACTGGTGGTTGGTCCATACCCACTCCATTACAAGGTTCTTGCAAAGTCTCCCAAAAACTGGCTCCTGCTTTGTCATGCATCTCTTTATGGTTCTACTGTGGCAAAGAGCTACAGCAGTGAATTTTGGGGAACAGACACAATGCCTTTCTGAAGCAAGAAGAAAAGGTGATCTTGGAGAGAACAGCACGCCTGCTTCCTGGTGAACATGGCTAAATGTGTTTCTTTATGCTCACATATGGAAGAGGAAGACAAGACAGCCTTTAAATTCTCCCTTTACGTAAGCAAAGGCATAAGACAGGCACAGCCCCACTTAAATAAAGGCAGACATATGCAAAAAGGGACTCGAACTCTGGCCATAGATGGCTGAATAAACAGAGATATGAATTCTCTCATGGGTGGGGGTTTTAGTTGGTGACGTGGCAGTGTCTCCTTCTATCACAGAAATATGCAGATGCATGCAAAAGCACAATTACACAAATGAGTTTAATTTACACAGTGAACCCTCAGAGCTGTTAGTTTGCATGAGATGTGCATTATTTGCTTGATAGTCAATCACAACTAAACTTATAAGTCAAATATATTAAAAATACAGTACTTAAAAGCTTGCTCAGAGCCTTGATGTAAACATCGCATAGTTCATACTGATGGATGACTAACTATACAATAGCCCATACTGAACCAGCCCAGAGCACAGATTTGTTGTAGATGTTATATATTTATTAACTTTAGGGAAAGGCTAAATAGAAGGTATTTCCAAGTGTTCCTAGCCTGCCTGTGTATGTGCATATTTGTCTGGGAGTTTTGTTTAGTTCCATTTCTGAGAGTTTTTTGAAGACTGAAAAACGGACCCCATTTATTTATAACACTAGCAGACTCCCAGCAAATCTGCATGTCAGGGTGAGATTGGATTCCATAAATGAGAGGAGTGAAAAAAAACACATCCTTTTAACATGGCAGCATGCGTGCCTGTGTGGGCACGTGCATCTACAGTTTGAAAAAGCCAAGCCTCACTTTAGATCTTAGGCTGTCAAATTATCTTTGCGCAACCTCACAGGCAAGCATAAATTGCAGAAATTAATTTAGAACAAACAACAGGTGGTGACCTCTGGTATAACTGAAGTGGGTGAGGGACATAAGCAGTGACCAAGGCAAACAGAACCCATGGACACATTCTGCCCCACCCATGGGGGATCACAGAACCTGGAATCCAAGGTTGTTGTTTTTTTTTAATAAATGTCAATGCAGAATTGAAAATATACTTTAAAATGCATTTATGCTGTGTGTTCACATCTTCACACTGTTTTATCTCTATATGAAAAATATATAGTGAAAGAAGTGAAGACAACAAGTGTTTAAAGGAAACTTGGTTGTTTCAGCTTTTTGTTCTGCTTTGAAAGCCTTCCTCCTTAGACATATGTTTTTGCTTAGAACAAACAGAGGTGAATAAATCAGCTGATCAGCATTCCCCTAGAGCTGCCTGTATTAACTTTCTTGGCATGATCTCACCACCTCAGTCAACACGACTTAAGAGTTTCTCTAACAGTTTATTCGGCTTTAATTCTATCCTGTTCCTGAACCTAAACTTCCATCTACTGAACAGAAAAAAGGAAAGTTTGTACAAATGGAGAGTCCAGGCATTCACTGTCATAAGAAGCAGAAGTTCCCCTCACAGACCTGAATTAGTGAGCTGTATTTTTTCTCACATAAAAAGTTCTCCATATGGTCAACTTTGTGTTTGGGAGGAATTATTCCAGAAGGAAAGTAATCTTTGTGCCTTTACCCTGGTCCCCCATATTACTAAATCCGATACATTCACCTCTCTTCTCTCCAGATGCCTCTGCCTATCACTTGGCTGCAAGAAACAGACAGCCCATTTGAATAAAATAAATTGTGGGGTAGTGCCATGTGGATGTATTTGGAGACACTGGCTCTTTTTCTCACCACTTGTGAACACACTCAGGAAACAAGTAGATGCAAATCACCGACTTGTTCACTCAGATGTTTACTTATGGGCTTATTTTCCTAAGTGACTACATACTTACAGCCAATAATGAGGCCTTCGTTTTCACCTAACAAAGGGGCATTTGGGAAGGAACAGATGTAGGACGCAATTTGGCAGCCACCGCATGTCCCCAGCAGCAGAGTGCCGTACAGCCATGTGGTGAGAGAGGCAGAAGAATCACGCTCCTACTCCAATCCGTGTATCATCCCCACGAGAGGACCGGGGGCATCCACATAAAGGGACCGGCGTTAGTGGAGACGCGGCAGGGCCGCGCCAAGCGGCGTGCCGAACCCCAGTGAGGTGGCAGCAACGGAGGCCGTGTCCCTCGGGCTGTGTCCCCTGGGGGCCGCAGCCAGGTGATGCAGAACCGCACAGCATCCTCCCCGGCTGTGACCCACACGGCGTGGAAGAGCTTGCAGTCAGGCTGGGAAACAAGGCTGAATGAGCCAGGGGGACTGCGTACGAGAAGAAACTTTCTGCTTCAGCGAGCTGATTCTCTTCCCCCAGAACCACTCCCAGCAAAGGCTGAGTTTTCTCCCAGCTCTGCTTCAGCCTGCTGCTAACTAAGCGTGAGTCGGTATCAGCACAGCACTGCCTGCAGTCTCCAAGGGGCCCTGCCTTCCCACGAAAACCGGCCGCTGGTGAAACAGGCATCAACAAAGCGTTTTGCTCTAAATCAGCACTCACTGCTGGGACGCCGGCTGGAAAGAAGCGTTCACGCTGCGGCGCGCGCGGCCCTGCGCCGAGACGTCCCCGCCGGCAGGCCCAGCAGGCTGAGCTGAGAGGGACGGCATTCAGAAAATTACCAGAAACCCTGCTAAAACACACATCATAGCATCCACTCAAAGACGCTAAGTGCTTGATTCCCTCTCTTTGATCAACACTGAATTTTCATAAAACAGCAGAACATTTCTCAGATCTACACGGAGAATTGGATTTAGTTTTCCAGGCACACACCTTTATCCTCTACCATATAAATAAATGTGCTTCTAGGATTTTTCGACTTTTTTTTTTTTCCTTGTTTGACTTATTTTCCCCCTGTTCTCTTCTAATTCGCAGCTGTTGCTCCTGGACATGCCAGTCTTCTTACGAGAAATAAATCTAAGGTCCTGACCACTTGGGGACATTGGAAATCTTGTAAAAAAATGGAGGGTAAGGTGCTAGTTTTGCTCAGCTTGCCAAAATCTAATTTGGGTTGTCACATTATTTCTTTGTAACTTTGCCTTGTAATTTCAGCTGGACAGAGCTGCACTCCATTACCATCCTTTGTGCAAGAGCTGCTTCCTGTGGCTACACTTCTGGGGCAAGCAAATTCAACCCTTTGCTGGTTGGGTCATACCTTCAAATTTGCTTTTTGCTGTAGTGAATACTTTCTGAGGCAGAATGTCCATTGATATCAAGCACAGTGTTACTAAATAGTGAATAAAAACTGAACACGAACATTAAGATCCCACTTTTGCAAAGCAATTATCCACAGGCTTAAATTTAAGCATACCTCGGCTGAACTGGCGAACCAATCCAGAATTGATAACATGTGAATATGTGAAAGTATATTATTGTCCTATTTAGTCCTGTTGGCTCAACAAGGGCTCTTATCCCATATATAAGAAATAAAATTAGTAAAACATAAATAATAATAATGAATACAGAAGACTATAAGAAAAGTAAAATAGAACAGAAGCACAGTCTTCTGGTATTATTCTAGCTAGCTCAAAAAGCAACCTGTTCAGGGCAGACTATTTGATCTCCTGGGGAAGAATTAAAAATAGCTTTGAGTTTTGTACAGGTATTTGTAAAGAAGGATTACATATAGCTGATTATTTTAACTTTTTTATATTCCTGAGCAAATTCCCCATCTCCCACAAAACAACCAAACCAAACCACACACACACACACAAAAAAAAAAAAAAACACCACACATGCAAAATCACGTTCATCTCCTCCAGTGGTCCTTTACTCTAGTTTTTAAAAGAATCGGGGTGTAGATATTAATGATGTCAAGACCAAAGCTGTTTTGGATACCTAGTCTACCTAGTTACAGCTACAGAACTGTTTGCTAAGACTGTTGCAAGTCATTCTGTGGTGTATTTCTGGGAGAGCAGCTGCACTTTGGAGGAGGCTTTCAGAAGCTACTTGCCCTAATTAGGCTTTAATCTACAAAACCCATTATGTAGATCAGTTTGTATTACTGTAGTTGCATTTAGAATTACCCTTCACGTTGTACTGGAATAAGCATAGGACAGACACAAATGTTTTCAGTTTGCTGCACAAAGTTTTAAGGCTTGCATTTACCAGTGTAAATTGCACGGCAGTCACATCACTGCAGAACCATGCAGAGATTTGCCAGCATTCTGTTTAGCGTCAAGCTGATCTCACATCTTTCAATAGATTTTTTTTTTTTGCATTTCTTTTTCAATATCTACTTTATTAGTACTCCATATAGTCAGCTAAACACATTCCTTCAGTGCTATGTACATAAAATACATTGCATTGGGACAACTGGGGAACTTTTTTCTAGATCAAAATAAATTACATGGAGTAGGTGGGTCAGCAATGAGTCACACGAAAACAAAAATAAAAATGGACTAAATCTATTCCTGAAACAAAAAGCACACAGTTCCTCTGCCCTGCTCTTAAATATTTCCAAACGCTTCATGCGAACACTTTGCAGTGGGGTATTTTAGAGAATTCCTGCAGACTGTGAAATGCAAGTCTTGTTGAAAGCACTGCTGAGAGCAACCTCCATCTAATACCGTGCGTGGTGATAATGCGCAGGAAAGCTGCTGTCTCCCATGCAGGCACAGTGCGGAAGCGCGGTCTGCACAAAGTGTCAGCACCCCTCCTCAGCATCAGTAGGCCACGATTAGCAGCCATTTGAACCCCTTTTCACCTGCATCTGCTCTCAGTCTGTACCAAATGAAGACGTCTGATTTTCAGCTTTACCCGTGACACTCACTTCTGTCTGCACAGAAGATGTTGAAGAGCGTCCCAGCTTAGTTTCTGGGCAGATGAGGCACTGCGTACATCTGCACCGGACAGCTGGTGCAGCAGTGGGCCCTGCCTGCCTTGTCATTTAGCAGGAACCTTCCTCTAGCTGGGCCAGCACAGACCACTTCAGCTATCACAAGCTGAGGGCTGACGAGTGACAAAAAAGACAACAGCTCCTACAGGTGTCAGATCCACCTGCATCAGCTTCTCACATAGCACGCACGCAGTGTATTTTCCCATAAATCATGTTAAACAACACGGGCAGCACCAGTACCTGGGCTGGAAACCTAAAGGCACTATGGTGAGACAGCAATTTCAGCAGAGCCTGCTCTTCCCCAGGGACCTGCACTGCAGCCCTGTTTTCCTACCACAGTGTTTTGGGCCACCGAGCTGCTGGAGGCGTTTTTGAAGGAAATTTAAAAGTCAAGGCGTCTTGAAAGGCCCATGCCACTCTGTGGAGACCAGCAGTCCTGATGCTCGGTATTTTCCATGGGATGGTGATGCTACTGCTTTCGCTGAACCACTCCTACAGTTTCTGTGACCAGAGAGACCTCCTTGCCCAAGATGTGCTGGCTCCTCAGTTGTATTGCTTTTCTGGGCACATTTAAACAGCTGTCACTGATCACTCGTGAGCTGGCCACTGTGATCTAGTTTTTCTTCCATAAAAATAAAAAATCCTACCTGTTCTTCAATGATGGCCCAAATCATTTCAGCAACACAAATGCAATCTGTAGTGTTTCAGACCATTACTCGGAAAACAGCAATTTTGTTTTGTTTTATAAGTGTTGTCTATATAACAATTTAAGTTTGTAAATCACCTCTGGATCCTCCGTGATGAAAGGTGCTATATAAACTCAAGCTATCATTATTCCTACATTTCACTGCTCTGCGATAGATACTACAGCTGCTCCACTCCAGCAATATGTGATCACAGAACCCTCCCTCCCTAGTATTTCTTTTTAACTGGAATTAGTGAATTAACATGAACATCATACCTTCCCCTATACCCCATTCCTCTGTGAGCTTTGGATTTTATGCCTGGCAACATTGCTCTGCCTTTCTGTAAGTCATTTCACTGGAGTCAGAGAAAAGCAATTAAATGGGCTGTTAGGGCGCAAAGTGTGCAGGTCAGTGCAGCATCTGGCTGGCAAACCTTCCTTAAAAACCCCTTAAAAACCCGTGCGGTCCCACCCAGTCCTGAAAGCTAAAGGAGACCCTGTGAAAGCACTTCACGAACAAGCTGCAGCAAAGAGCTCCTTTACAGACAATGGGATGATTTAAGTTACTATTGTTGTATGAGCAAAAGTTATGGAAACTAACTGCTGATTTGTACAGATGATTTAAAATAGGAGGCATTTGATGTCCTGTTCTTTACTCTCCCTTGCTCCCCCAACACCACTTTTTCCTTTTTGCTTCACTGTGCTTTCTCTCCCCAGTGTCACACCGAGCAGGTCCCATTCAGACACGCTTTGCAATTTCCCCTCCTCCTTTTTGCCATGCCGCAGCGATTTGAGGGAGCCAATCGACCAAGCAGATAACAAGCGATCACAGATTCTGCAAGAAAAAATGGCCAGGTAGAAGTCATTTGACAACATCCAGTTGATGTCTTTGGGCAGTGAGGAGGAGTGAAATGTACCAGGCACACTCTGATGAAATTTCTGTCACCAGTGTAAATCCAGCAATACGGCAAAAGCAATCAGAGGGTTAAAAGAATCTTGTCTTTGCCCTTGTTTGCCTCATTTCTTGTTTCTCTCTTAAACTGCACCACTGGGATGAACCACAAGACTTCCCTTCCCCTTATTAAAAAAGCAAAAACTGCTTATGCAGCAACTGCAGCAGGGCTCTGTTGTTAGCAGATAGTAAGGATGTATGAAGATGAGCTACAAACGGTATCCATATCAGCGCAGACACTTATGGGGAAAAAATTGTTCTGTGAACATTACAAATTCTGGCTCTAATTAAACATTCATCTCTCACTCTTCTGGGGGTGGAGAAGAAAATCATCATCCTTTTATACTGTAGTTAAAAGTGGAAAACATTGCATCCAGAAATACAAAGAAGAAATATTTTTCTATTCTGTGACAGCAATGAACACTGAGGGTTATGCTGACTGAAGGTAATTACTACAGCTCTTTGCTTGTTCTTTTAAAGAAAAAAATAAAGGATGGTGCTTGCCACAAAATACTACCTTTTAGAACATATCTGTAAATCATTCCATGCTATAATTCCTTTAAACCATGGATACAAGTGCAGACATGCTCCTCTCCTGGCTGAGTCTCCTGGCCTTAAAGCCATGTGTGAAGATACGTATCTGAGAAGTTGGACAAAGAGACAGACAGAGAAGGAGAGGTGATCCCAGCTGAGACTGGGTTCATCGAGGGAATTAAACACTCTTCATTCCCAGGTCTCTGGTGACGTAGATGTAAGGCACCATCAAGTTGTGCAAGCATGGAAAGAGGACAATGAATATTCCAAACATTTGATGGGGAACGATCAGACAAAAAAAAGCAAACCAAAATGACCAGTCTCGTCAGAGTCTCTTTCTCGCCCTCTCTCACACAAACACTGGATGAAGAGTGGCAAAACCAAGATGCAAGCTGCTTTAAGAGAATAACTCGGAGACATTTTGGAAGGGCTTATACACTGCTTTGAAAACATTTCCGGTTGTTGTTGTTTCTCCCCTATTTGAGTTCTTTTTCTATTATCTGTGCTTTTCTCCTTTTTCATACGATGAATCCTCTAGGGGTTCAATGAAGCCTGAAGTTCTTTCTCGTGGAGGGGAAGAGAGGGGGGTTGTATCTATCAATAGTAATAAACCATTCCAAATGATTGATATAAATGTTTTTGACTTTTCATATGCATTTGGGAAAGGCCTCAGCTGCCAAAGCCCATTGTCCATATTATGCTTCCATTCTCCGTCAATATTCAGGGAAGGGGAAGGCTCACTCCAGTGTTTTTGAAGAGCTGATGGAAATAAATCCAAATGAACTGGAGCTCAGTTCCTTAGAAACACGTTGGCACCATCCAATGCGGAAGAGACTGAGGAGCAGCAATCCATGTGCAGGCCCCAAAGGCCCCGAGGTTAATTTCTGCGTTCTTAGATCACCACCATGGGCTTTCTATCCCCTTTGCTTTGCCCCTAACACAAAAGTTAACTGACACAAAACAATGCAAAGTGACCACTGAGGCCAAAAGAAATGAATAACTGGTTTCACAGCTTCCCATTAAGGAAATGCCATTAAGGAGAAGGGCACGCAAATCCAAGTCAGAAAAGTGACTGAAATGTAGAATACTCTTATTCAATTGTATGACTTAACACCATTGCGAGATTAAGATAAATCTTCACTGTGAAACACTAGTGTTCACTGCAGAAGGTTTGCTCATGCAGTCAAATCAGTAAACTCATTTTTATTTCTCTTCCGGCCCTGTGCTGTCCTGTCAAAAACTTGCTCTTGTTTGCTACATGGACTCTCAATTCCTGACCATAGACTTCTAATGCCTGAACAACCTACACAGCTTCTATATGAGCTAAGAGCTAGATGGAAAAATGACCAACTATCTGTTATTACAGTTTCTAGACAGCAGTGAAGGAAACAGAAACCTGAGATTTTATTTGTAGCTATTGGAGAAGCATGTACATCAGTGTGTATGGCCAGGACAGCCAAGCAGGAACAGCACAGTTTTTCATCCACGTGTGGGTGAAAGTTGGATCTATCAGCTCAATTCCAGTCTCTGAATGCAGAGATCTCATGCAGCCTTTCAGAATATGTCTCTGTAAAATGAAGAGGGATGGTTTGTTTTCCTTCTAGGTCTTTTAGAATGTATGGAAAGCTGAAATATTAATCATACTGCTAGTATAGCAAATTATACGTAAAAAATGACAGAATTTCACTGGGCTAAAACTGAGATAATCCAGAGTGTGTTATAGGATTCAGAAATCTGTGCTTACTCTAGAGACTCATTATTTCATTTTCTGGAAGAACTATCACTTATTTTCTTTATAAAGGAAAACTAAAATAGATTTTATTTAAATATATTTTTTAAATAAAATGAATAATGAAAAAGTTATTTTGTCACTGACTAGATCCTAGATCTATACATTTCAGAATACCTTCTAGCTTTCTTGTCAGCCCTGCTTTGAAGCAGAGGACCAGACCAGACTGCATTCAGACAACCCTACCAACCTAAACACTTCTGTGATTCACTTGACTCACTTTTTGGTTAAGCGGGCACTAAGTATATTTACATTTTCCCCTATCTAAGGATGACAATTCTCAGAGCTTGTTCCACATGCTGGAAATGACCCAGAATTCGAAGTGTTTTAGCCATATCTGTATTCATCTAGCACACGCCTTGAGCTAGTACATGAACATTACAACCCCATCTTATTTGAAGGTTCTCCCTACACTAGGAGGCTAAATTAGCCCCCAGGACTTGACACAAAGTGTCTTTTTATGTCCATGAGTCAGACAAATAATCCAAATTTATTTATATAAATAACCAAATTCCATTTAAACATGAATAAAACTTCAAGATGAAGAAAACCTGGCATTAGTTTAGGCTACAAAATTAATTTCTTAAAATAATATGTGCTTAAACATTTATTGTTACTGCTAAGTTCTCAGAAACCTCCATGTGAACTAGCAGAGTGTACCACAAGGAAGCCAAAAATAAACGTCATTTGTTTTTACCTAACATATACAAAAGTAAATAGGATTTTCTAAATAAGTTGTACATGTCTAATGCAGAATTCTTTGCAGTTCTCTGCCACCTTACTAGTTTTTCCTGGTAACTAACATCTCTTGAGTATAAAACACAAAAAGACAGCTATAATCTGCCTCACTTCTTGACCCAAGTCTAATATTTGTTGAAGGAATGTGTTTTCAAATTATAAGAATATATTTGCATTGTGGTTTTCTGTCAGTTTGGTAGTAGAAGGAAGAAAATGTTCACCAGCTCACTAAAATTATGCGTTTATTCAGAATGTTACCAGAAAAACTCTTTTATCTACCTGCATCTTCTGACATGGTGATTAAGTAAAATACTTTTTTATTTATAACAGGAATTATTATTTAGTTCCAGCACTAAATATTCAGATAAAAGTCTTTATGACACAACTTGCACTAATGTTGGTATGGTTTTCATGGATGGGAATTTGCAAATACCATCCTAAATTCACCCAAATCTGCAAAGAGAAGAGACATCGCCTGCTTCCGTGAATAAAAACGCAAAAGTGGAGACCCTCACAGATTAAGTGTAGGAACGGTTCACAGAACTCAAAATTAACCGCAGAGAAAAAGATCCTATAGGTATTATCTATACTAAGGCAAATATGCCAGCCTCAAAGTTACAAATGCTTAGGTCTGAGCTGAAAAATAACATTAAATTAAATTAAATTAAATTAAATTAAAGTAAAGTAAATTAAAGTAAATTAAATGAGGAGTTTAGGTTCTGATCAGTGTTTTGTTTTTAATTTTCTCTGCCTACCTCTGATTTGTATGCAGTAAGTTTTGCTCTTTCAGATTTCTAGTAAAATTCCTGTTCTGCGTGACTGTATTAGCCTTCGTCTCCTGGGAGTCAGAAATGGTGGCCTGTGGGTGACAGCATCTCTGTGCCTCATTGACAGTGCCCTGAAGAATGCAGTCTCCTATAAACCATTTGCTGATAATTTTACTGAAAGTCTAATGATAGTTGATGACTTTTTTTAAATACCAAGTCCTGAAATGAGAATCAGCTTTCATGTGATAAAAAGAAAATCCCTGTAGAGTTAGTGGTTGCAGAAGAAAACCTATATAACTAAACCAGCACATACCCAAAACATTTGAAATCAAGTGACAAAAGGAAAAATATTGTGTTCTTTAAAGCATGTGCTATTTTGGAGACAGATTTACCTTTCATAAGTAGTTAGTTCTGGCCATGCTAGTTAAACATTTGAGAGTGAACCTGTTTTCTGGAAAAGTAAGTTCATTAAATTGATTCATAACTTTTTTGGAGCTCACAAATGTAGTGTTGTATATTGTCTACACACTAGCCCTGATCTTCCCTATTGCTCACAATCTCAAAAATACTCCCACTCTGCCAGGTTGCCTTAACCAGAAAAACAATGCAGGAATAAAGCCACGCTTGGTGTAACATCCACAGTTATTCCTCTCCACCTTTTTCCAGCAGTTATGCCCATATTCTTAAATCTTGTGTGGTTTTTTTGTTTGTTTGTTTGTTTTGTTTGGTGCTTTTCTTTATTTTTTTTTCAATCTTTCTTTGGTAATCTGAAAGGTTTGCATCAACAGCCTTCAGAATCTCTTTGCAGCTTTCCTCTGTTTCAGCTCACAGAAATGTCTGCTGAACACCAAGGATGCTACTGTCTGCTATGTAGACCAGATCAGGCAGAGAGAGATAAAAATGCCCACATTGCTACTGGTAGGCTACATAAATACTTCTAAGGCAATGAAGCACCATGTAGTAGGGTGACCCTTCTTCCTGAGGGGCACTACAACAGAGGGCCCACCAGTTACTAACAGTGCCCTTGTACCCAAACCCTGTGTGCCATCTACCTGAGCTGTATCAGGTACTACTGGATGCAAGAACCAAAAATTTCCACTTCTTCAGCTGAAGGACTAACACAGAAATGACACAAGAGTTCTAACAAAGCTGTGGTCTAGCTACCAAAACATGACACAATCATATAGGCACACCTCATCTGGCCTAAACATGCCAAAAATAACCAGTGGAAAGTGACATTTAGGTCTGTTCTAGCAGAAAGCTGGATTCAACTCCAGCTCTTTCTGATGTGACTTTGCAATAGACTTCAAGCTAAGAACTATGTGTTCATACTGATTAGAGATGTTTGCCATGGGCTATATTTCAAGAGCTAGCCCAGAGACCTGAAAATCAAATTGATGTTTGGTTGAACAACTCCACTATTTTGCAAAACTCCTTTCTGCCCTAAATTTATCATATTGGCAAAATTATACTACTGTATTGGGTTTACGTGGCAAGGGTTTGGTAGTAGGGGGGCTGCAGGGGTGGCCTCTGTGAGCAGAGCCCAGCAGCTGCCCCATGTCAGATCAGAGCCAGCTCCAGCCAGCTCCAAAAGGGACCCACCACTGGCCAGAGCCTAGGCAGGGAGCGACGCTGGCTGGGCCTCTGGGAGAGCAGATTTAAGAAAGAGAAAAAACTGCTGTGGAACAGCAGCTGGGAGAGAGGAGTGAGAAACAGCCCTGCAGGCACCCAGGTCAGTGCAGAAGGAGGGCAGGAGGGGCTCCAGGCACCGCAGCACAAGTTCCCCTGCGGCCCGTGGAGAGGCCCATGGTGGAGCAGGCCGTCCCCCTGCAGCCCATGGGTACCACACGGAGCAGATCTCCACGCTGCAGCCATGGAGGAGCCCCCATGGAGCAGGTGGATGTGGCCTGAAGGAGGCTGCGGCCCATGGGAGCCCCTGCGGGAGCAGGCCCCAGGCCAGAGCTGCAGCCCATGGAGAGGAGCCCACGCAGGAGCAGGAGGCCTGGCGGGAGCTGCCGCCCGTGGGGGAGCCGTGTTGGAGCAGTTTGGTCCTGAGGGATGGGCCCCGTGGTACGGACCCATATGGGAGCAGTTCTTGAAGAGCTGCAGCCTGTGGGAAGCCCACGCAGGATCAGTTCGGGAAGGACGGCATCCCGTGGGAGGGACCCCACGTGGAGCAGGGGCAGAGAGTGACCTTGAAGGAGCAGCAGAGACGCAGCGTTAGGGACTGACCGCAGCCCCCATTCCCCTTCCCCTGCGCCACTTGGCGGGAGGAGGCAGAAGAGGGTGGATGGGGGAAGGTGTTTTTAGTTTGCTTGTAGCTGCTCACTGCTCTAGTCCACTAGTGATAGACAATAAATTACATTAATCTCTCAATGCTGAGTCTGTTTTGCCCATGACGGTAATTGGTGAGTGATCTCCCTGTCCTTATCTCAACCCCTGAGCCCTTTCCATCGTATTTTTTCCCCCCTTTTCCTTTGAGGAGGTGGAGTTCAGCTGCCCAGTAGGGTAAAACCACCACAACTACTCACACCCGGCACTGTATTATAAATATGAGGGCCAAATCAACTCTTTTCTTCCAACCCCTTTCTCTAGTCACCTATTTACTAAGAGTCCTTTATCAGACAAACATTGTTATTATTACATATACTGTTACTGTTATATTGACATATTGTTATTGCTATATGATTGTTATATTGACAAAATGATTAGTAAACAACACTACAGCAATATTTGTTGCATAACATTCTCACCATTTCTTTCTCCTGAAATCCACTGGAAAAATAATGGCAGAGAAGCTACACTGAGGACTCAAATCCCTTTCAGGCCATCAGCATTTTTAGTGGAGGACTGAAAACAAGATTATTATCATGGGTATATTTAGCGCATGTGAATTTCTCATCAGATAGTGGTCAGAGGCAAAAATAGCTTTGAAGCAAGTGAATACTTTAAAGAGATATACATGTTGGGGACTCTTTGAAAACTGACACATAAATTAAATATAAAATTTAACATCTTTTCAAATTGTTGTTCTTGCCTGTGACATAATTAGTAAAGTTATTGATGGTTATCCACAATGGTACATTTTCTCAAAGATCACTGATTCCTTCTGCAGTAAAGAGAGAATAGTGAATTTAAGAGTTGGTATTAATTTCCCCTAAAATAGTCTTATAATGGTGTACACAGAAAAAATCCACCCCTGAAACACTAATACACAGAACAATAACGAAATTAGGGATGTCTTGTCTATGTTAATACCTGACAACCTACTTAATGTGTTTATTTATTTAAATAGGGTAGCATTTACCTAAATTATGGGAACATCAACCAGCCCAAAGACAGCTAAAGATTATGAAGAAAATGAAAGGACATCACTACTGCTGGCTGTGAGCAGCCTGCAAAATGAAGACTGGAGGCAGGCAGAGAGGTGCTAGGGTGCATGAGTGGAGTATTATGATGACAGGGTAAAGCAGAGTTAGATCCAATGAGTAAATTCATTGGAGTCAATGGAGACGCAGAAGTGATGCAGCTTTAAAAAATTATCCATAGTATCAAGAGAGGAAATACAGCAAGTTGGGCAGTATTCATTTTGACTTTGGCTTAGCATGGAAGTTCTTCTTCAGTGCTGTAATCTGAACAGTATGGGTTAAATTACAGATAGATTTTATGTAGGAAGATGTTGCGAGTATGTGAAGTGAAAGCAGAGAGAGTCTCTCTACAAGACCCAGCAGAAAGCCAGACATGAGCTTCGACCACATAGGAAGTGTATCTGGGAGCATCTCATCACCTGCAAGAGCAGTGCTCAGCTAAAGAGAAGTTCACAACTAAGGGAGTTCCACTGCTTGAATGGCAGCACACTGTACAGTGCATGTCTCGTGTCCGCATCAGCAGGACAGCCTGCTTTCAAGCATCCTGGAAAGTATGGGTCCTTCAGATTTAGGATGTCTCAGCCAAGGAATTTGAGCCTTTGAGAAATTCAGTAAAAGTTCACCATATCCTGAGTTATTATTCACCATATTCAAGTCCTTATTTCTCTCATTGCTCTACAGTCCACTTCTACAAAACAGATATAATCTATAGAAACAAGTGTAAGTACAAATACCAAAAATTATTAGTCCTACGAGTGCTCTTTTAAAATAGGATACTCACCCCTTCTTAGCAAATGGTGTAAGATTTGACTAAGCTTATCCTTCCCCCCCCCAAAAAAACTTATATCTATAAAAGGGTTAATTCAAAAACACCCTCAGAAACCAGAGAACTACAGGTACTCTTGATACCCTGAACATGTAATATTTATAACAGTCATACAACTTTAATTTTACTTCTTTGCCTTAGAAAAAAAAAAAAAAGAGTGCAATTTTTCTAAGCACAGTGCTGCAGAAAAAAAAAAAAATGAAGCGCTCGTTAGTTTGGAATTTTCCATTCCTTTTTGCTTCTCCCTGAAAGGCAGAGGACTGTGGGGGTTTCATAGTGGAAAGAATTTAGGCCTGTCTCCCTTTGACTTGCAAATTTTAGAAACAGTGCACTATCCATCTAGCTGGTTGGCAAGGATTTAAGGTCGATTTAATATCCCTTAAGCCAGTCATGAAGCGTTGTACAGCCTTGTCTCCTCTTCCTCCTCTCCCTCACCCTTCAAATTGTGCATAATAGCTCAGTGCATGGAGACTTTACACCCACAACAGAGGTGATCACTAGTGTCCCTGTAAAGTGTAATGGTAACAGCAGTTAGAGGTCTAGCAGTGATACCACCATAAACTCCATGCTTCCTTGGGCAAAACTAGGTCTTGCCTGTTAAAACTCACATTGGTCCAAAATATGGTGCCCATGCATCAAATATCACAACTTAAAAAGAATATTTTCACAATACAGACTGGAAAGTGATAAGAATCTTTTCCATCACATTTTCAACATTATATCAGTATACATTTATATGTCCTCTTTCCATATTTTAGTTTATTTTTTCATATCTCTAGAGTAGGTAGTAAAATGAGAGACTTAAAATACTAAACAGAAATTACGGGCAAAATTGTATCATTGCTGAATTCACTTAAAAAGCTCTTCAGAAAAGAATTTCTAAAGCACTTCCATCTGTTGCCTTCCAACCATATAGGAGTTCTTCTACCCTGCCCATCACCATGACTGTATATATGAAGACACTTGTCCAGTTTATGCATGTGTTTTTTTTCTTTGTTTGACTGATTTGTGCTTTGAAAAGCTAACTTTTTGGGGGAAGGATCTAATAAAAGAGAAACACATACCTAAGCTAAAGCTGTGTATATTTTTTAAAATTGCTTGTATAGTCATAGTAATAGGTATGATTGAATAAAAGCCTGTGTATTTATTGTGTCGCAACCACCCCATACTTTCAGGGGCAAAAGGTAACCATGTACCTAAATTCCCATTTGTACATGTTGCTCTTTCAACTGGACATGACCTTTGAATGTAAAAAGGCAGCATGGTTGCAGACATTATCTCCCACAGGGGGAAACGGTGGGCTACTTATCAACCCATCAACCTCAAAGCTTAAGTCACATTTGACATCAAACTACTGTCGCTGAGATGAATGACATTCAGCTATTAGGTGGTACTGAGAACACTAACCAGAAACCAGATAAGCTACAGGCCTAAAGTAGTAAGAAATCAGGGGGCCATCAACAAAATATTGGCACTGTGTTTCATGGCTATTGGGCTCACTTCAGTCCATGTAACATAAAGAAAATACTATTATTATTAATACTGCAGATGTCATACATAATTTGATCAGAATCCATATGTGGACAATAAGTAGTTAATTGCATTTTTGGTAACCGAGCATTTCATTACCTTTGCTTACACACTATTAGAGCTTTCTATGCACCCAGTTGTTCCAAAATAAATCAAGATTTTTAGTACAGTTCATGATTTTAAAAAATCATCTCAAGTGCACAGCACTTTTTGCTTGTGTAAAAGCACATTATGGTTTAACATTAGGTGCTAGATGTCCTCTTGTATAAAATTCATTTCAGATACACCGCTCTAGAGTTTTTTCAGAGGACAAAATAAGATTCCTGTAGCAGAATCAAACAAAGTTCTCTGTCCCGTTTTGCAGTCGTGTTAATGGACAAGGTACAGCAAATCAACAGCAAATGTATTAGCTGAACAACCTTATCAGTAAATCACTCACCACAGTCTAAATAGGGGCCTTTCAAAATGTTGTCTCTAATACTTGAAGAGTTATATTGATTTTACATCTATCCCTCAGCTTGTCTGTGTTTTAAGTTTAAAGTCTGCAAATAAAAGTTGGCTTTTAATAAAGTGCCATTTATATAATCATACTGCAAACAAGACTGAATTTCATGCACACACAGGTGATAATCTGCCTTCCTCCCATCCAAAGCAAGGAGAGGAGTGACAGCTAAGCAAGGAAATTTCTTTTTTCATTTTGGTGGTATTGTCTGTGTTTTTATTACCTGCTATGGATCAAAGAAGGAACCCCTAGTGGCTTAGCTTCTTCTCTTCTGTGCTCTATTAGCAGAAAAGAGTAATCTTCACATAACCAATTATTTATTTACTGACATTTTCAAGCTCTGGGGCTAAAATGATTTGGGTAATTTAATTAGGCCTTTTTCATTGCAGCACATTGCTGGAGATGTTATAACTCTGGAAATTCTTCTAGTTTGTTTTTTTTTTTTAATTGCTCACAGTGGCATTTTGTCCTTTTGCTAGAACCAGATTCAAGGCCCAGGATCCAGCCACTGCAGCTCTCTGCATCAGGCAGCTTGGACAATGCTTAAGACCATACAGTTAATCATGAAAAAGTGATGAGATTACCTAAGCTCAGTCCTCACAAGTCTATGATTTAATTCCAAAGGATGTTTTAGTTTCAAAGAATAGCAACATTTTACAACATGCAATGGTACATCATCTTTCAATGTTTTATGGTGAAAACATCCCACTATCATAATCTGTGCATCTCCGTTGCCCAGCTCCATCCACTCTTGCCAGCACACACTTATTAAGCATTTTTTCTATACGGTCTGCCGTAGGTTAGCCAATTAACAACATAATTAATTTAGCAGTGAATAAGTTGGCTTTGATGTTCTGTCAGTCTGTACTGGGGAAGCCTGGCAGCTAGAGGCCTAAGGAAGAAAAGCAACCCTTCTCTGAAATCTCCGCAGGGACCAAGTCCAATGAGGTCAGGAGTGTTATTGGCGCTGGCAGAGCAGCGAAGGAGAGGTGACTGGGGCAGGCCAACAGGCAGGCCTGAGCAAGCATAAATGATACGTTTATTCAGGAGCATTTCTGGAGAAAACAGCTTTGTAATAAAGACAGGAGAAATACAAAAATTGTAATCATATCCTTCTATGACAGATAGATCTATGATAGATCTACCCCTGATGTGGAACTCTGATCTTCAGCTGCAGCCTTTGGTGAGGAAATCCTGGTGAAAGAAGGTTCTGAAAATGTTTTCGAAAGGAAGGGAAATATATCATTCACTCCTAAAGCAAGGTTTCTGTTGTGGCAAGAACTGAAACATTGCTTGAAGTTATTGTGAGATGTAGCACATGAAAGCAGGAACCACAGGACTTATTTGGGAGCACAGAGCACACCTGGTTGGATGACTTTGAGTTGAACAGGACTCCCAGAAGAGACTGGGGAGAGTGTGGATGCCAGTGACTGATGGAGAACCCCATAGAGAGGGAGTGGGTGACATACACCACAACATCTACACTGAACAACAGCAGAACATTAGGACCAGTAACAGTGGTCTTTTTCCTCAGCAGCACAAGGACATACTCTTTATAGCAACAAGACATAGTCCAAAGAGTACAACCGCAGGAGGAAGGAAATGATCAGCTACCCCTACAATTCACTCACAACTACAGAAGGAGAACCTGGACTTAGATGGTCACCAATACATACCAGGAAGGGGGTCCCCAAAGGATGACTATAATTTGTCCTTTGAGACTGCTCATCCTGTTGTGTCTTCTTAGTTGCCCTCTTCTTCCAGTAATGCTCTGCTGTCATCCTTTTGTTCACCTGACTGCATGCAAATGAGAATGCTGCTCATGGCATAATTTCAGTCCCGGCGTTTGCAGGCAGGGAGTCAAGCCAAGGTTGATGGTGGGGTGTTTTGGTGAGGCTGGAGCTAACTCCTGTTGGGAGTGCTCAATCCGTACATGTCAGAGGAATTATAATTGGGTAGTGCCTTATGTAGTAAAATTGCACAGCGTAAAGCGTTCAGGCCTGTCATAGAGCTGGCCTTTTAAGTGTATATTGGGTTCATCAATTTTAGCTGCTTCATGGGTGATGGAATTGAACATCTGCTCGTGAGGTGACAGCTAGGTGACACAGCTGCATATAAAAGGAAGCTTAGGGCTCAGTCAGCGAGAAAGGTATGGAGGTGCAGAGGGAGCTGGAGCCAAGGCAGAAACTGCCAGAGCTCAGGAGAGCTGGTTTCTGCAAAGGCAGCAAAAGCTGTTCTGAAAGGAACATACCACAGATCCTTTCTTCTGTCCTGTGCAATCAAGTACAAAGGAACAGTTTGAACTTTAGGGAAGAGGAGCCTGTAGAGACCCTATGGGAAGTCTGCAAAAAAAAAAAAGATTTGGTAAAGGACTGGGTGGAATGTGTTGTCCTTGGAAAGATGGCTGAAAAAGAAGAATTTGGAGGAAACTATAAACGTGCAAGATACCCAAAGATGGATTTTTAAAGATTTAAATATGGGATTGTTATTAAGTAGAAGTGAAGAAACTGAGGCAGCAGATGTGACAAGAGATAGATTGGATACAGAACCTGCCACCTGGATCATGATATATATAGCGTGATAGGCCTACTGGATTTTCCGCAGTGCAACCAACATTTCAAATCTGTAAGAGGTTAAAAACATTTGTACAAAGTCTTTTTCTTCTTTTGTTTCTCTGGGGCAGAGAAACATGACTGTGTGTGTAGGAAAACCCACTTGTTTGTGTTATAAGCGTCAGTTAGGAGATCTCTAGGAGCTGAGGAGAGGAAGCCTTTGGCTTAGTGCCTGCACTTCACACAAATTGAAAGTTCTTTCAATGTGTCCTTCATACCTTATAAAGCCCCAGCCTCAGGTGCCTCTACCTATTTTCAGAAGCATATTGCACTATCCTCTCCACTTGCACTAAATTAACCATATGCACAGGGAGTCTTTCCTCTGCTGCAAACCCTGCAAGCTCAGAGAAGAAAAAAACAACAATTCTTCACTTGCTCAAAGGCTTACAGCTCAGTCAAATCAAAAGTAATTTTCTCAAGAAAAAGCAGCAGCACTTCTCCTTCATGAGAGCTATTTCCATGCCAAATTTCAAGTTTCTACCTACAGCCGAGCAAGCTGTCTGACTCCATGAATATTCTCTGTAGAAGTGGAAAAGTATGTTGTATCTTGGCCCATGTTAGAAAATAGCTCAAACCTTGTTCAGACTGGCAAGCAGGACTCCCAGGCACACAGCACAAGAGTTTTTAACCCCAAGTGAACACTCTGGCAAGTTGTAAAAGTGACTGAAGACAAGAAGTTCAAATGAAAACTATTATGCGAGGTCAACATGCAATACAGTCCTTAAGAGGTTGTAATTGCGCCTGACAATTTGCTAGTGGCCCTGGCTTCAAATAATAACAGCAAACAAAAGGCATTTGAAAAAATGAGCTTTGTTTTCATGTTTGTCTTGTGTACTTGGCAGAAGTTGTACATAATCTTTCCTGTGCAGAGGCATCTACTCGCTCAGCTCCCACCATTTATTTAGGCATTATAGGCAGTATCCAGAAGGAGAGAACTGTTTTAAAGTTCAGGATAATATGATTTAAACCCACAAATATCAGCAGCAAAACAAATGGATTCATTCTAAAAATGGTGAGCATCCTGGAGTCTTCATGAGCCTGGGATTGCCATTGCTTGTGCTGCAATATTGAAAATCAGGCCATTTATTTATGTCATAAATAAAATTAATATCTAATTGAGGTATCTCTTTTGGAAAATCCTTGCCATCACCTTTAAGCCTGTGGTTCTATTCCTTAAAAAGCAAATCTAAACAATAAAAATCCTAACCCCAACCTAGCAAACAGTAAAAATATCTTACCGTTTCAAAGACTGCTTGCACTTAAATCCTGTCTGACATTTGTCTTACGCAGTGTGATCTGAGGTGAAGAAGGGAGCATTTTTGTTTTCCTATTTTCCCCCCAGTTTCAATCTCTTGTAGAAAGAAAGTTACAGCTAAAATTCTGTCTGTCTCCAATGAGCGCTATATACAAATTTGTAAGTAAAAAAACAAAGGAGTTAATTTACATCTAATAGCAAATTGGCACACTCAGGAACTAGAGCACATGAGCAGCCCTGAGATAGCTGTTTGTTTATGATAATCATTTTATTTATTTTTGTGGGCTATATGCTTCCTCTGCTAGCCAGAGCCAAGGCACAACTGTAACAGATGCAACCTGATACAGTCCAGCTAGCCTTCTCTAATCAAACAGCAGTAAAGATGATTACAACCTTTTCTGCTTTGTCATTTCTATTACTTCTGATGTTACAGAGAGCCTAAACTAATATTAAATTCTATATTACGTACAGTTATTCCTAAAAAGGTATATTAAATAAACTGAAAAAACATAACTGGAATTCTAAGGCAGAAATAATTAAAGCCTAAACACAATAGCCTGAATTCACTCCTGGTTTAAGTTTTGTTTTAATCTTTTCAAATATTTTAATCTATAATATCTAACAGGAATATAGATATGCTTAAGAAAATACATGTACACATAAGTATATGTACACATACATAAAGAAATAAATTTACACACCCCTAAAGATAATAAATCCATCCTATTATTGACAGCTAACAGAATTTGCTGGACTGGTTCTTTTCAATGGCAAAGCTGAACTCACTTTCAGAGTGATAATTTCTAGGGTTAATTGTCATAGCTTCCGCGACGCAATCTTCTCCACCAGCTTTATTTTATCTGCCAGAGCACCAATATGCCATGATTAGCATAAATTAAACTAAATAAATTCGGTGGGTTACTATATTATTTTATGCTAATCCGTTTATTTATTTATTTTTAAACACTTCAAGGTTAGGGATGGGTGAGCAGTGTGATGGCGAATTCCTACCAGCAGCTTGCTCAAATTCAGCTCAGAAGGGCTTAAAAACTCTGTGATTTTTTTCAGAAATGTTTAGGAGAAAAATTCCAGTGTGAAAATGTCATCAGGTACAAAGCGCTATATCATTATATACTGACCTTTTACTGACGTACCCATGGCACGGTATCATGAGGCAAGGAGCTCAGTATGCACAACTCAATAGCAAACAGCAAGAGAACAAGAACCACCAAGCAAATTTGCCTGCATGACCCAAAGGAGAGGCATTCACGGTGTTAAAAACAATACAGAATGACCTCTAACTGCTCCAGGTGATGTTTTTCTCAGATTTTAGAAAGGAATTTGCTCATCTCGAACAGCTGGTTCATGCCAGCTGCCCATGCCAGTACTCACAGAGCTTCCCTTGCGAATCTGCTAACAACAAATAAATCAGAAACAGCTACAGCATGGGGCAGTGGTGCACGTGAGGGATAACAGCCAGAGCCATGGGCGTCAGCATCGGGCCACGTTGGTGCCTCTCGAATACCCAGTCTGCTCTGAATGGAAACACCTCGGAAGAGGTGTGTTTACTTACAAGAACACGTGTAATATGTTTATCACTGACTGAATCTGTCTCTGTAGGAGAAGATCTAACTCAAAAACATAGCTAACTAGTGTTTGATAAGACTATAATTGTTTAAGGTAGGTATATGTTCTCCACCCTATCTGTCAGCACAGCTTGTGCAAACACACTGTACCACATCACGTAGGAATGAAGCAAGCAGTGAGATTCACCAAACTCTTTAATTTGCTTCTTGCACATGACAGCACAGTAAAGACATGTGCCGTACTGGTTTGTCAAGTGTGCAGCAGTGTAAGAGGTGATGGGTACAGAAGCAGACCTTAAAAGAAATGGAAAGCCAGAATGAGATTTTTGTCGGAGAGTTTTGATGGAGGAAGAGGGTGGGCAGAGGAGCTGAGGTAGGAAAAGGCAGTGGAACTGTAATTGCTCCAACTGCACGAGCAATTCAGGTTTTGCTTTACTGATGTTGTTAAAACTCTCTTTGCTCTCTATTATCAAATTTAAACATATTTTCTGTTAGGCCACTTACCCATAAGACAAATTAAAACTTACTTCTGATCCAAGGAAGATGGAGAAAGAGTATCACTGTGCAGATACAGAAGAATAGGCACAGTCCTGATGCAGGCAGGGACAGGGTTAAACACAAGGGTCCAACCAGTAACAGAAAAACTTGAGGCCAGACCCAGAATGCATGGCTAAGGCAAGTAAATGCAAATTTTAATTGCCTAGGCTTGGGAAGGGAGAAATAGATCACTTAAAGTAGGTCTGTATATTCTCTGCCAAATTAACTGATAGCCATAGGCATCCTTTAAGGTCTCCACAGGATCAACCAGTTCACTTAAATGGAGTGTCAAATCAGCAGATGATCAGTGCCTGTTCTGTACATTCCATGGCAGCAGAAAACAGATGAAGAAAACATCCAACAACAGCAACGTCCCACTAATAGCTTACAAATTATTACTAACTCATTAAAAACCAGGGTTGTCACTTGACTAGCCCTGCCAGCGGACTGACTGGTTTCACCATATACTTCCTGTCCATATGCCACTGCAGCTGGTGTTTATGTGGTAGAAGACGAGCATGAAAGCACCTGCTGTCATCCAGAAGTGCCAAGCATCAATTCGAACTGAAGGCCTCTGGTTTGGAAGTCAGAATGACCAGTGAGGAAGGATTTGAGACTCTATTCAGACCTTCATTGTTTTTAGGGCTGATACACACTGGATACCTACTCTCAGACAGACCTCTTATTTTGCTCTCCACGAGGTTGCTCCCTCCGTAAATCCAGCAGCGAGGTGTGAGCCCTTTTCCTAGCTCAGGCAGTAGGGAACAGAGATGTGCACTCATGTTCAGGTTGAGGAAACCTTCTGAGATCGGTACCAGAGCAGTCAACACCTTGGAGGACCAAGACCTTGGTGAATTATATGAAAACTGTTGTCAGTAGTAACTGCTGACTATGGAAACCAGTTCAAAAATACCTATGAGTTTAAGGCACTTGAAAAGAGGGCAGTTAAAAAAAAATGCACGGAGGCAGATACCAGATGCATTGTATCACATACATTATAGTAGCTTTTCTTCACAATGATTTTCAAGATGATATCTTAAAGGATCAAAACCTAGAAGCATTAAGAAGGGTGTTAGACGCTGAAAGCCATCAGAATCCCTTGTTCTTTCACTCTGAATACATTATTGCATCTTACTTTCTAATGCTGAAAATGGATAGATTTTCAGATAAAAATTAGGAGAGCTTGAATTGCACTCCCTCTCTAGATTCCTGTAATGTATGCATTTTCATAATGTTTTGTATAAAGCATTCGGGAAGAAATCGCATATATTTATGGTCAAATTACTGGCAGCTTAGCTTCACAAATGCTACAATTTAACTGTTTAACAGTAAATTAAATTTACAGTCTGTAATGTAAATAAATTGTTCTTTTAAATTCAAATAATAGTAAATAATATGTGTATAATAGAAGTTCTGTTTAACAATGATAGACTATTTTCACAACAGATAAAATTTACTCATTTCAGCTTGTATTTATTGCTAAACAACCTTTCAATAACAGAGATTGCTTCCAACTATAAATGTCTGTTAAAACGTTTAACTTTAATAGCAGAATCTTGTCAAAGTGATGTACAGTAATAGAACATCATAAAATCTTATTCCAAATTGTAAACTGAAACATTAAAAATTAACATTATACACTAAGAAAGACAGGTTGAAATAACTGCTCTATGGTTAGAAAGTTAAAATAAAGCACAGCTTAAAATTTTGATTCTGTTTAATACATTAAAAACAAAAATCCTAAAGTGTTGGACATTTCTAAAAGAATGAAAAAGTGTTTAGGCTCCAGCTCTGCCAGATTCAGGATGATCTCTGCTAACAAATCTTGCTACCCTATCAGCTTCTCTGACTTTAGTCCTCCAGGGTTTGCAGAGGCAGACGAGTTTGCAAGATAAGGGCCCTATGTTAAAAATTCATGGGAAAGGTCATGTTTCTACCATTTCTGAAGTGCTGAGCAGATCAATGGAATGCAAGAAACAACACGGTAAGACAGCAGAAATGATTTACTGCTGACTGGCACTCTTGAAGCAGCACTTGAGAAACACAGAGGATTGCCACCGCTACCCGACTTCAGGGCATCCTCTGCCTCTGGCAAGCAGCACCGTGGGGCTGGAGACACAGCGTGCCTACTCCTCCAGCAGGAGCAAACACACAGGTACCTTCAGAGGCTCCTAATGAAGTCAACATGCTGAGCTAGGCCAAGGTAACCCACTTTTTTTAAAAAAAAAATGGACTTAGTTGTGTGAGAACCTTCTGGCTAGCGGCAAGGCTAAATTGCCAGTAATTAATTCCCACTGGTACTGGCCTAACAACTTTGTGTCATGGGGAGAATCTCCTTGGCCTGGAGCAGGGGGTTCCTCACCCTGCATGGTGGGGGCAGTTTCAAAGCCTGAATTGGCCACTCTCATCACAAAAAAAAAAAAAAAAAGAAAGGAAATACTGAGCTGTACCATACGCCTCTGCTTCAGGTCCTACGCTATGAACATGGCCATACCAAACCCCTCTAGTCTGGGGCTGCAGCCTGTGCTGGTGGGATCGGTCCCACTGCAAGCTCTTCTTCCCCTTGAATCAAGTCCTCAAAATCTGCCTTCATGTATCCAGCACAACCTGACCCTGAATTTCAATGGCCAGCTGTAGGAAAGTCACAGCAATGCAGGGACTGTCTCACACAATCATTATTATCCTGTTGATACTAATTCTTTAGTTTATATCAGAGAGTCTTAGCTTGCTTTCTATTTTATCTGTCTCCTAGGGACCAAATTTACCTCCCTTTAGTAATTTTTTGCCCTATAGCTGAATACTTTATGATAGATGCACTACTATAACTTAAACAATATATTTGTTGTAGAGCAGAAAAGGCAAAAAAGGACTTTTGTGATTTTGTGGTTTTACCCTATTGAGGCTGAAGAGGGCCAGATACCACTGGGGATAGCAAACGGCTGCCAGTCCCCCAGCAGCAGCCCCACGACTTCAGTGCTTTCAAAATCAGCAAAATAAAAAGCAGCTTGCTCAGAACCATGTTTGTGGCCAGACACCTGCAGGACGACTAAAAGTGATCTAAACTCAGAGCCTGGTACCATTCAAAAGCACACCGCAAAATACAACACATTTATTGATTATTTGGAAGTGTAGATCTTAACAGTTTTTCTGAAAGCTTTGAATATATTTTTTTTATTTTTCTCTTAAAGGAGGCTGTAGCGAGGTGGGGATTGGTCTCTTCTCCCACGTGCCTGGTGATAGGATGAGGGGGAATGGGCTAAAGTTGCGCCAGGGGAGGTTTAGGTTGGATATTAGGAAAAACTTCTTTACTGAGAGGGTCGTGAGGCATTGGAACAGGCTGCCCAGGGAAGTGGTTGAGTCACCATCCCTGGAGGGATTCAAAAGATATTTAGATGAAGAGCTTAGTGACATGGTTTAGTGGAGGACTTGGTAGTGTTAGGTTATAGGTTGGACTGGGTGATCTTGGAGGTCTTTTCCAACCTAAATGGTTCTGTGATTCTAGCATCAGAGCCTGCCCCTTAGTACTGGAAAACGCAGACAGCATCTTAACCTTACCAAGAACCCAAAGTGCTTTACAGATCGACTATGTAGTAATTGATCACTCAGGCGGAGCCCTCCTCAGAAATCTCGCATCAGGGTGTCAGTTGTACATCAGATATGATAAGACTACAGTAAAGATGGGAAATTTGCAAACATACGCTGAAAATATCTGGCAGTCTTCTAAAACTAGGGACAGTCTAGCTATTAAGAGCAAAATCAGCTCCTGTCCCTGAGCTGTTCTAAGTCACTGACAGCTGCTTCATTCTTCCTACAAGTAGCTCTAGTTTATTTAAGAACGCTCTGTTTTGCCTGTATCACCTCTTTCAATTTGTTATTTCCAGCTTTAGAAAAAAAATTTAAGGAAGGATGGTTCATTGAAAATGTAAAGTATATAAACCTTGTATCAGAAAAATTAAAACACATAAGTCAAAAGCATTCCCTTACTTGTTTTACAAATCACTGCAGTTGAGACCCATGTCTCCCGATGCTCCCCCCGGAGCTCTGCCAGAGCTCTGCCCACTACATCACGCTGCCTGCAAGGACGCTGCTGAGCTGCTCCTTGCAGCTTTCTCTGCAATGGAAATATTCCCTGCAGATTCAGCTTTGTTTAGTGAATTTTTAGTCTACCGAATTTCCAGGTGGTCATGTACTTGGTGGATGAAATACTGTTTTTTTTTTTTTCCAAGTGCTGCAGGGAAACATGAATTTATCCCTATATTTGTTTCCTCTGGAATTTAAAAATAAATGTGACCAACAGTTCCATCTCAGGTTCTGAATGAAGCTAAACTCTGGACCAAGCTAAAAAGGAATTTAAAAAATCCATTTCCTCCAACACTGGACAAAAAACTTCACCAGAATAAGAAAAATAACAGTACTGCTAAACTGAACCATTGTCCTGCTTTGCTGCCTTGCACTTGTCTATCCTTCTGCGATGTATTTAAAAATAATGCAGACACTTTCACACAGAGCATCTCTGTGATGCTTTTTCTTTATCTGGTTCTTTGCACTTCCAGCTAACATCCAATGCAGGAGATCTCAGCTCTGTGAAGGCATCTTGTTCAGCTTTGCAGGAAAGCAAGCTGTGAACGGCAGAGTACGTGCAGGAGCCGCAGTGGTGGACTTGAACAGCAATTGCACTTAGCTCTCAGCAACCAGAAGCTGCTTTGCATTCAGGTGATCCTAACTTAAGCATAAAACATACAATGCTCACAAGAAATTAAATGAGGAAGGGGAAAATACTGCTTCTGCCTGCACTGGAGAATCTGCTGGCAGGGCAGTACGTGCCACTCCCGCGCAGCAGACGAGCCGGTGCAGTTTTCATCAAGCTTTGTACTTGTGTCACAGGAAAACTGGAGCCATGCCACCGAGTTCAATCCACCCTCCAGTGAAGCCAGCAGCGTGCTCCACCTCTTGTTTGACTTCAAAGATTTTATCCAGAACAGTGGCATTTTAGCAGTGAGGACTGTGCCTGCTAATATCATGGTGGTCTAAGTTCAAATCGCGTTTAGCACAAACGCAACAGTGCCTGAGCATGGCACAGTCCCTGATACAAAGGATTGGCCATGGTCAAGGAGCAGGATTTGATGAAGTTCTGTCCGAAATTCTGTTTTAAAACTCCTTATTTTCATGTGGAGTGGACACATGAAAATCAGGCTGTGGGGGGGGGAATTAACAAATCTTTGGAAAAAAAAAAAAAAACAAAGCTGCATAATCTGCTGTATTTCAGTGGGTCTTTATCCGCAAAATCCCAGATCTTTGTTTAAGCTACAAACAGACTATAAAAATCGGCTCGCTGGCCTCTCTCCTTATTATCCACATCCCTGCACAAATCAAATGAAGCTTTTGCTGTAAAGCTGATAAAAAACACCACACACATGAGCAAGCTGATGTATTTAAAAAGTGGTTATCATTTCTAATCCTTTCCTCTCTCTCCAGGGACTATCATCTTTCCAAGGAACACACAAAACTCCACCACTGAGCACACATCAGCACTTATACTTGTTTTGATTAGGGATTTTCTAAAATAACAATGACCGAAGTACTCCGGCATTATCATTGATTTTTAGCACCTAGGGAACCAGTATGACAGTCGTGCAATTTTTAAAAATCAGTGAATAGCCAAGACCAGTTCTGACAAATATTTGCACTCACATAATCTATTTCAGAGACCTTGTGAAATGAACTAGAGTACATGGGGATGCCTTTGTCATTTCTTTGTAGATAACTCAGGTCCCCACGTGTAAGCCAGAACAAGAGAAGTGGTCACAGATGATAAACTTATGTCTGAGCTCTCCTAGCAGGCAACGGGACTTGGTTGGGATTTGGGATATTGGCTGAGATGCTATCCAGTTCCAGTTCCCTGCCAATTGTTCCAGGAAAACAAAGCAATTTTTATTATCTGCTTTAGACCTAGCCAAATGAGTTTTCCTTAGCCACTCTGGACAATCAAGCTTAGATTCAGGCATGAGAGGACTAATATTCATTTCACACAGGTGTAAATCTAGACTTGCAACTTGCCCCAAGCCAACGAGTTACAGCACTTGAAACCAAAGGTGAGATCAGATCCAGCTCTCACCTCCTAGAATTCCTTCTTTTAAATGGGAACTTTTCCCCACAGGATGAAATTCTTCTCAGAAGATTAAACTATCAGCCATTGCATTCCCTGATTTCAACCTGATTTGTTACAGATTTGAGCCAAGTACTGCAAAGTTAGCCTTACAACATCTGTAGTGCTGAGAGGGAGGTTTAAATGTCCCTCTTCACACTGCGCACATTAAAATTTTGTCCTTTCAAAGACTTTCCTTTATAAATAAAAATGCAGACAGGAGTTATGATTTTAGTCTCTTGAAAACATACACATACACACACGCAAAGAATAAGGAACGAAAAGACAGCACTTAAAATAATACACATATTTCTGACTGCTGAATGGCAAAAGGCTCTTCTTCGCTGTGGGCCCGAGCGCAGCGAGTCCTGCGCTCATAGCTGCGGCTGCTGGGTCAGAAGAACGTGTGCATCTCCTGTCGTGAGCGACTGTTAACTCCTGGAAAACACGAAATGCACTACGCTATTCAGCTTCTATCAGTTTAACTGCATGTTAAGAGCCTCACTGTCACACAAAGGCAGCACGCAGCTTACATAGTACAGGGCAGTGGGAAATAACAGTGTACTCCCTGCCAGCCAGTGGCTGGTCCTGAGAACAGCAAAGGACAGAAAATGGAGAGGATCCCACTAATGCCAAAAGTCTTTACTCTTTGTAAATCTCGCTGGTAAACAGCAAGAGCAGCACTTTAGAAGTAGCCACAGAAGTTTGGAGATTATGAAATATCAAAAGAAAATCTACTCAATTGATCAAAGCCATTTATATCTGTAGAATTTTTAATTTTTCCTGGAAATAAGGTTCTCCAGTTTCAATTTTTTCTGTCCTATTTTGGACATTAGAATACATAAAGCAAAGAGTCAACCCTGTTTTGCTTCTAAAGCAGCACAGACAGCTAGCTGTTTGAGAAAACTAAACTTAATTGAACATGGGTATGTATTTTAAACCAATGGAAGCAAAAGTGACATTAGGGAAGGAGTAAACAACGCATTCCAGCAAATTCTGCTCTCTTTAGCTAAAAGAAGTTGTCAGGGTTTTTTATTTGGCAATTTCTGTTAAATGAATAATCAGATAAAACAAATAAAAACAGCAGTAACACCTGCTTAGTTTGACATGAGCACGGAGAGGAATCAGATCCAGCCTTTAACAGCTGCCCTCAGGTGCCTGCGGAATCACAGCAAGGTAATTCCCACACCGTTAGGCCAATTTTCAATGGACTTCTGTCAGCTGAACAGTTGATAAAGCCGTCCGGACGATCAAATACTGCATAGTGCAAGATACAAAAAACGGTGAATGTATGTAAGCCCAATCAGTCTGAATGACAGATCTGCGTCCTCACTGCCTAGTTTTTTGTTACTGTTTTTGACAGCTATATATATTCCATTTTCAACAGAGTTCAAAGTCCAGAACTTATCTATATGGCATTTTTAATTCACATCTACACAAATGTCATGGTATTTCTCTAGGGGAAAAAGTGTAGAAGTTGATTTTCATGTCAGCCAATAAAATTATTGTATAATTCATTCAATTATATTTCCTCCACCATATATGTATGGATACCTAACAGTTACAAGACAAATGACAGACACAGACAAGATGATGCAGTCTATAAAGACTGTCACTACTACCTAAAAGGATATGAATGAAAAAGTGATACGGAAGATTCTCAGTCTTCCACAAGGACCTAGCAGGTTCCCTCTCCTATTCAAAATGAGACAGCTATGAATCACTAAGAGTTTAGCCTCACAAATCCAGTGCACAACTGCCATGTGATTGAACAAGCATTGCCCTTTTCTATCAGACATCTAATAATGGAGACACCAGCATTTATCTTCTGCCTCTAGGAGCCTTTCTCGCCTATAAGAGATAGGGAAATATAGACCAAAGGTATCCTGGATGCTAAAAACCTGACTGGTGAAAATGATGGCCATTTGCACAACAAGCTTGTTCTATGACACCGATTTGCTCTCAGAATGTGCCTTGATATTCAAGTCTGCATTTAAATGGAGTAATGGCATCAGCCACCTAACCTCACAGTAGCTCATCATGTGCATGTGGCATTTATTTATTTCCTCTGTGTGCCTTTGACAACCCTCCCCTCAACCACACAGGTAGCTCTAATTATCTTTCACTGACTTTTGTGGAAACTTCTGTGGTTTGGTATTTTGAAAATGAGGGCAATTTTCTAAGGCCTTAAATACATGTTCTAGAAGGTATTCTAGGAACCTGCTGTTGAAACCCGCTGTCCGTGTTCATCAACCTCACAGTCTAACACTAGAGCACTGCCTCAGTAATAAAGCATGCACATACAAGAAACAAACATAAATAGCACTGGTATTGCAAGTAAAGATGAACACTTCCTTGCAACAATGATGACCAAAATTCACCTCTAATTCTATCTATGATGTGGATGGACATCTATTTCCAAGAAAGTCAACTAGAAAGCATTTACAGTTGATTAGTGCAGAAGATAACTCTCTGATGAGCCTGGAAGCTCCCTGCACATGCCCAAAGGCATTCAGTTTGAACTGTTGGAAGCCCATCTCCTGGGCAATCTCCACTGTGCTGCAATGTTTAGGACAGGCAGTCAAAGAAGGCATCTGATCTTGTACCACAGAACAGATCTTACCCAAATTAACATTCACAATCTGAGTAGACGAGAATTTGATCCTTTGTTAGCTGCATCCTTCAGACTGCTTCAACACTTGTTGAAGTATATCTTCAGTCACAAATAATAGCAACGGTCAGCAGCTTTATTTAGTCCATACAATACATTGTTTGCACAGTATTACCTGCAGTGACTTTTGTTTATGAATTAAAGAAGAAAAATCTTGCTCAAAAAAGTATCTAAGAGCACAAATTCTCAGAACACCTATTGAACAGGAATCCCTGAGAACAGATTTTTTCACCTACAAGATGATAAAAGCGGCAGAGACAAAATAAATGAGAGCATGGTAATTTTCCTCATAAAAACAAGAGGTTATATGATAAAAAGCCGACAAAGACTGTATGCTGAAATGGAAACTGTCTTTTCTCCATTGATAATGTGATGCAGTCAGACATGCCGTAGAAGATTAGAAGTAACCTGCAAGGTTTTATTACCTTTGATTTTTAGCTCTGCGTTACATAAAATTAATTTGTATTTTGCTGTAGAAAACGCAGGATTAATGATGCCAATGCAGAAGAGAGATTTTTGCCTGTGCAAGTTCCATGAATTCTTCTCAGAACTCAAGCAACACTTACAGCAAAAGAAAAATATCAGCTTTGCGTTGTATGGTGATACATAACTCACAAGAGGTCCAGTTTAGATCATGGAGGCTTTCCAGCTTTTGGTTACGCAGCTAGACCTCATTGACTTTGATCTTAAAATCAGATTAGAATAGTAACTAACTTAGCGTGGTATTTGACAATTTTGCTGATCCTGAGAAAACAGCAGTTCCCATGGTATTTCAGTGCTTTCACTCCAAAACCAGGCAAAATGTGGCAAGTGGCAGTAGCACAGGAATAACTGAAATTCGTAATAGTAAAAGAAGAGGTTAACTACAGAAATAATTTTGTGACCAGGCAGTGTCTTGTCCAAAGCGTTAGAAAGGGTGGTCAAAAGACAAGATCTGATTTTGTAGTAAAAATTCATGAGTTATAACTCAGAGGATTTGCTTTTTTTTTTCCTAGTATCTACATACAACTAGAGCAAGACAATTCATCTTGGACTCATTATTTTCATTCTTTAGAATACTACTATCCAGCTCACTGTATTGCCTTTCACAAGAGTTAATACCTCAGAGCCTTCAAAAATGACATTAAGAAAAAAATCCATCTTGATGTTTACTTAAAAAAACAACAACACAACAGTCTGAGGAGGATCATCGTTTTGCTAAGTTTCCTTGCACATCTGTTATAAGCCAAATATTCAGCCTCAAGTACATCCTAGAAATGAACACATAGAAATAAGTATTTGGGATCTGTTCTTCTCCTACTTCCCTCTCCAGTGCTTGCCCCACTGGCAAACATTACAAACACTTACAGCCCTTCACTCTCCGTACCAAGTGTGAGTGCCCCTTGGGGTCTCATGTCCCCTGCTTCCCTGGCCAGCCGCAGCAGTGACCCTCGAGCTCCAGGTAGAACGAGAACTTGCTGCTGTGTTAGGGCCCCCACTGACTCTTCTCATGCACTGGAGAGGAGAGAACCAAGTTGGAAGGTAATAGAGAGCTTGGAGGAGATCAAGATGTCCAAACACTGAAGAAACAACAATAGGAAAACTGTTCCCAACTGAGTTTTGTGTCAAGTTTGTAGATCGAGACATTGTCTGAGATTCCAAAATGTGGCATCCTCCTAAATCCAGATGAAGCTTTTTTCTACCTCCAGAAGCATAACACCAATGAATGCCTGTGTCCCACTAGACTTAAAAGAAACAGCAGTCTCTCCAAACTTCAAAGGAAATGCAGGTGATCTTCAGTAAAATTCTGCACTCCTATTTGAACGTGGAAGGAAGGTCCAAACTGAATCTTGTATGACATTTCTTAATTTAACCAAAATTAGAAACTAAAAACAAAACAAAACAAAACAAAAACGACAAAACTAGACAAACCCTACTACCTTTTAACAGATGGCTCAGCTGGGAGGGATGAATCAGTAAAGTGGTACTGCCAAAGCATTTCAAGGCTCCCTGTAAGTGTGCAAGCGTGCAGTGAGGGTAAGAAAGGCTCCCATAAATGTTCCTGAATGGGAAGAACTGCCGGGTGCTTCCTACCAAGGGGCACGGAGCAGTTAGAGCCAGTTCAGCCTTCGCTCCACATGGGAATTAGGGTAGTCCCAGAGGCTGCAGAGAGGCACTCTTGGATGTCATGTAGCGTGGCACTGTATACTGACAGCTTAGGAGCTGCTCAGGGTAATCAGTGCTTCACAGGGGTGATGCGGCAGGCCGGGGCCCCTTCCTGCCCTCTCCCACTTTCATGTCCTCAGATTATGCACGAGGTCAGGATGTGAAAGCATATGAGGGAGCTGGGCACTCAAGCACCATACAAAGACAAAGAAGAATGGACTACTTAAGATGTCATGTTAAGCAAAAGCAAAGGAGGACTTTGAAACACCACTACCCACCCCCCCTCCTTTTTTTATATATTTTGCTTTAAGTAGAAAATCGGACTTTCCTACTCTGCAGCATGTCTAGAGCACTGGGTGGAGGACTCTGATGAGATATACCTTTAGCAATGTATCTTATGACCTTTCAGCCATCCTGAACTAATTTTCATTGCTCTTTTGGCAATGGATAAAATTGGGTTGATTTCAAATAAAAGGATGCTCTCATGTGGTCTGTGGGAAAACAAATAAGAGCTTGAGTCACTCCTGACATGTCTTGAGGAATTCAAGGCATCAGATTTAATAGTCTATATTAAATGTATTATCCCTGAGATAACTTCTGGCAGTTTTGAAGCGCCTGAGAAAATACTGTGGATTGGAAACTTGAGAAAGATCATCTCCAGTGCCACTGCAATTGTAAATAGTAATGATGGCAGACAGATGAAAGCTTCTGTGCTGTTTTGAAAGAGAAATACATTATAGAAATCATAAAAGCATCTTCAGTGACAGCAAAGGAATCTATACAAAAGCACTGTAAGAATAAACAGGATATTAGCTGAGATTCATTATTGCTATCTTTGTAGATGTCTATATTTAAGCTAGTTCAGAAACAGGATAAATCTGATTGTTGCTATTCTCAGTAAGCACCAGGCATCTAAGATCTGAAACAGGAAGTCAGATTTCATCTGGAGGAAGAGAAAGAAGAAAATGTAACTTTTAAGAAAGGTTTCCACTGATCTAAGTCTGTCAACAGCTCTCACCAATCCCACAAAACAAGTCTGAGCTACATTTGAAATATCAAAGAAAGGAAGAAACTTCCCTTTGAGGATGTGTAGCCATTCTCATATCATCCAAGGACACTTCTATACGTTGTCTCACATCAACCAAGGAAACTTTTGCATGTTTTGTTAAAAGACTCTTGTGTTATCTGCCATCTCTGCAACATGAACCATGTCTCTCTCTAGTCTGGAAAATACATGAGGAATTAAAAAGATGGTATATATTGTTCTTTTTTATAATTTTAAGAAATAAAGAGGGGAAATGTCTAGGCAAGAAAACATCATATACTCTTTCAATTTGTACTGAAGCAGGGAGTTCTGGCCATTTATGTAGCACTGGGCAGAACTCAGCCAAATACAGGCAACTAAGCATGGCGTAAGTTAAAATACAATAGTAAAGATCAAACGGAAAAAGAAAGTGGCAATTGATCCAGACTGAATCTGAGAAGGGGCTGCTTACTTCAGTCCAGAAAATCTAAAACTCAGTTAAATTTCCAAACCAATATTTTGATGAAGAGTGCTGGAGCTCTGCCATGAATTAATGAGCAGATTATGTTTCTTAAAAAGATACAGAGCTAGCTGGACACTAGCTTAACAAGGTAATTATCAAATGAAAGAGAACTGCTGTACTGCTGTGAACCTGCATAAAGACTCTTATAATTACTGATGTTTTGGCCTATCTTTGTTTTAAAAGAACCATGCATTTTAATATTTTTGCATAAAATATGTTCAGCAATGATGTCTGAAGTAGTAGATTTACTCATATGTAATCAATCAAATATTATCTTTCCTAGACTGCTTTTCAAATAGGAAGGCTATATATGCATGACATTTTACCAAATCTTTTGTGCCAGTAACACTGGAACATTAATAATTATTTTATGAAAAAGCAAAAGTTAAAAGTTTCGTGAATAAGTTTCATAAATGATGTTGAGGCTCTAAATACACAGCACAACGTTGTTTTAAAGAGCGTTTTTTTCTCAGATGGCTGTAGATAATGGCAGTCCTTTGGATATTCTTGAGAAGTTTACATGAACACTTCTAAAACGACTGTAAGCATACTCTGTCTCTGCAAATTCTGATCTTTGCCCCTTTGCATCATCACTGCATAGGTGAGACATATGGGTATAAATCAAAAGTACCATTTTGCCCAAGCACTGTTGACTTGAATTTTTTTATAAGCAGTTTCTTGGGATGTTATTTTCTCATTGCTTCATTTATAACTAAACTGGCTAGAAATAACAGCACAATTCATAAGTAAAACACTGATAAAAATCAGAAAGTAACTATGATTGTATAAAGAAAGAAAAGAGAAAGACAAGCGCTTGAAGACCTGACAAAAAATAACTGTAACATTCTTCAGTGAGAATGAAAATTGGATGGTAATGTGTACATGAAAAGTTGTATATGCCATCGTAACATAGTGGTCTGATTCAGGATCCCAGTTCTTATTTTTTTCTAATATTAAACCATTTCAAAATGTCATGGTAAAGGACTCATGGCTGTCCCTCTCAATCCTGCTGACTTTTGCTTGCAAATTCAAAGCATGCAGAAAAGTATAGATTAGATCCTATCAACAGGTCTAGAGAAATGCGTCACAGTCTGTTGAGTAGATGTATCTGTTTCATAAGGACAAATTATAAATGCTGTGCAATTGTAATAACCCTGATTTTAAAAAAGAAGAGACAGAAGTGGAATACTCAATTAGAAAGACATGTAAGCCATAAAACTTTCACATGCCAATATTATCTCATTACAGCCTTGCTTAAAAATGGCTTTAACATGCTCTTTATAAATAATATCCTTAATTGTCTCTGCATATTAACTAGCACTTTCAGTAGACACTAAATTGTCTGTAAACAATGATTCAACTTAAACAGAATTGAATGACTACCTCATGCTACATTGTATATACAAGCAAAAATCAAATACTGACATCCTCTTCCTTTCTTGAGGGAGGTCTAAAGGCTGGGTCAGTCCTTCTTTTTCTCCAGAAGTGGCAGTTCTGTAAGGACGAGGGCAAGGAGAGAGCTGGTCCTTGCTAAGTGCCTAGGGGGACACCTTATTTCATGTCTTCTTGAAGCAAGATGCACTAGTGATGGCCAGATCCAGAAGACGCTCTGCTCCGTGTGCTTGTGTGACAGCTTTCACTAACCACTTCTGCTTAGAAGCTGCACTGCTGTTTTCTGTACTAGCAATCACGATCCCCACGGACACTATTTTCAGCCTTTATACTTTCTTGTGTGCTGCAGTGGAGCTGGGGTGACAAATGCACAGATCAAGATGACCAGGTCAGCATTCCTCAGTTTAGGATAGCAGTGACTTGCCAAAGAGAGGCGGGCATTGATCCTAATTCTAGTAGTTGCAGCAAAAACTTCACCGAGCTAATGTTGCATTGCAGTATGCTCAGATGCCAGGGGAGGTGCAAATTGAAGCTGACAGCACAATCTTAATCCTGCTTCCTTGTGCATCTGTGTTGCAATAATGCAGACTGTAATTACATGATCGCATGTATTTGCACAAATGAATTTGGTAGTATATGAATTTACTACAATCTAGATATATGTGTGCACCTTGCTACAATCAAGAGACATATCAAGATATATTAATATTAATTTGAAGTCATGGCAGTCCACAGAATTTTTACTGACATTTTGGTTACCTTCTTTTGAGAAAGTTATTGCTAGGAGCAGTTAAAGTTATATTTATTATATCTGAGTTCTACAGTGTAGAATCACAACATCAGATTCTAAATAGGTCTTTTATCTTTGTTATTCTTAAACTGAATTGATGGGGGAAAAGAAGCTTCACAAGAAGGCATTTGGGTCTTTCAAAGTATGCGAAGAACATGCATGATCCCATTCCCCGAGTGACAGGATTTCCCCAGAGCACCTTAGGACTCTCAGCTGTGGCAAGTTGCTTGACCCAGCAGGGAGAAGTGGGTCTGGAGCAGAAAACCAAGCTACTGCTGAGCCTGGCTACCAAGGGAGCACCAGCAGCACCAGAGGAGCAGAGACACAGTTGAAGGGCAAGGCTGCAGACCTCACCAAGACTAAAATAAGTGACTTTCATGAAGAGGGTGGGAGGCAGTTTGATCAATAAATAGTCTACCCTCTGCACAGCTCTAGAAGAAGAAAACTGAACAGGTGTTTGGTGAAGGGGAATTGCCATCAGACCAGAGAAGAGCATTACCACAGGAACATGAACAGGGCTGGAAATGTAGGAGAACAGACTCCTCCAGGACTAATGTGCTGCTTTTGGAAGCAGAGGGTTACTGACTATAAATTAATCAAAAGTAAAAAACAAAAACAAAACCACCCTTTTTACCCATGATGCCAGACACAGCACCTGGCAGGATGACTGATGAAGGCATTATCACAAAGGGGTTCCTCCTCCTGAGGCCAAAGTCAAACTCGTGTTTTGGCGCAGTTGAGGAGGGCTCTTCTGAAGTCAGTGTCCAAATCACCCCCATTTTCTGTGCCTCGGTCTGCACTGCAGAGTGGTCTCCGAGCTCACAAACTGGATGCCTTTCACAGGAGAGGAATCGCATGGTCTCCACAAGTGCACCTAATGCACCCCAGCCATTAACAGGCATTTAGTTCACTCAACTGGACTGGATCTAGTCCAAAGTGAACCTCTGCCAAATACGTCTGGTGTGGACATCATGTCCTCAACACCAGCTGTTCTGCTCTACACCTCTTCTCCTACTGCATGGCGCTACTCCCTGATGCAGCCACAGGCTCTGGCTGCTAGCACAACAAGTAGTACCCTTGAATCAACGAGCTGCCCCTCAGCGTGCTAACAGCACAGCCTCTACCTTGCTGGCGGTGGTAGGAGATGCTGGATCACCACCATGGAATGCACTGTCCGGACTTTTCCCTTCTGTTTAGTCAAGTACCTTCTCCCTTCTATAGTACAGCTCTCAAGCTGTACAGAAGTTCACATCATAGGCCGTGCACATTTACTGCTTAAGTCGAACCCTTCCCTCAGTATAAGATATCCTCTAGTTTCATTTTCAATCTAAAACTACTAACCAGTTCAATTTATTTAGTTGTGTGCATGATGGAGAAAAGCATAATATTGAATAGAAACAGTCTGAAAAGGACAGATACTCCTTTGTTTTCCAACTTGATAAAAATTTGCTTGGTGCAAGGCCACATTTTTGTACAACATCTCTTTGGATTTTTTTGTTTTGTTTTGTTAAATAACCATGACCTGGAGCATCCCTCTGGATTACAGAATTTGATGCACAGCCAGCCATGCATGTGCAACTGTCCCTAAGAGCCAGGCCTCAGCAGAAAAGCTGGTGTGCGTAAGATCTTGAAACAAAAACAGCTGTCAAATCAAAGCTAATTTGCCACAAAAGAAGGCACTGATCCTCAGTTAGGGCATACCAAGCTAGTCTGAGCTCAGGATTGTTTAAAAAAAAAAATCATAAGGACTTGATTTTATAAAAGTGTATTTTTAATCCCTCTAATCTCATTTAATAACGGATGAACTGATTTTCCTTAAAGCTGGAAGGCAAGGGCTGAACAACAATAGACAATGTAAGTTCTTGAGAGTGAAAAAAGTTTGAAAGTCTCTAAGCAACTAAAAGAGGAAGGGAAACACAAACAGTTTGTGATAGCAGGCTGCTGCTATCACATGTGCCACCAAAAATATGTTATTTAATGCTCCTTGGACCAGGGTTTCATTTTACCTCATTTTAGTGAATTAAATCATGTACTACAAAGGAATTTGGATCTGAATGAAAGGAACAAGATTGATACCAGGATGAAAAGTAATGCCCTATTAATTCAGGCCCAGACATTAAAGAAAAAAATAAAATTGAATTACACAGTATTCTAATATTTCTGGACTAGATAAAATTGTATATAAAAGCCTTTTTCATAGCCAAATGGAGATGGGAGCAGTAATGGATTTTTAAAAGACAACAAAATGGTCAACATGTACTTCCAGGCACCCAGTGAACTGCACAGATGATGTTAACTCAAAAGCTGGGGCTGTACAGATAAGCCATCTACTCCTGCTCCTCTGCGCTCCATGTGCTGTACCGTTATCTCCTCTGTAGCCCAGGCCATCTCTAGTGCATCAGGGCTAGCTTTTACTCCTTTCCTTGGCTTTCCCATACCATACAAAACCAAGGTAGCAACCCTCACTTGGAGCCAAGATTCTTCAAAAAAGAGCAGCTCTGAAATGCTAACCATGGATTAGCACTTCTTCTTGTGCAGGAAAAGTTGGATACCAAACAATGTCCTACAGGAGACAGGACATTCCTAGTAGTTCAGTGGAAGAGTAGTTCAAACGCCACAAAAACAAAGGAATACCACACATCTCAATCATTCTGTTCCAAATCCAATACATATTCCTATACACTGATGTAAACTTTTAACAGTATCTATTGGCTGCATTTGTCTCGAAAAATCCTAAACAAATATTTGACAGAACCCACTTCTCTGAGAATGCAAGGGAAGGAGAAACAAGAAATGGAAGGCACTGCTTATACTGCTATATGCACCAGAATGCACTTAAATACTATGGTATAAACCTTGTATGGATCAGAATAGTGGAATAGCAAAATGTCAGCAACATTTTAAAGGTAATATAATTTGGAGTGCAGAATTCAATATGATAAAGAACGATTGCCACTGTATAATATCTCAGCCTTCTCATACACAGCAGACTTAGAAAAAAAAATTCATGACTACATTAATTCAAGAAAACTTCCAATATGGAATTGGGAACAGTATCTCTGTGTCCACAGTCAGCTTTTGGCTCTATTTCTACTAATCATGGTGCTGCAGCTGACCCAGTTTAAATGTATTTCTATATAGATTCCATAATTTTTGGTGATGTTGCATATTGTATTCTCCTAAACCATTAAAAAACTACATTAACCATAAAAAACTACCATTGCACTACAGTAAATAACTACTGCCAAAAAATAAGGTGCATCACGTGGAACAGCACTACTGCATCACTGAAATACAACGTAAAAGTTTTATTAAAGCTTTATTGGCACGGTAAACAGAAACACATGCACATTTGTGTAATGAACCCAATGCTGCATCAGGATGCATGTTGGTATATTTGACTGTGTTCTATTCGTGTGTGTGTATATTTATGCAGGATGAAATTTGCAGGTAGAATTCAAACTTTTTAGCGAATTTTTTATTATCTGAGCTTAAACAAAAAAATCATCTGCACCTAAAAGCCTTGTCCTGCTGATGTTCTAAAGCCATGAGGTCTGCAATGGCATTATGCACAGTGTTAAGCACGTATGCACAATATAGAAGATTAAAATTATTATAAAATTATTGTAATATGCATAAAGCTCCCAGATCCATTAGGGTTGATATTCTGATTCACCTACACCCGAGGATTCAAAATGGGAAGAAAAAAGTCTCACGATCCACTGTTGAGTTATTCAATGCTCTGTACAAGGAAATTCCCTTCTAATACCTTCAGGCAACCAGTATGCTCCGAAGTATTATAGTTTATACCAGTTGTGGACAAAACTACTATACTTAGTTAAATGTCTCTCTTTGGTCCAGAAACAAGATGAAAATATGAAAATAGGCTCTGCCACAAGATTTCCATTTTTTTCTGGTATTGCTTAGATCGTTTATAGAGTGGAGTGTTTCAATTCTGTGAAAAAACTTCCACTTCTGAAAAAGTAACAACACAAGTGTAATAGAAGCAAAGAAATAAAACAAAAAATGTAGGAGGAAAAAAAATCTGGCTACTAAGGGAAAAACACATAATTTTAGATTTGTATGAATATTCAGACTGAGTCTTGTTTTTTATAGGAACTCTGTAGGTACATTAGAATATTTTTCTGTAAATACCTATTAACTGGCCATCTAAAAAATCACCAGCTGATTTTAAAAGCCGAAGTAATAACAACTGAATCTTTTCAATTTCATATAAAAACATCTTAAAAACAACATTTACATTTTTCAATTTTTAGAAAAACTTAACAACCTGTATTTAATGCACCACTGCCATTTGAAGGCAAACACTAATCTGCCTGCCAGTTATTCAGCAAAACAGAAAAAGTACTGACCAATTCTTCACAACTGCCACTCTCACTATGCAAAGAAAGAAGTAATTTACTGTGAGTTTGTGACAGTGAAAAGTTGTTTACTATTTTGACGTAAAGACACTGATTTCCATCATTTTGCATGGATTTCCAGCATTTTATTAGCATTGCCTACAGCAGAGAGAAGGACCTGAATGCTACATAATTTGGACCAAATGGGTGAACAAAAGCCAACCACAACAAAGGGTTTATTTGTATCGGGCAGGGGAAAAAAAACCATAAATCACTGTGATTCTCTCATGTAAATTCTGCCTTTATTTTTTCTGCTCTGTGAATGGACCTAGACTCCTAGAATGTATCATGTCCGATTATATTATGATTTCTCCCAAAGAGGGCTTATCACTTAATCTGTTTATACAGCAACAGAATCAATCTGATTGACTGGGATTTCTGTGTGTCATTGCAATTAGAGGCTATATACAACTGTGCAATATTCACGTTAGGAGTTTAGCAGCTCTTTTCCAGGTGCCACTGTGTAGACACAGGGTCTGTGACATTGATTTGTGTAACAGGCTTAGCAACAAGCAGAAGAGATTTGAGATACCCAGTGTGAGATATTTGAAAGCAGTGTCATTACAAGTGGTTGATAGGACAGTTTTCATGACAAACCTTTCCATGGAGCACCTAAATGAGGAGGTGTGTGCGTACATACGTGCATGTGCACATGCATGCACACAGCTGTACCTTCACAGCTGAAAAGCCCTTTTGTATTTTAAAGGTGTTGATAACTCAAAAGCGCAGGAACATTGTGCTTACTAATGAGCCTGCAGTGGGTAGAGGTGAAGGTCTGTTTCAGACCTGCTAATCAAAAATCAGCAAACAGAAGGAATTATTCCTTCAGTGCCTGTCAGTAATATGTAGAAAAAGAAAAATGCATGTTATGAAGGAAATCAGTGGAAGATACGTGCGGGAAGTCTTGCATAGCCAGCAGTATTAGAAAAACATTATTCATATTGCTAAAAATGAGCAATAGTAGGGTGTTTTTAGTGACGAAAAGTTTACCACCCAAGATGAGAAAACCATTTCAGAACCGAGGGCTGAGACCGAGCTGAAGAGCGGGCTGGGAGCCGGCGCTTGCTCAGGGCACAGCGACTGCAGGGCGTCCCCAGCCCCAGCTCAGCCAGCCCCTCGGCAGCCCCAGCTGCTGGAGGCTCCGCAGCCTCCCCAGGAAACCTCCCCCTGCGCCTCGTGCTTCTTATCAGTAGGAACTAACAGCTCGACGCACCTTTTTTATGCAATTTGAAGCCAGCATCTCCTCTGCTCATCATGGATATGGAAATAGACCACTTGCCTTTCCTTTACAGGTGCTGTTATTATGCCCCATTTTCCCTTCTCTTTTTTCTCATGTCTTCTCTTCTGTAAACTGAACAACTCCAATTCTTTCATTTTTCTTAATAAATTTTATTTTCAAGACTTTTGCTTTCCTCTGGACACTCTCCAATTGTACCTCATGTTTCTGTACGAAAGCCATCCAAAACATGCATTCAGGACAAAGAAAAGGCAGAATCCCAGTTGGAGAGATGTGGTTGGTACTTCAAAATACTGAGTTTTCCAAAGCTCTACTGGCTAGCACAGAATATGGATAAAAAGTATGCATGAAATTAAGAATCTGTTAAAAATACTTGATAGGACATCCAAAAGCTACAACAATACCGTGAGAAAGAAAACAATTATAGTTAAAGAGTTAGTAGAAAAAATGAAGGCAATACTTAGAATGAAAAAAAAAAATCTGATAATTAGGATGAATATAGAAAGTCAAAGCAAACAGAAAAAAAGGGGAAAGCATTCTGTAAAAACACTCTAAAACATAAAATGTTAGAACGAGATGCTGATGATGGCAATGAAAAATCTATGACTGTATGGAATAAGGAAAATAAATACCTTTCTTGAATTATATTCAAGACTTAATTAATCTGGAAACAGGAAATTTGTTAACAGCAATATATATATATATATATATATATAAACTTTTTTGTTCTGCTTTTGGTAAGAATGTTGATCTTGAGATGACAAGTGCTTCCTTGTCCATCAGCAACTAAGTAGGATCTTAAACAGCATCTCTTCAGAGAAAATGTTTTGTGATTAGCAGTTCTAAGAGTTTCTTTTGCATGTTTTTATCTGATGCTATTTTAAAAAAGAAAAGAATTACTGAAGAAATTCCAAAAAAAGGTATTACTGTTGGGCTGATATGGACACTAGACAGTCAGGTAACGGCATAACATAATACACTCACTAGCTTGATATCAATCCAGACAAAATAGATTAAAAAAAAATTGTACAGGAGTGCACTGACAAAGATTGAAGTGAAAGGGATGTAATTAACGCCAGTCAACATGGTTTTATGTAAAACAGGTCTTGTCAAACAAATTTGATTTTATTCTTCGATGAGCTTACACAAGTTTGGGTGATAAGGATAAGTGCATAGGGCTAATACATATAGACACCTGTAATACATTTGACTTATTAGTGCATTACATTATATTGTTAATAAAAATTAGTAATACACAGAGAATATGTAGATTGGATTGATAAATGCTTAAACACTAATTTTAAGAAGTAATATCAACTAGAAATCATTAACTAGCCGGTGAGGGTGTTAGTGGTGATCCACCAGCACTTGTGGACCTGCTATACCAATTTTAAGGAAATTATCATCCATGTCCTGAAATTAAACTCAAAAGTACTGCAAACAAACTCTGAAGGTGAAACAAACAAACAAACAAACAAAAAAAAAACAAAAAAGAAGAAGAAGAAGAAGAAGGAGAAGAAGGAGAAGAAGGAGAAGAAGGAGAAGAAGGAGAAGAAGGAGAAGAAGGAGAAGAAGGAGAAGAAGGAGAAGAAGGAGAAGAAGGAGAAGAAGGAGAAGAAGGAGAAGAAGGAGAAGAAGGAGAAGAAGGAGAAGAAGGAGAAGAAGGAGAAGAAGGAGAAGAAGGAGAAGAAGGAGAAGAAGGAGAAGAAGGAGAAGAAGGAGAAGAAGGAGAAGAAGGAGAAGAAGAAGAAGAAGAAGAAGAGGAAAAAGAGTGGGATACACAGATGAAGACCAGGCAGTCACACAGAATAATCTGTCTCACTTAGGTCAATTTACTGCGTTGTACCTGAATGCTCAAATCATGTTTAATGACTGGGATTTCTCTGGGGGAAAAAAAAAAAAAAAAAAGGAAGAAGAAAAAAGAAAGAAAGAAAAAGAAGGAGCATGTACCTGGAAATACTACAATCTGTTTCTCTTGGCAAATTTAATTTTCTTTGTAAGAGTTATGTGAGAGAAGCTAGATGACAGTTTTATAGAAACCTGGGGTGATAATGTAGCATGCTAGCCTCTCAAAACAATCTTTCTGACAATAGCTAAGCAAGTGTGTAATGTGTGGTGAACTTTCACTGTTTATTCCCAAACTATGTTCCCTGCTTGTGAGAAAAGCCCACTAGATGTAGCTTTCCACAATTACACCAGCAGAACTTATCCGACAAAGGTCTTCAAGTTACCCGTACATCACATGTTATAAGCAGGGACAAGGTAGAATGAATTTATTGGAGCTCACTTGCTGTGTATTCACAAAGTAATTTGTAGTACAGTCTAAGGTACACCTACGTAATATATTCCTAAGGCACAGAGAGAAACCTAGATATGCCCTTAAAAGCCGAAGATTTTAACATTTGGCCCAAAGTTCACAGTGCTCTGAAATTATTGCCTACAAAAGCCCACTTCTAACTTTCCAGTTATCAAAAATCAAGAAATGAAGAAAAATCAAGGGTTCATGCACCAAATGGAAAATGAACAGTAAGTGCACAAAATGCAAAGCATGGTATAGCTATATTGTACATTCCAAACCCAAACTGCAGTAGCAATTATAACACAAAATGCATATTCAATTATCACCTACAGATTCAGGGCGACAGCAAAACTGGAAACACTTTATATTTTTCTGGGAATACACAGAGCAAAAAAGCTCAACTTGTTTCTTCTGAAATTTCTGCTGTGTGACATTATGCAATGGCATACAAAATTTGGGGATGGAAGCCCTTAACAAGTGCCTGAAATTCTCAATACCTTCTATACCTATAGGCTTAAATAAATCCCTTTGGAAGACTCCATCACACCTACCATACATGAATTTTTTTTACTGTTACAAACATGACAACTCATGCTTTTGCTTCCTCATGGCATACAGCTCTTCCATGAACAGACAGTCTTTAGTGAATAGAACAGAAATGCAGACAAGCTCTAATTTTCTGTACAGTGGCAACTATGTGTATTATGCGTTACAGTGTCACTCTGCTCTGAAAGAGTTAACTTTCTAGCTCCTATTCTCTGCAGTGCTGCATAAACACTGCACATTATTCTTACTGAGCATGCTTCATCTTTCCTGTCTCCACAGTCTTGGGCTGTCAATCACCTGTCAGTCCCTACCACATCAGCACAGTGCGCATCACCAGGCTGTCAGCACAGCAGCTGATGAGACTCTGCTAAGAGCTGTCAATCAAACTTGTTTCTCTTATCTGTTCTGGAAATATTTTGTCTCTAAGAAACAAAGAACCTGGGCAACAATGGATCAGAGTCTAGTATTTACTCTTTTACAGGGATAGAAGGCTCTTAACAGGAAACGAATATGTTTTATCCACAATCAGGAAAAAAAATCTCCTCCATTAGGCATATTTTCTTCCTTTCTTTTTTTTTCTTTTTTTTTAAATTCTATTTAAATCTCGACCCAATAAACCAGGGCATAATAAATCTGTGCAAATTTCTTTTTACTGTCACTAAAATGAATTTCACAGGTTTACTATTTAAGTTTCTGTTGAATATAATTCAATGCAGTTTAAAACAGGCAGCATCTCTCTGGTTTTGGGAGTCTTTCCTTGTCTTTAGGCATTGGAATGTGTGATCTTTCTCTCTGTCTCACTGTAGCCAAAAAGCCAGACTAAGGGAAACACACATCATTTACACCTTTGCTACATTCAAATATATCTTTATTTTCTGAAGCGTTTCTCATTAAAACTCAATTTCAACATAGAATTTCATAACATATCAGTAGGGTTCATAGATTATAGCAGACCAAAAGAATAGCTCACGGGTGTAAGCAAGCAGGAGAAAAACATACATTTTCAGCATATGTTTGAAAGAAGATGGTATCTTCTTTCTGGAATGATGTACAGGGGAGGAGGAATTGGAGAAGGCAAAGTTCTTCATCTACAGAAATAAAATACTGAAGAAAGACAAAAAGAGCTGCACAGATGGGCACAGCAGTGATTTCAGGTCTGACACAGAATCTCTCCATGAAAAGTTGAGCTGGGCTTTCAAGTGCACACCTATACGAGGCAGAATTATGTTCTGCAAAGATAACTGGTCTAGGTCTAACAAACCTGGCAATCAAATTAATTAGCACTGGTGGATCACTGAACTAACAGACCTCTACTCTTCCCAGGGCATAAGTAAGAATCTTTACATGCTGTGCCGTACAGATATGCAGGCACATTTAAAGCTAGTTTGAGTATCAGTACACAGTGCTGTCTTGTGCAAAGTAAAGTAAACATAACCCAGTGACTTAAAATCCCCACTCTGACCCATATCTATTCTCCCCTACAAATTGAAGAATCCTAGGGCTGACAGTTGAACAGAAACCTTGCAGACCCAAAAGGGAGACCAGAAATGGGAAGAAAACTGCTTTTCTCAGTATAGAGAGGGGTGCTGTCAAACATGATAATTGAAAGGTAAGCCTAAAAATATTTGGTATTTTTCATAAAGTTTTAGTTTGGGGCCATGAAATCAAATAAGCAGCTTCATTTTCTGAGACAAAAAAAATGCGAGTTTACAACTCTTACATTTTCCTGGACACAAGCGTATATTGAACATTAAAAGGGAGGCAAGTAAAAGTAGTATTTTTAAAAAATCTTGTAACTCCATGCAAACAATGATTTACAGGCCTGATACACGTGCTCTGAACATGGCTGCAGGACTGAGCTCTCCAGGTACAAGCAGAGCCCAGAGAGACCCAACTGGGAAAAAGGCTCTGCAATAGGAAACCCAGGGAGTGCTTGGAAAATAAAAGTTTAAAGCAAGCAGGGAAACAAAGCCCCTGGGGGTGTCTAGGGGCTTCAGTTGAGATTGGAGAAGAGCAGAAGGGAATATGCAGGTTCCCAGCAGCCTCCCACAACACTCTTGGGAGCTTTGGAGAAGGAAGCTGTGGCAGAGGGAGGGCACCCCATGCTCCTCCTCATCTCTGCCTGCTTCAGGCATATCTGGATAGTACCTGAGAACAAGGAGGGAAAGGACTGGGAATTGCCAGAAAAAAACTGTGGCCATGGACAATGAAAAACTATTTGTCCTTCCCTCACATACGCCCCTCCCTCCCCCAAAGGTTTTTCTTTTTCTGGAATTTGTTCACTCCAGAAGAGACCATTTTAGTTCCCAAAAGCAGGAAAACATTGCCCACAGGAAAGAAAATGAGGTGCCAGCCACAACTGATGTCAAAGATGTAAGCAAATACCTCACAGATTGAAGCAAGACAAAGGAAGGCAATTTTGAGCTGAATCCTGGAGCAAAGGCAAGAGGTCGGCATCTTTCATCAATTTCAACTCTATAAATGACTTCTCAAAGGATGCCTATTTCTCTTTCCTAGGGTCTAATCTCGGTTCCCTCCATTACTATTTGTGCCTTCAAGAGTAAGAACACACAATTTGTCTTCTCTCTTCCCTCACAGCCAGCTCCGATGTTTTTAATGCCCACTAAATACAAAAGGGAGTGCGCGTTGGGGTGAGGAGGCAGGGGTCTCGCTGAGGACTGAGGGGTGCAGGCCAGGCACTTCTGTTTCATCTCGTCCAAAACCCCATACGTGGTGCAGCTGCTCAGCATCCTGCCACATATAACGGCAGCCACGGCTTACTGGCCAGCAGTTTCACTGTTCACACAGAGTGAAGTTACTGTGTGGCATTACGGCCTTTGGGAGGTGCTGAGCACGCACATGGTCTGGGCGGGAGAACAGAGACCTCCATCAGGCCGCTGTGCTCGGCAAGGGCCTGCTACAGGTAGAAGCAACCTTCTGCCAATGTTTGCACCAAAAGGGGAGCAGATTGTGCTGGTCTCAGCTCCCGGACACATTTCAGGACACGAATTTCACTGGTAGGAAAAGAGGGCTGCTTTTAACACGCAACCACCACTCTGCGCCCTGCCCGAGCAACCCCGGAGGTGTGAGCAGGGCCTCGGACAACATGGCACCCAGCACCCTACCCCCGGCTCCTGTCCCTGGGCCAGGGAAGTCCCCAGACCAGAACAGCTCAAACACACTCATTATAGTACGAATGAACAGGAATGCTGCTCGTGTCAGCATCGACAATACGGCAGTTCAGAACTAAATAAATATTTACTAATGAAGGAAGGGAAGTGTGAATGAATAGAAAGAGTCCTATATGCTGAGCTTTAATTTCACACGCTGAGAGTAACAACACCAAAAGCGACAACCATTTGTGCAGAGGTCAGAAATTAAAACCAGGGAAAAATCATGTGTACTAGTGGCTTTTAAAAATGTGCCCACAGTAATTCAATCTTTCAGTCATGTTTATCAGCAGCAATGCTAGTATCACAGTATTGCCCTGTACCAAACCAGCCCAGTTCCAGATAGCACAACCTTTATCAAGCATCTGTGACAACAGGAATATTTTACTCTTTGACAAATTCTTTCATATGTAGCACTGTTTTCCAGAAACACAACTCCCTCATATCTAACTGGACATTAATTGCTTTTTTGCTGATGTATCTGTGCCTTCTGGACTGATAACACAAGTAGCAAATCTGATATCTGACAAGTTGACTCAACCTAATCAGGACAGATCAGCTGTTACCAACGTTGCTATAGGCTGTAATTTGAGGACCTTTACAGAGTTATCACTTGCTTTGAAAGGCAAGAAACGGTAATTCTGTCAACAGTAATCCCAGAACGTGCGTTCAAAGTGGCTGTTATTTTTTCTGCAGGAGAAGGTAACACTTGTCAAATAAATACCTGAGATAATTGATAAAAGGAATTAGAAGTATGTGAGTGATACACTGACAATCAGTCATTCTCAAGAAAAATAAGAACCTCGCAGGATTCAGCGCATTAAGCACAGAGCACAAGCTGTCACTGTGAAGCAGGGGTCACTCTGAATGGAGTGAAACAATTGGCAATGCAGTTTTTCAACGTTTACTTATCTCTCTGTTGCTTAGTGCTAAAGCTGAGTGAATTATTCACTTCAAACAATTTGTTCGATGAATTTTGCCCCTTTTTCCTGCTCAGAATATGTGGGCAATGGATACCAATGCCATCAGATTTATTCACTGCTTCATTTTATTCAAGCTTGCATTTAGTGCTTGATTGAGAGTATTCTAGACTTCTACTGCTTAGCTCTGATTGTTCAGACAATAACAACAGCAGGTCCTTAATGTGTGCAAACAGCACAGACCCATGCAGCTGATAGAATAATGATTATCTACACCACCAAGGATATATCTTTTGGTATTTTTTTTTTTTTTTGGTCCCTGTTTAAATCTGGAAGCCCTTCCAGCAACAATACTGAGAATTGCTGCAAAGTTCCCTTTCTGTGAACATTTTTGCCCACAGGACTCAACACTTGAATGTTTGTGGAAACCAAATTAACAAAGAGTGCAAGCACAGACGAAGCAAATTAATTTAAAAAAATACAAAGATTATATTGTATGTGTTCCCTGTTCCACTAGGAAATAATTTATTTTCCTGTAATAAAATTCAGAGGAATTTCACAAAAAAACGGAATCCCAACCCATGCAATCCTCTAATGGAACTTGATGGTTCAACTCACTGAATACAAACAAGTGACTTTTTCACTGCCAGGTTTGCATCTGTCTTTTACAGATAAAATGTGTTTAGAAACTCAGGCTTAAAATTATAACAAAAAAATGTATCTCTTACTGTATCGCTTTGGTCCATCTTCCAAACAAAATGAAAGGGTTAAGGTTGCATCATCTTCAAAAAATTCAGTTGCAAAGGCATCCCACCAGAGGTTGTCACTATCCTAGGAAGCAACAGATCGTTCACTTAACAAGAGGCAAAATGAAAATATTTTCATTTTTTAAAGAAATTCCAAAGGATCACACATAGTTTGCACATCTTCCCCTGATTTTGGGGTGTAGATGTCTACATGATATTTCAAACTAATTTTCTTAGGTAAGGTTCTAGTTCTAATTTAAGAAAAGGGCTGAAATGTTTAGTTTATTATACAATAAATTGTCTTCCATTTTGTCCAGCATACTAGATATGCAATAACTTTAATTCTCATAAATACATGTTCTTAAGTGCTTTTATAAATCAGTTGCAAATAAAGCATGACTTTTCTCCCCTTTTTCTGGGCTGTGTATCTCAAATGCTAGGTCCTAATCGTGAAAAAAACTCAGTACTTAATTCTATAATGCTACATACCCCGATTATCAGCATGAGTTGACAAGAAAGTTATTTAGAAACTAAATATAATAGCCATTCCCCTCCAATGCATTTAATATAATTACAATGCTACTGCAGGTTAATTAAATACCAGCTAGTTACTTAAATGCAATTGTTGTGAGAAATCTTTACTTTTCAGTGTGATACATGAAGTGAAAACAGTATTTTAAATGACCTGTGTATACTTAGACTTGTAGTAATTCACATAGTTGGAACATAATAATTATGGAACATAACAATTAATAACAAATATTAATATAGAGTTCAATGTAAAGCATATACCAATGCACCACTACAGTGGTTGTTGTCTTTGATAATTGAACCAGGCATTTTCAGACATGGGCAATTAACAACATCTTCCAAACTTCCATGTCTAGCACTTGTGCAAGTGGTCTAGTTTGCAAGGGTTTTTACAGAAGTCAGGCAACAACAGAAACCACCAATTGTTTCATTCAAAAGCTATGGCCATATTTATTAACTGGGTTTGAAATCTTTGGTGGAAGTATCTTCTGCTCCTCTGAGGCCCTCAGATTTAAATCACTTGCAGCACACAGGATCAGTGACAAAGCTGGGAATACACTTCTGGGGATGCTGCAGTCACGCTCCTCATAACCCCCCTACCCCTCTCACTGCAGCAGCCTTCCTGGTGTGCAAGGCCAGCTGCATCCAATGCAGCGAGCAAGGAGCACCTCTTAATGCCTGAGCAATGAGTAATTAAGCCAGAAAACATTAGTTACTTTTGAAGAAAAGAAAAAACTGAGAGAAAATGCCGATTTCAGACAAAATGTGCATCTATCATTTTCACTGTATGTACACACGCAGAGAAATAACTATGTGATGTTTTTAGTTCTGCTCCCATTTCTCCGCAAAATGTTATTACTGGATTTCACTCCAAACGGCGGAGCACAGTCTTTACTGCCCCACTACTTTACTTTGATCTTTGTCAAATACCCAATGGAGGAATGGTAAGGACACATTTTCGCACCGCAGCTCCTACCAGAGACCCCTGAGAGGCCTCCTGGCCGGTTCAAAGCCCATAACTCGTCTTCCTTACCAAGCCTCATTCCCCCGCAGCGGCAGGCAGCCGGGCAATGCGCTGCACGGCCCTGTGGTACAAAGAGAGACCAAAAGTGTCCCCACATCTCAGAAACCTGTTGTCAGCAAGAGCTTCTGCTCTTTCCTCTTTGCTAGCGTATCATTGAATGGTTTGGGTTGGAAGGGACCCTTGAAGATCACCTAGTGCAACCCCTGATGGGCATTTCCACACGCAAATGCTGCTGCATCAATTAGCTGAGTAGCCACAACGGTGGGTATGGAATATATAGGTGTTCAACAGAAGCCCAGTAACTGGCATGAAGCAGCCCCTCTGCCTTCCACACGCTGACCCTGCCCTCATGACAACCTGGTGGGGGCATTACAGGCCTGTACAAGAGCTTGTTGCCCAACCCGTAGTAACGAGCTACCGCGCTCTGCCGTTTGTCAAAAGAGGGGCTGTAGCACTGTTTTACCTGCATCTTTCAGACATACTTCTTGTCTCAGCAAAACGGGAGGGGAGCAAAGGGTTTAAGCAATGGCACACACGACATTCGCAGCTCCGCTGTGGGAAAGCTGTTGGTACCTCGATAGTTCAGTATTACCTGAGCTACTCGTGCTATATCCAACAATGTGAGAGGCAAAAGTGAAGCACCGCATCATCGTGATGCAAATGCACACAGGAAATTAAGAGAAGAGCAGGGAGAGCGCAGGGCCTCACCTCAAAACCACACATATTTGCACTCACGCTTGCTTCCAAGAAGTCTGAGGGCTAGGAAAGTGTGGAGACTGAATTACTGCGGATTCTCTCCCTGGATAAATGAAATATCCAGACTCTGTCACAGTTTGAATACTGTCCAAGGTCTTTATCTCATGCTTTTGCATACTTTATGTCAGGAAGACGAAAAAACAGAAAGTACACCTCCACCAACACCACCACCAACAACAACCTCCTCCCTACCACCACCCCCAAAAAAAAAACTTAATAAAATATATAAATCCTCTGTCAAGCTCTGCTGATTAATTCTCTGCTCCACCCCTCTCACAGGTGAGCCCAACTACTCTCACAGCCAAATGGTGAACAAAACCAAATGAGGTGTCTCCTAGCCAAACTGAAAAAGGATCCAGATATTATGGAAAGAAGAAAAAAAAAAAGAATAAAATCACTCCCTTTTTCTCGCAAAAAGGGGATGGTGAAGGCAAGGCTGCCCCCAGGCATCTTTAACTTATGCTCTGACAGGTTACGGGGGATTTTGCCAGAGTAATTATTTTTCTATTCAACAATAATGAGAAATTTCCATGGCAACCTCCCTTTCACGTAGTGCACTCACACGCTCAAACATTGAAATAATGGCCTAAACATAACAGAAAAAAAATTAATACTTTAAAAAATATTTTGTATTAAAATAAACTTACGGAATGGGTCAAAGGAGAGAAGAGGGCAGAGACAACCTGAGAGTTGGGCTGGAAGTGAAGATGCCACGCTGATATATCCAGCTACCCAAGCAGCAAAATGTCTTCTGCCACAACTGTCATTGTTCCTCCTGATCCCCTCCACCCCCAGTATTATTTGTAATTTGAAGCATGGCTCAACTCTGAATAGGGTCTCCAAGTAAATGGAGTCCTAGGGTTTCAATATTTTTTCCTGACTCTGATTTCTTTGGCAAATGTAATCAGATTTGAAGTACAATGATGTTCTTTTTCCCCCTCCATCTAACAGTCCCACATATTCACTGTGTGATCTGAGAGTCAAGCTGGGTTCTTCTTTACACCTTACACACTTACATGATTAAGAGTCTGCAAGCCAAATGAGGCTTTTCTTCTTGCCTGTGATGGTGATTGCTGAACCAAAATAGGTCTTGCAACTGGCGTATAAGGCCAATGGAGCCTATGGCATTTTCTCCAAATTCCTTTATTTTTGTTTAATGACTTGGAAGGCAGAATGGAGTTCATGTAAAAAGTCAGTACATGAAACCATGCTTGGCAGAGGATGCAGACACCTTGCAGGACAGAATTAGAATTCAAAATTATTTTGATAGATTGCAGAAATTATCTGAAATGAAGATGAAATTCAATAAAGAGAAGTGACAAAAGCACAAATACAAAATGGGGAATAAATGGCTAAGCAGTACTGTAGAAAATGGTCCAAGCCATAAAGGATATATGTCAGCAAACTGTTGCTCTTGCAAATAAGGGAAATGTCTCTGATATAATTCCTTTCCATTCTAAAAGCACCTATCTGGAAAGACTTCAGCTGGAATAGTCCATCCACTTCTGGTGTACTGTGTCCAGGTCCAGGCCACCCACTCTTAAAGGACAAATTTTAGGAATTTAGCTGAGAACAGGACTCACAGAGTGTAAAGACACAAGGAAATAAACCCCAAAAGACTCGTATTAAGCAAGGCAGAAGGACCTGGCTGGGCTTAGTGTTGGAAAGAAGCTCACAGGGAATATGATGACCATGTGAAAAGATTGGTATGAAGAGGAGAGTGATCACTTCTTCTCTGTGGCTAACACAAATAGGAGAAATAATATGGCTCGGTTTGCTGCCGCTGTGGGTTAGGTGGTACGATCCCCTGTTACAGGTCTCTAGCCTAGTGTGTTGTGGAAGCGAAAGAGCCACCGCCACGTTACCAAAACAAGTGGATGCACAGGTCCAGGCGAGCCGCACTGCCTACGAGTCTCAGGCAGATTTTTGTTTTCTCCCTCACATTGCTTTTGGTCGCAAAACATACAACAGGTGTAAATAGTATATGAAAAAAAGATGGCCATGAAAACAAATAAATGTGATTCTGAATACACACAGGAAGCACATCTGTTCTGAAATGGGACCTTTTCTATATAATCACTTTTCAGGGAAGAACTGAATTTTAAACACCAACTTCTGTGGCTTGGCATTGGACAAGGCAAAAATAAAAAGAGATAGTGCCCTTGGGAGCTTACATTTTTCTTCTGGCACCTGCAACCCTTCCCTATTGACACTTACTATTTTCAGAACTCTATACGTCCACACGCCTGTTGGCAACGTGCATGCTTCTCATATTCTTTCAAGTTAATGCTGCACAAGGAAACTGCTGTCTCCCCAAGGAAAGAATGTTATTCCACTCCTCCCCCCATTCCCAGCAAATCAAACTACACTTGAGCTTTTTAAAATGCAGTTCAAGATAAGATTTTGCCATTAAATACACCTGTAAAAGCTGCACGGCCATTACAAATTATGAAACTCACAAGATAAAGTATCATAAAAATTCTGACACTAATGTTTATACTCAGAGCACACTGACAGACCATTAAAAATAAAATGCCAGAATACAAGAAACCAATAACTTTTCCCATTACCCTTAAATTAGACCCGTCTTGAATCTACCCAACATATTTTAGGTTCTCATAAATTCACGGGAGCAACAAATTAACAGGGATCCATATATCTTAATTTTATACATTTTGACATTTGAGTACAGATCTGTAGGTCTGGCCCTGCAATGCACAATATTTTTATGATGTGGCGTTTGTTTATTTATTTATTTATTTATGCTATTTATATAAATTCTGTATGGAATACTGATATTCTGAGTCTTAAACTGATTTTCTTGGAAATAGTATGAACAGAGTGAAAGTGGATTAGTCATGTACAATACACAGTTGATAAACCTATATAGTCAAATGGCTGTCTGTCATCGTACAGGTACAAGAAGATGCACACCTAGCTTACATTCAGAGCATCTTTCTTAGCAATATGTGGTACCTTGTACGGTTAAAAAGCGAAAATAGCAGACTAATTTGTTTCCCCGGGGCTAGTTTGTAAGGACTACTCCTGTTGCCTTTGCATTTGTTATTCCATCTTACTTATTTTACCTGAAACATAAAGCATGTCTTAGATAGCATTAAAGACATCTTTAGTCTTGCCGCTAAGGTATCTTACAGAATCTCCAGTTCCCTTCCCCCAGACAGGAATGCCTGACTCTATTACTTCCATTTGTTATTTCACACATATTCACAGTTTTAATGGTGTTGCTTGCTTTTATTTCACTTACTAGTGTGGCTGGATGCCATCTCTCAAACAATGTGTAGTAAAACTGGCAGAAAGATTTTAAGACTTGGCTTTGGTCACAAGTAGTTTTCTGTTCCATTACATACTTCCAACTTCTTGCCAAAGCTCTACTCAGTGCCCAAAACATATCAGTTTCTTCAGCTTGCTTATTAATTAATTAAATTATTGTTTACATTCCACTTTGAAACTTATCTTAGTTTGTACAGTAAAGAAACAAGACCATGTTTCTGTTTTATAGAAAAGACAGAATATAGTCCTGCAACAAACACACACAGCAGTACTGCCGCGGAGAGACTGACTCCAGTGCAAAATGGGGGCAAGGTCTCTAATTCTCATGTAAATCTGAAATAACTTTAAGAATTCAGTGGAATTATAGGAAAAAGCTCATAACAGAAAGCTACTCTCACAGTTTCACTGGAAATTCATAATACATTGAGGATCTTCTTTTTACTGTCTGTAATGCTTGCAATACCACTATATGACTAGGCAACAAAATAAAGGGGAAAAAAGCAGTAATGGCTTGTTTTCTTAATGGGGAACTGTGAAAATCAACCATTAATTATTTGATTCCAGATGAAAATGAGAGAAACACAAAAAACCACAACAGCTGGGGGGGTGTGGGGGGGTGCAAAATATGGAAATTGATTCATGCACGTTTCTTGATGCACTCTGAACCTGGGAATCAGCATCACTACAGCAAAACAAATCTACTGTAATGATTCTGGCCATACAATTCAACTTTGCAGACACACTATTTTGAGACATTTTCACTTAGATTCTCAAATGGCAAGTCCACACTGGGCAAGTATACCAGGGGTTCAGATTAACCAAAATATGCTGACACTGATATGAAGAAGAGAAGTATTTTCCCTATGTTCAGAAGGACGGTTGTCCTCTTCCTTTTTATTTGCCCAGTAAGATATGCCTGAAATAGAGACTTTTTATTAGACTGGTTGTGGCAACTGCTTGCTAGGCTGGCAAGTGGCAAGACCAGTCTCCACCTGCACACAGCTATAAATGTCCAGTTATTCCATTACATCTAAGCCACCCCATTTTTCTGGCTACATATACTTCAAGATGCTACATGTATTTCAAGCTGGATATCCTTTTAAAATTGGAGTCCTTAAAGCTATGGAGATTGTCTAACTTAAGGTCAGGAAAGGATAAGACAGTGAGTTATCTGGTTCGGCCTAATAACAGAATCAAAAAAGGATGCCAGATCTCAAACCTATTATTTGATATTGTTTCAGTTTTACTGCAGCTTGTGTGTAAAAGAGAAATGAATCCTTACATATTCACTCTGCGCATGTTTCACTATTCACCTACAGCAAACATACACAGATTGCAGAGTTTAATACTGCATTGGAAGCAGGACAAAGCAGAAAGGGTTAATTTATGCAACGTGCCATTTCACCTGCTTCTGTAATTTGAATTCATTATTTCTACTCCAGAAACTTGCACACAGGAATGGATAGGAGAAAGAAAGGGAAAAAAAAAGAGCAATGAAGCTGGGCTCAAGAAGACATATTCTACAGCCAATTCCTTATTACCACCATGACATCATCCTTGAAATTTCACAGCAATATTATCAATAACTAGCAGAGGATGCTCTTTCATCCTTTTTAACTATATGGGATAAGATTGCACTCCGTCTCTAGAGGCAAGACCTATATTTTGGCTGCATGAACAAAAAACCTGGGCATTAACAACTAAATTACGACCATAGTGCAGTTGTTAACAGAAATAGACACTTCTACCCCCAGTGCAGAATCTGTTTGGCCTTTGTATATATAGTTCATGCTAAATCCATATTCAAAGTCGTTTTAAATTTGAGCCCTCTTTTCAATAGACACGAGGATGTCTCTAGCTGGCTGAGAACAGCAATGCATTTCCTTGGGAGTATTCTCCATCCACAATCACTGAAGACAAATCACAGGCTTGAGTTTTGTGTTTATCAAAAATGAGCTGCGGTTACACTTCTCTATTCTGCAGCAGAATGCTCCACAGCCTCAGCCTTTGAGAATGGTTTATAGAGATGGAATATTAAGTGTGTCTATTATCTATTGTACTACCGTCAGTCATATGAATGTTCTTATTTTATTCTGACATTTTGACCTGGTTTCCTTTTTACCTTGTTTACTTCCATCTGTATGAGTAAATGGAAGCTACTATGCCATCTATCCCAATGAAAAGGCAATAACTAGTATTGCCATCAGTGAACACAGAACATCAAACATCATATGTCAGGAGGGCACATAAAAAAGTCATATTCTCAGCAACATTAGTAAAAGAGTCTCTCTGGGTCTATCTGCTCAACTGCACCAAATCCCAAGGCTCTAAAATTTAGTGAACACAAATGCCTTGATCAGTTATTACAGTGAAAGTGAAATTATTACAGACAACATTTAAATACTCCACTGATGGACAACAGGATCACACCAAAGGCAGTCCTTGCACCTCCTTTTTTGACTGGACTCTTTCCCCGTCTTTGTTCAATGGAGTCTCACTGGAGCTCCACACAGACTACACACAATATGATGCTGGGACTTCAGAGGTCCCTGCCTCTGAAGAACTACAGTCTAGCAGACTATGCTTTGAAAGATAAGAAATAGCTCTTCAGCTGAGTTAAGAATGCATACTGCTTTTAGCTCTTCTGCTCTCTTTTGCAAATCTAGTGCAAATCTTCCCCAGGTAGGGAAGAGAAACCCAGATAAAACAAACCATGCTTCTGCGTTATATTCCAGCTTCCTAGAGAAGTATCAAGTGGTGACAGGGCTAAGAAATGCTGCAATGAAGACTGGATTTTATCCTAAACTAAGATTAAATGGGTTGAAAAGACATACGGGTCGGGAGATATATGTCTAATTGACACATACATACCTCCTACCCTACAGGACTTTGAGAAAACTCTTGCTAAGACTCAGCAAAAGAGTTTTAAAATTAAAGATATGCTTAAATGCTTTGCTGGACTAGGATCCAACTATGCATTTGTTAGCCTGTAAGTCAAATTAATTAAAGATTATTACTTCCTATTAACCTTTGCAAACCAGGTAGGAACATATCACAGCGTTGGACAGCTCTGTCTAACCGAAGAGCTGTTATCCTCTGGAAGGTACATGAAGTGGAAAAGATCCAGTGTGTTGTATGTCCCAGGACGGGTAATCTCATGCACAAAAGCCTAATTTAGCGATAACTAGTGAGAAAAGGTGAGAACATTGAAGAGGTGAGTATTTAAGAAATGACTGTACTTTGTTACTATGTACAAGCATATCTACACTTTAAATTACATATTGTTAGCTGCATAATAATTAAGTGTTTAATTATTTAAATGTGGTTCTGGGTGTTCAGTTATCACCCAATAAAATTGTAAGAGTGCTATATAATTCCAGATAGTGCCTAGAAACATAAATTATGGCACCTTACAGAAATTCTGTTAAGAAGTGACAGTAAAGTACAAAATTGAGTTGTTATGTGTTAATAATATACAATATCTTTGCTGCATAAACCGTGTATATTCTTTAAGAAAAAAAAAAAAAAAAAAACACTGTTGCAATCCATGGGAATTACCACATAAGTTCAAAAAGGAAATATACATCCCTTAAAAGTTCATTCATTTTTTTTTTTTATTTAACTCATCTCAGAAGCCACATTCTTATGATTTTTTCAAAGGATTACTTCTTTACTAGAGCAAAAGTACATTTCAAGTTAATCCATTAATATACTCTGTATTTAGGATTAGGAATCGGCTATTTTTGTTAATTGGTGATGTTACTTTATCAGCAAATTTTATCTGTGCTAAATGCATGTTTCAGAATCTAAACTCTACTTAAGAGAGAGAGAAGACAAAAGATAGGGCTGAGGTATTAAGTTCTTAACTCCATATTTTAGGTTCTACTTGTTTGGTCCTATTTTCAAAACTACAGCATAATTAGTAACAGTCATGTCTCCATTTTGGGTCACTAATCAGCTGATGTTGGCAGATGCCCAGAGTTTTGAAAATAATAGTGCTTCATTTATTGTTTGTCATTTTCGGTATACAAACGTACGTGGATTCAAACTTATTCAAACATTAGGGCTGAGATTCTCAAGGCTAATTAAAAGACTTCTGCATACATTTTCCATTAAATTCAGTGAAAATCAGATGTTGGAAAATTCTGTGCAGCACTCCAAATCCCAGCATGGAAATGGAACTTGTTACTGTTAGCTAAATCAAAGCTGGAGGGTGACAACAGGGCTGGGATTCATTTCACCCCAAGACAGTTGTCTAAATTCATATGAGATAAAAAGCCTCCTGGAGATATCTGTCTCTTCACTGACTGTAGAGGGAGCCAAGAGAGTAGTTCAGTCTAGCCATGTAACTTTTACAGGGATAAAGGTAGGTAAGATAAGTCCTATTCTACGTACCTACCAAGAATTTGAAATTCAGGAAAATAACTGGTTGAGGTTTTGAGAGCTTACATAGTGAAGGACAAACACGAGTGGAAAGCTGGGTGAAACAACCGTATCTACGTTGTCTAGGTTTTTACAGTCTTGGCAGGAAAACCTATAAATGATGTTCAAGTTTTTAGCTCGTAACGTTCAAAGCTCTCCAGGCTGCCAGGCTCCCACTGTTTCATATAAAAAGCTCCGAGTGGCAGACAGAAGTTGGAGCACTGGTTAAAGATTTCTGCCAGTATGAAATGTTTAAAATGAAGAAGATGTGATTATTTGCCTCGCTTCCTAAGTTCACTCCCCAGCTAGCCAGAGCTGCCAATAAAGGCTCTCAGGTCCTCCATTTTATCTTACCCTGCGTTTTGATTAGAAATTCCCATGCAAAATACAATTAAACTAGAGGAAGAATTGTTCTGATATATCTTCATACATCCTCAGAAACCTGAAATATAAGGAAATCTTAAGACAACACATATCAAATATTGCCATTTCTCATGTACTTTTCTGCTACCATCGGATCACTCGGTCACTCCCTGTTCTACTCGTGTAGCATTATCCTTCTGAAGCACTTAACACCCACTAACAGGCATGTGACAACCAAATCTGATTAATGAAGCAACAACAATCAGGAGCCCAGGCTGCATGGACAAAGTGTGGATGGGTTGTGCTTAGGACAGTCACTGATTCCCAGCACTTTTGAAAGATTCAACGCTGAAAAGCAGCATTAGTACAGGGTAGTGAACTTTTTAAACTGGCATTTGCATCTACAAATTAAAACTCTGATTCAAATGGAGATGTCTGATTCACCTGCTTACAATGAAAACAATACTTAGAATGAAAACTTTTACTGTTATTGCTGCTGTAATATTGTACAATAGTGTAGCAGATAACCGACAAGGGTGTTATGGTAGCTGAATCATAGGATATTTAGTTCCTGTCCTGAAACGCTCCAAAAGAAATACAGAGAGAATGAAGCACACATTGGGAAACTCAGAGGTTGTGATAACGGAGTGGTTTTGTATGTTTGTTTTAATTATTAACTTTAAATTTTCACTCCAAAGAAATGGAGGAATTTGTGCACACCAAGAAGTGCTCTCCTTCAAAACTCTGCACTGTGCAAAGTACAGCTTTCTTCTAAATGCTGTATCTTATCTTGTCATCCTCATTAAAGTAAAAAGCCATCAGTAGTAATAATGAGAATCCAGTTTGTGAACAATTCCTTCACAGAAGCCAGCTATTACATATTGTAACAAATTAAAAACTCTAAAAAGTCTATGTGGGTCCCCTGAGAAATGCTATTTAATAAAGCAAACACCGATATTGAATGTGACAGAATTCCATTTGCTGCAGAATCCCATCCAACTGAGTTTGGCTGCTGCTGAAGCAATTAGAGAAAGCTGTGATTTAATGATTATGCTAAAACCCTAGACAAACAAAGCTCTTACCTACCAAGTGGCCATTTAGCAGTATCACTACCACCAAAATGTATAAAAATCCTTGTAGGATTTCATTTACTGTCAGTCAACTAGTAGCAACGTGAGTAATTATTTACTAAAAACGTCTAGTTACTAGCTGCCCTACTGCTTAAACATGAAAAATGTATAAATCTAAATTTAAACAAAGTAAGCAAGGCCAAGTGTGAACTATGTATGTCAAAAAGGGAAATCAACCACTGAGGTTATCCTTGTAGCTGAGACCTGATACGATCTAGTCAAAAGATCGTAACAGGTCAGAGTTTAATCCTTTTAAAAAAAAAAAAAAAAAAGTCTTTATGTTGTTTATTAATATCCACTGGGGTCTCACCTCTGGGTCCATAAATATCTATTGAAATTTTAAACATATTTTCATCACAGCAGTAGCCTCCTATGAACTACAACCTATCACTTCAGACTTTGTGGACCTTTTAGATCAACAGTAAAACTGATTCACTTGAGATTTCTTAGCTTTTGATAGATGGTGTTTGACCTTCCTTATTTTCTAATTCTTTTAGAACTTCTTTGTATAAAATGGTAGGACATAAAGCAGTATAAAAATGACAATATACATGTGATAATCTGGAAAGCTTGCTTATCGAATGCTTGTGAATTCGCTTAGGAACTATGGACATTTTGGTGTGCTCATGTCAGCCAACAAACTCCACTGTGAAAACTAACTTGTCTTTCTGATTTTTGACTTTCACATTAGTCTGAGAGCCTAGTGAGTGACACATAGGACTGTTGATGTAGATTTTTACCCTTGTTGCCTTCCAGGTGAAAGCATCTTCTGACAAAGAAAAAGCAAAGCCTTGGGAAAAGCAATTCCCTGTCTCCCCAGTTTCTTCAAGTAACAGGATCTAGAGACATAGTGCATATCTATACCCTAAACAAAATTATCAGTTTTGATACAGCCTTTTATAACCATAAAGAATATGAAGACTGGGAGAAAGCTCAAACACACAGAAAACTATTTTAAGAAAGAAAACATTTTTGCATAACATGGTGAATCATGCACAGAATTGCTGCAGAGGAGAGTGAAATAACTTAAAGCAGCTACATACAGGAATGAACTTCTCAGGGAGCTCAGACCTATTTTCAAAGATCATAAGATCGCTGAAAGGTCTTAAGATCTTTTTCAAAGGTCTTAACAAAAACATATAGTTTGGGGGCTTGAGTTGTGTTTTTTTCTTTGGTTGGTTGGTTTTTTTTGGTTGGTTGGTTGGTTGGTTGGGGTTTTTTTTTTTGGTTGGTTGGTTTGATTTGCTACAGCAGAACAAATACAGTGTATTTCTAGCTAAAATAAGGAATAATAGTGTTCAGAACCCTGAATTTGTTTTTTAAAGTATTACGTGTTCCTCAAGAGTGCTGTAAACCCAGAGCATCTATAGTTTCAGAGCTTTTCTGGAAAGATTTGTGTTCAGACTGCTGAACAGCCTGAGAAGGCAGCAGTACCCTTGACAAAGCCAAGAAACTACATGGTCCCATTCCTGGGAATGTGTAACTGCCAGAGAAGCTGTCATCTGAAAGTGAGAAAAAAAAAAAAAAAAAAAAAAAAAGGTTGTTAAGGCTCACTNAAAAAAAAAACAGAAAAGATTCAGTGCTAATGTCTTCTTAGAGTAGGGAAAGCTTAAGATATCTGAGTATATCACAGATTCACAGAATGGATCCTTACATGGATCCACACCAAGCAGCTTGCTTTCTACCAATGCAGTGACAACCATGGTGAGAAGTTATAATCTTTCTACGCACTATCTTTAATCGGAGCCTATAAAATTGATCAGATCCAGATCACAGCTGGATCTCTCTCTAGGTCCTCCAATAAAGACTGTATCAAAATCTCACAGGTCATTGTCTGAGGGTGCTGGGTTTGGGTGCTCAGTGTTCAAACATCTTGGGATTCTCCTCCACATTATTTCCTCCACAATCAGCTTGATTTTCATACCCGATTTCTGTATGACACACCAAAGGATCACCTGTCTGCTTTAGAAGAAATTACTTCTGTTCTTTTTCCTCCTTCTATGCTTTCTCAGTTCCACTTTCTGATTTGGAAGAGTTTTTTTCTACAAGCAGATACACTGATACACATGTGCATGCACTCACTTTTTTATTGATATTCTATTGATATTGATATTGATATTCTCAGCTCCTCTAGTAGTGTCCGCTGGATCAGGTCATCTGCCCCTTAAAATCACATACTAAGTTATCCCTGGTCTGGGGCACTCTAGAATGAATGTGAACTTTTTATAACCTCCACAACATGTGAGGCCTGAGAGCTGCAAGAGGCCCACCAGAAACTGCCAGGTCAGCACAGAGCCCACCATGTATCTAGTGCATATCAGCAAGGACAAAGGAGTGTACTGAAGATCAAATATGCCTTGTATTAAGCAAGCAGCTCCTTGTTCGGACTCCTAAAAATGTTCTAGTTGAGTAAGGCTCAACATCTGGCAGGGGGCAGACCCAGGCTGGCTGCCCTCTGACTTGATTCAGCTCCCCCCAGTACCACTGACAACTGTAGGCCTTCAAGGCCTAAAGCCTCAGTGGACTTGCAGAACAAGTACACAGTCAAAACAGCCTTGCCCATCTCTTCCTGAAAATACGACCCTTTATCTGAAGGGACCACAAGGAGGATTAATCTGTCAGCATTTTCTTCATCCCTCTGCCGATATTCCAAGCACTCATTAGTAGCAACCAAGCAGGTGACACCAAACTGCCCAGGGAAAATGGCCTCAAACTGCAGAGATGCTGAGTATTTTCTACTGTATTATACAGTGTGCTTCAGACGTACAATCCTGTGGGTTTTCAGATGCTATATACCAACTGATCCCACTGCTCAGGATGGGACATGGAAACAGAAGTGCTCTCTAAGTCACACAGGATGAGTCCCACAATCAAGAATGTCATATGGAAAGATCTAACCACCAGCAGCAGTGCCTTGCAAACATAAAAGGAAATACGATGTTCCATAGTGTTCCTATGATAACAAGCATAGCAGTCAGGCATATAAAGTGTTTCCTAAGAAATAGAAGGTGAAAAGGTGGAACAGTATGAAGTAACCATCTCTCTAAGAATTGGTTTCCTACTTAAAAGACTATACTCCTTTTTCTTTCCCACAGAATGCCCACTTGCTAGGTCCTTCTTTGATTTAACCAGTACTTTTGTACTTCCAAGGAGGCCAAAACTTAGGGCCTCCATTCTGTCAGATTTTGAAAGAGAAAAAAAACAAAAGTAACTTACCCCATAATGAAATAAAGAGAAGCAGGTATACAATTTGCTCACTTTGACTACTGCTACCATAAATGCCTCCAAGAAAATCACCATACATCATGTTTCAATATAAAAAAAATATTTCCCACCCAGAAGATGATCAAAATAATTTTGAATATCTTCCTGATCTACAGGTGCTACCCCCATGAGATGCAGCAGTGTCAGTTCTGCGTGGCATAGCGCTGGGAGCAAATGGTTAGACCTTGTAGCTTAGCTTTTGAAATAGTCAGTCTTCAGGATCTGCTTTCTTGCTACAAGCTCAGAGTAACTAGGTCTGCTATTCTGCTGTAGACCTGCACTCTGTAGCTTGTCCTATCTAAAAATCAACTTGAAATCAAAGCTCTCGGGTACTCCAGATAGATATTAAAGTGTGTTATTTTTCTTAAGAACAGGAGCCTAGCCTGATGGTAGCTATGGTTGCAGAGAGATGCTTGAGTGTGACAAAATGTATTTAAACGTGAGCAAGGGAATAAAGGGAATTCCAAACTCTTTTTCTTCTTTAATAGGATGACATTTAAGCCAATCACAGGATCCTTCAGAGCCTGGCTTTGCTTTGGGTAGAATGACTGAGCGGCCTTCCTGTTTTAATTGCCGATGTTCATTCTCATGGCCATCAATATCAGCAAACTGGAAGCTTACTTGGAGGCAGGGTGGTAAAGAGAGTGCAAATTTTTCATTTGGAGCAGAAGAAACTGTGATCATCTTTGATATTATTTTTTCTCATTCAGCTTCTTTGATTTCAATGTTGGTATCAAAAGAAAGTGACCTGAACATATTAAAGATGATGCTAGTTCCACTATTCCCTGTTGCATATGACTTAAAAATTAACAGTTCATTAATATCCAAAAAGATCTGCTTTGGAGAGACCTGATCAGAATTCAACACTAGATATCACAAGCATCTGAGAACACTGTCAATGCGTTTTTAAAAAGAACCAGAAGAAGTATGTTCTGTACATTATTTCTACTGCTTTCACCTGTAAAAGCTGTCTCTCTGCTTCAGTGACAGAGTAAATACATAGAAATTTAATTTTTTTTTCTGCAGTTCTCACAGATAGAGCACTTTGCACCAATATAAGAAAAAATCAGTTTATTTTATCTAATTCATGACATACCACCCACTCCTAGGAAGAGAAAGATGGTAGCTCTCCTTCCTTTATGCATTGATAGAAAGTCAACAAAGAAGTAATACAAACTGACAGGTTTTTATGACTGACCTCCTGATACCTACCGGTGCATAAACATGCAGTTGTTAAAACTTATCACTAGGGCCAGGGTTATCCCCTCTTGACTAGGAATCTGCCAAGTAGTAAATAAATAAGCTAAAAATAGAGTTCCAAAATAATGTGTTCAATTTAGCTGATTCTGCCACTAAAATGTCATGCCCCAGAAAATCTCCAAACAGGAAAGTTGAGATTTCACAGTTTTGTGTCTTTACTTCCTAGATGTTGCACACAACTCAGTAAGTTAGGAGGGACATCTGTACATCTCTTTGGACAGTGACACCCTGAAGGTGATGGGCTTCAGGCAGCACTGATCACAGCATTTGGTTGCAGATCAAGAAGTAACAACTCCCTTCCCAAGTAAGCTCTTCTGTTCCACTCTGTGACCAGGCTACTGCTGACAGGACAGTATTTTTAATTTTATCCAGCCCTTTTCATTCACTTTAAATCACTGTGACAAAACATCACCCGAACCCTGCCCTCAAAAAATTATGGCACTCTTATGTATATGGTTACTGCTATATACTATTTAGAAATAAAACTGGCTTTTGAACAGTAAATATTCTGAGAACAGTTCTATCAAGGCAAGGCCCATAAAATTCAGGCAGAGGAAGTACATCCCACTTCTCAAGTATTCAATTTAATGCCTTGTCTTACCACCACACTGGTGACAAATCTACAGGCAGTTGTCTGTAACGTAACAGTCAATAGGAGTAGTCGCTGAATAATGAAAATGAAGTCTTTTTGTAGGGAATTTCTCAAATTACAAATCTGGTCTCAATTTCATTTGTTTATGTAAATTTCTGCAACCAAAGTTTAGTTCATGCAAATGTTTGTGAACAATGAATTTAGGAGCATGTTGCCAAGATGAGTGCAATCATCAAAAGAAAAAAGCATTTTGTGATTAAATTAAATTTATTTCCAGCAGAGACAGAGGTAGCTTATAAAGAAACAGGCTGCAGAGTTAGGGACTAGAAAAAACAACATGATAACCTACTATTGCTTTAAAAAAAAAACAGGAAATTATTAGTAAAGGTGACCAACTGTAAAGCAAGAGTAGCAAATCTGAATAGAGATAGGAAATTTGTTACAAACAGTTCATAAACAATAAACGGTGAGATATAACACTTATGTGAACAATTTCCAAAAGCAGTCACAAAATTTAAGATCTGCTTTTGAACAACTCATGAATGAAAAACTTACAGCTATGCTGTCTAGAAAGATTCAAAGAATGCCTTTATCACCCAAAACAGACTGGGTCAATTAAAGTCCACCCTCATCCATATTTTTAATAAAAAAGCCTCCACAAAGTAATCTCTCCCTCTCTGAAAACACTGTCCCGTTTGCACTGAGGGATCCTAAATCAGCTGGATTTCAGTTCTGCCCTGCCCAGGACCTCCCCTCCCTGGGCAGCCACAACATGGCTCAGCAAGGACAGACAGCACCAAAGGCTCACCCATACCTTTCCATAGAGAAGCTCTCCAGGCACATCTACATCACCAAGTTGCAACAGGGGCAAAACAGCTGGCGCTGATGATCCAGTGTCCACAATACATGGATTTTGGGGGGTGAGAGATGGGGAGAGAAGGGTTTACTTCCAGTGAGCTCACAGACTGAATGCTGAGGAGCAGTCAGAGACCTTTCGGTGTGCTGCTGGAGCACCTCTTCTAGTTCAGCTGGAAAGAAATCCAGCTCACACACACCTCAGCTGCTTTGCAACGTAACCCAACACGCAGCAAGTGGAGACATCCAGATCCTTTGCTTCACCAGTGGCAGTCCAAGTGCCACTAAAACACTAGCAGAGGTAATGATGCAGCCCCTATCATCCCTTCCAGACATTTAAAAGGAAAAAATAGCGCTCGCTTCTCTGCTCATTTTTTGAGAAGAAAATTTCAGGTTCCCGTCCTCAGGCATTTCGGTGGAAAGCTCTGTCTGGGTGAGGACCAACTCTGGAGAATTGCTGAGCTTTCACACTAAAACAGAAAATAATCCCGCTCTTCTAACCACCCCACCACAAACTTTGCATTGAGCATGGCAAATGTCTTGTTTGAAATTCTGCTCCAAGGTGGCTTTCACCATATGCTTTCTTTGGAATCTCCCAGCTTTTTTATCCTCTTCTGGGGGCCAGGCACCTACCTGTGAGATCTTACATTTTATTCCCACTTAACTGATTCTAGCTAACTGTGTCAGCTAGACCACTCCACATGTGAGTAATAATCATCAAAATAAGTAACCCAAGAGCTTTTAATTATGCAAGGAGTAATACTTCAACAGAATTACACACCCAGCTCATGAGAGAGATCTGGGGGCTAAATCCTGAGGGCAATTCTGCTACCACAAATCCCAGCAACTTCATAGAATCTCGTCACATTTTGTGACGGAACCTGTGTGACAGAAATCAGAATTTGGCCCTTCAGGCAAATTTGAGCCTGACATGGCTCAGAAATGCTTGACAGGTTCTGCGTATGAAAGGGTCTTCCGCTTCATTCTTCCAGTGGGACAGCAAGAAAACATCTCTAATGGCTCAGCTTTAGGAAGCTCTTTGCCAAGTACCTGCCATATGCCTAAAGGCATTAGAGAAACATGGTTAAATTTATTATCATGAGACCACTTGGCTCTGTTAGAATATCTGAAATAAACCCTACATTTTTTAAGGGCCTGGTTTGTTTTTGCAGAAAGCTGAGTCTTGGTATATGAGCTGTCATATCAGATTTTATTTTATTCTTTTATTTTTACAAAGTATTGCATAAACAGGAACAGCTGGTGTTGATTTATAAACACCAGAGTTGTCTTGAGAGTTTAGATATTATTTTGCCAACATTATTTAAGCCTAATCATTTGCAAGCAATTGTTCTGTACCAGGGTGGACAGTGGTTCTGCTACTGCCTGGAGAAGAAGCAGTTTTCTAACAATAATAATGTAATTCTGAATTACATTTAGAAGAAGGATCTTATGTGCATAGATCTATCTGTCCATGTATCTGTTTGTGTCCTCCTTCACCCAGAACTTATCTCGTAAAATTATTGTAATTGGTTGTAAATAAGCAGGCAAAGGTCTTGGCCACTATGAGAACCTGTGCGTTATTTGCATGTGCTAGTATGTTAAAGTTAGGAGTGAAAATGAAACCAGTTGTTCAGCTTAGTGTTTAACCACCTTAACTGGGGGACATATTTTCCCATTTTATTCACAATACAGTTACCAAGTTCTCCAGACAACAGTCTCTTCCAGTGTTACACTGATTTGTTCCCATTACAGGGCCATGCTGGGCACTGAAGAAAGCAGGAATCAGAAGATAAGATACTATGTGATCATTTAATTGAAGAATTCATTATAAGCTAAAAGATGCCCGTTGAAGTTTCATAGTCAAATTGAATTCTTGCATCTCAAGTTCAAGTTTCTAAGTGGCAGCGTTGAGTTTTTTATGAAAGTCGGACAGTTTTATCTTACTGTAAGTTTTAATACAGGAAAACCAAAGACTTGATTAATAAATCATTAAAAGATAGCAAACAAGGGGTAGAAATAACTGGCCAGCTGAAAGCTGAGAGAAGAGGTAACCTACCCGCTGATCTCCCAAGGACCTGAGATCATAGGTATATTTTTGCAGAACTTTGAAAAGAAGATGGATAATAACATGAAAAAGTTTGCCAGGCATGGAGAGTCACTCTGGATAGTCAATCTAAATGCGAAGAGTTGTGAGAAGCTTGAAATACTAAACAACAATAAAACAGCAGAGGGTATTGATGAATGCAAAGTAATGCATATGAGGGAAAACAATCCTAATTAGATCTAAACCACAACGGACCCTAGCTATTATCACTCGGCACAAAAATCTCCGAACCATTATGGATAATTCCATCAAAATATTGGCTTAATGATATGTAGTGATAAAAAGGCCAACCGCATGCTTTCAGCTTGGAAAAGAGGCAACTGGGGATGGGTACAACTGAGGTTTACAAGTCATAAAAGTTCTGGACTTTCTTGTCTGTGATTAGGAATGTTTTTTCAGTGTAATAATCATCATTGTAATAGATAAATTACCAAAATAAATAAATAAATCTGGGGACACCTAATAAAATTAGCACTCAGTTTTAAATCCAATAAGAGGAAGTAATTTTTCATTCAATGCACATGCCACAGAACTTATTGCTACCGAGCTTTGTAGAAGCCACAAGTATAAACAAATTTTAAAATATATTATTAGGTATATCAGTGGAGGCAGAATGCATTAGTAGTGCCGAAACATAGTGCTCCAGGTGCAACCTCCAGTTCAGGATGAGCTGGTATGTCAGTAAAAATTGGTTGGTCATTTCCCCATTTCTCTCACTTGTATTTTCCCAAACCACCTGTTGCTGGTGACAGGACAGCAGACATCTCACCCCTCTTCCCCCACGGATCTTTTCTTTCGCAAACGCAGACTCTAAGTCCCAGTGTTCTGTGTAGGAAATACCAAATCTCATAACTCCCTTTGGTTTCCAGTTTAACATCAGTTCCTCATCCCCCATAAATCGTTTCTCTCTTTATATCCCCTTTTCCCCTGCTTTCACCCATTGCTTCCTAATGGCACTAACCATAGATAGCACTATTTCTTTCCTCAACTAATTCCACTCTCCCACCTGCCTTCATGAAACCTTCTCAAAGATTTATAACTTTGCGCAACGTGATGCCTTTCATAAAATTGTTAAAAGGCAAAGATCACCCCCCTGCCAAATTTCGGATCCTTATTCCAAAACAATAGGATGGGGGACAAAGGGAGGGAGGGGAAGCTACAGCTATTCAGAGCAAGGTTTGCCAGAACTTTTTTTCAGTGTGGTCAAAACAAATATATTTTCCCCTTGCCTAATGCCTGGAAATGTTTGAATCATTTTTGCTGTAATTTTCCAAAACAGATTTAACTAAGAAGAAACCCAGCATGGAAAGCTTCAGCCCACAGAGATGCCAAATGGTTAAAGTCTGGCAAAGTTATCAGCAACTGCAAACAGTGAGTTATGATGGAGAATGTCAGACAATCTTAGTAAAACCTCATCTATTACACCACCAAAGAGCACAAAACATAGTATAAAACATGTGATTACTGATGCTTCTGATATAATGAAAGCATAGCCTTCTGTGATAGACTTTGGCAATCATTTCGCTGCACATTATTTTAAGAGTACATTATTTTATTTTGCAAGATGTCATCAAATTGAAAAAATCCTTTTGTCATGGGCCAAAAGGACTTTTAAAACTAGAAGTAATGAGAACATCAACCCTGACAATGACTGTAACAAATAACGCCCGGCAATTCTCTTTGTTTGCAAGTATCCACAATTTTTTTTTAATGGATGTATTATAATTGATGTTCAAAAATGGGAAAGCAGCTGTGTTTAAAATGTGCCTTGCTAACGGTTTGAAATGCAGATAGCAAAAGGGGTTCTCAGCTAAAAGTGAGGCTTGAGGCAGGAAGTTACCCTGCTGCACTCACCCACGCCAGGCTTCACTTTCCTGGAGCCAAGCACCGAGCTCCAGCTTTGGGGCTCCAGTGCGGGGCTGCCTGCGCCCCTCGGCGCTGGCCGGACACCCGCGGCTCCAGCTGCTCAGCCTCTGCGCTGCCTCCGAGGCCAAGACGTGAGGCCAGACCCCGGGGCCTCATGCAACGGCCCTCCCGTCACAGATGCCTATCAAGACATGCTGTATAGGAGCAATCAAAAGAATAAAAGATAAATTTGCAAATGTGACTTTTGAGTTTCCTGGCTTTTCCTTGCTGAAATAAATACTAAGTGCTCCATTCAGCTTGATCTTTTTTGTTAATTATATTTAAGGAGATAAGTACACTCTCAAGCTAACTAATAACGGGCAAGCTCTTAGCTCCCTGGGGAGCAGTTCAAAGGTCTTCTCTACTGCTCTGTAGGCCAGAAGAGCTTTATTTTTCACAGATCAAGGAGACTTGACTGAGCTTATTTGTTTGCTTTCTGCATGTAAACAGAAACAGAACAGTTTCCAGAGATTCAAAGGCTCCTCACCGCTTTGCAAGATCTGACCATTAATGAATCTGCTGCGCTTGCTCCAGAATTCTTGCAGATTTCCTTCACATCGGGATGTGGGATGTACCTTACTGTATTCATGGCACAGCAACTCCTTCAGCAGAGCACAACTTCTCTGCCACGAGTCTACATGTACAGCCAAGCTATGTGCCATGTGCTTTTTCTCTGAATACAGACAGAGCTCCTAAAGGAAAGTTTGAGATTAACTTCACTGAATTTTAAAGAGATAAAATATTGAAACCTCCAGGGTCTCACTACAAATGAACTAAGTACGGGGGTGACATGGGCTGCTGTAAGAGGGCTCAGTGGAGAATTGGTTTGTGGTTCGCATTTGAAACAGAAGTTATTCTGCAGGCTGGATAAAGGATGCTGAAATATAAGTGAAGAAAGCACTTCTCAGAGGAAATCCCTCCTCCCACCCCACACTTTACAGTCCTCAGTTTTCCCTATGAACCAGTCAATATACTAACCTTTACAAATAGACTTGCACTGTGAGTTTGCTGTCAAGTAGCTCCAGTTTTATCAGCTGAAAAAAATGTTTAACTCAAACACAGTAAAGACTTTCTCAGCTGTTTTTGACTCCTTTTACCAGCAGTGCATACCTCCAGTGGTCTTTTAACCACCACTGGTGTTTACCCGTGGTATTTTTATTTAGTGGCATGGTCAAAGTAGCTACAGAAGGATATGCTGAACCCTGTTGTAGCTCAGTTATCAAAGATAATCGTTAGCTAAATCCATTTGAAGAATCTTTTTCCTGAGACTCAGGAGCAAGAATTCAGGTTGGCTCACTGCTCACCGATGGAGGCTGCTGGACAGGTAAGCAGGGATTCTGTTTCTTTCTTTTTTTCTTCTTTTTTTTTGGTCCCCTTTTTTTAAACTGATCGAATTTCATAAGAGAATCATGGAGAAACAATAAACATGGGAGCCCAGAATAGCATTTTTGCAGAGACAAGTTTCAGGGTAGAATAACGCTTTAATTTTTTCCAGGCTTCCCACAGTATTGCTGGCAAGCCTTGAAAGCTGTAGAAGAGCAAGCAAATGGTTTCCAAATCTCTACCATGGGCCAGATTGCATTGAGCCCTGCATGGGACTGCAAGGAGTGAGCATGAGGGGAGAGAAAACAAAGAACCTCCTCCTGTGCCGAGGCATAAAACAGCAGGGAAACATGAGCACTGCCTCATGCAAAGATGAATCATGGCATCAGTTTCTCCCAGAAAGGGCAGGGAAGAGCTGAGGAGTGACTGGCAGCTGTCCCTCCTCTGCACCGGCCATCCGAGTGGTTTAAACACGAGGACACGTCTTCGCAAAGGACTGCTGAATGCCACCCGGCCAATTCCTTCAGACACCCGAGAGGACCTCAGCTAACATCCACGCTGAGACTTCTTTAAAAGCCCTTCCCCTTTCTGACCTACCTGCAACACAGGCCCTGTCTCAAAGCATGGAGGTGATGTCAGAATCCTGGGGGCTGACAAATTGCCAGGAACAGACACGTATGATGGGCAGACTGAGTACAGAGCCTAGGCTCCATCAAGATTTTTTTTTTATATGTCTGTCCACTTTACAATCCTTGAAGCTGAGGAAGTATTGTTTCTAGAAGGAAAAGCTTTTTCTTTTTCTTTTTTTTTTTTAGCACACTACCTTCATATACTTGGAAAGAAGCAAAATATTCTGCCATCCCACTGTGCACGGCACAAATTGAAAAATGGTGGTTTGGTTTTGTTGTACAACAACCGAAGTTACGCTGAAAACAAAATATGCTTGTTGCCTCCCCATCTAACAGACTCTAGGATGCTTTTACACCTTCTCATTAAATCAATTAAATATCTATGCAGTTTTGTCAGACTTCAAACTTCAGCTATATCTGTTAGTGGATTTACAAACTCTCTAAAGCAATTGATATAGACTTTCTATTGAAATATAACCTCTTCTTGCCATAACACTGCTACTTACTAAACACACATGCTAGTTCACCGTTCATGCAAAAGAGAGAAACAACTAAAGCACAGAAAGTAGGTCAGACTGGAGAGCAGGAATAAAACTATCTTCCTGGCTACCAAACAAATCCCTGCCTCTGAAATCCTCTCTCTTGCTATTTATTTGTTTGTTCAAACTTCTAATTTTGCTCCTAACCTGAACTGTCAGCTATAGGGATAATCACTTTTTGAAGGGACCTCGTGGCTTCCTGCATGAATTCATGCAGCAGTATTTCCTAGAGGGTTTTTCTGCACAGATTTCTGCCACTGCACCTCCTCTGCAGCAGGATTGGGAACACATCTGATCAAGATGGGCACAATCAGCAGAAGACTGACAACATTTCTCTCTGCTTTTGAAAACAGCAAACAGCACTCCGTGTAATAATTTATCAGTCTAGCCATATGACAACAGTCTTTGTTTTTAACTATGCAACCAGAAGACCCCTTTATTTTCAGCAGCATTACAAATTAATAGTGTTTTTTACTAGTTTGCTTTTTAAAGCTATAGGACTCATTCTTTTAAATAAGAATGTACACAAAATGCTTCAAATAGTAGAAATGCTCCTTCTGCAATCATCAATTAATTCACAATTCACTGTCTTCAGTGATATTAACATTTAAAACCGCTAAAACATCAAAAGATATTCTACTGCAGAAACACTTTTTTATCTTCTACAGCTTAGTTCTTGAGCATTTGGCTTTGCTGCTGTATTGTCACTTTTTAAAGTTCTCATGCAACAACACAGGTGTGTAGGGTACGTGGTATTCTGTAAAAAAACATCACCACGCAATCTTCCTCTCAGCTGGCCAGAGCTTCATCTGTATATACCAGCTGTGGGTGCAGCAGCATGATCGTTTGTTCTAACCAAAGAAACAGCAAAGTCGTTATAATATAAAAATCTCATGCAGCCTCAACAATTTTAAAGTAAGATGCATCCTTCGCAAATGAATAGTCAAACAAGTAGCCTTGGTGAGATAGAACTGTTGACAGTTTTGAACTTGGGTCTCTAAATGAATACTCCTTTCTTTCCCTTACACTGGCCCCGGCGTGCTTTATGTGAGGATATTTAATAGACTCCATCAGCTCATAGTACACAAGGCTCAGAATTGGTTGCCTTCACTGAATAGGCTGGGAAAGCTGCCTCAACAAATCTGTTCATGCTTAAGGTCTTGCTGCTGCCAACTGACATGCTTGAAACGGCTGCCTTTCCATCCTCTGCTGTTAGTTTAACTGCACATTCACAGCAGAGAGGGCGAAAGATACATGCCAAAACAAAAAGCAAGACTGCTCTTATGCCCAAAATTCAACCCTGCTGGTGCAGAACTAGTATCTCATTTTCCCTGGCTCAAGAGTTTTGAAACAACAACAAAAAAACAATCCTGAATTTCATCAGTACTCTGGAGTTTGAGAGACTTGTGAGAACTCAAGCGTACTTAGAGAGTTTCCTTGCATTAGCCATAATAAACACACTTGAGCAATAAATACACTTCAGCAGCAAAAAAGAAAAGAAGATGTAAAATAACAATACACGCAAGGTTGACACTGGGGCAAACCTGATGAAATTGCTGGAGGATTCTGTCCTTATGTAAAGACCCTGTCATGCTGCCAAGGTCAGCTTGAGCTTGGGTTATCTGTTGCCTGAGGCTACTCTACCTTGTTTTTCATTCAGGGATCATTGTTCTTCGGTTGTTTATGTGGATTTTATTCCGCCCATTTCTTCATTCTTTGCTCCCTTTTCACCTAGCACTCCCTACAGCACATACCAGAAGCCCATCCTGGTTGTGTGCTGAGAAATCCTGACTACCCTAATGAGAAAGAACAGCTCTGAATGAAAATACAGTTTTCCTCTTTAAAAGAGACAGAGAGAACGTATTTAACAAATCCGTCATGAAAAGTGAAAAATTCTCTAATAAGTTTTAAGGATAATTCATATATTTGAACTGGGAAGGGGGTGCCATCCAAAAAGCTTTATCACGATAAACAAGGCACAGTTTTCCCTGTATTCTACTGCCATTTAATACATGACACTGATCAGTACTTAGAGATTCATCTGAGGGAATAACATAAAGGAGAAATAAAGGAGAGGTCAAGAAATAGAGGGGAGAACGGCAGACAATACAAGGTATAAAATTATGTGATGTGGGTAGCAGAATCATGGAGATTTTAGAGCAGAGGCTTTAGGTAAGATTTTTATAGTAAAATGCTGTATAGCATGGGGCAGGGGAGGCTGAGAAAGCAGAATCTCCCATCATGAATGTTACAGCTCTTTTGCATCAGTTCATTTAAAACCAACTCGAGGTATGCCAAAGCATTCTTATTCCTTCCTTTAGGGCCAGTATCTCGGTGGAACACTTTTCAGGAAACATTCGCACTGAGTTGTAGCACACAATACATTCAGCTTTCACAGGAAAAATTATACGAAAGGGGCAGAACTGAACCCTACCATTAGCAACGCCAGCTCCCGTTGACTGAAGTGGGAGTTGGATTTGCTTATATCAAAGCTGACTTTGGCAGAGGTACTCCCAAAGAGCCATGTAATAGGCTTCCTTATCCTTTCCTCTCTGTGGGGTTTGAGATGCTTTTTAAGCCGCTGCATGACTTACATGCCCCTGAATGCAAGATACAGAACTAATTAAATATTTTGCCTACTTCGGAATTCAAACTATTCAATTGTTGTGCAAGAAATGGGGGAAAAAGTTTAATCTAAAAAAGAATTACAATGCTGTTAATGGAGATATTACTTTCTGTTTGAGTTTTGCTTCAGATGTGCTTCTGTATTTTAGTGAGACTTATTTTTTTCCAATTGGATTCATTCCATTCTCCAGGACAATTAGAACTTGCTGGCAAAACCAAGTCATGTACATGACTTCAGGATAAAACTATTGAACAAGTTTGGAGGACAGTGTGCGTAGGGCAATCACTGCAAAAATCTAAATAATCTGCTACTTCGACATGAAAGCTAACCACTGGAAGCCTAAGGAGCCTAATTTTTAAAAGATTGCTCGCCACTTGAAATCAGATGGGATCAGCTCAAATTTCCTCAAGCGCTAAAGAAAAAACATCTAAAAAAGGGCTACTCTGCCTAAATTTCATACTTTTACATTATATGTATATGTTTTAAGTCTATTTGTATAATGCAAGTGCTTGCATAGCAGAATAAGTACACAGCACAGTGTGTGTATGCTGATGGCCTTCACATTATAGAAAATAGCTTAGTGAAAAGGAAACACTTCAGAAGTTTTTTTATCAGCAGGAGAAACTTCTTTTTCTGTAAGAGAAAAAGCCAAACTCATTCAGTGTGCATACAGAAAGTTCATCCACTTTTACAAAAAAAAAAAAAATAGTTTTAGTAAAAGCTTTGAAAAGCACTTTCCAAACTGTGAACTTCATCACAACCAGTTTTATGTCCCTTGTATGGGATTTACAAAATTCTTCGAGTGAACAGCATTAATCAAGGTCACTATTCGATACAAGATCTGTCCCTACACCTTGTCATTTATACAGCTTTGGGAAAAGATCTTTAAACCTTTGTAGAAAAGACTACATGGAAATAGCTGATAAACTGGTATTGATTTTCACATATCGCCCTTGTCAAAAGGATTTATTGATGTGTCAATGCATGTTGTGGCAAGGATCATAGCAGGATAGCTTTAAAGGATTTATGGTGAATCTATAGGCTTTAATACACTCTGTGGTAAATAACTAACAAGCACTGTGTATATTGATTCTTGTCATGTGGTCAATGGAATCTTTAGCCCACTAATTGTTAGTATTGACGAACAGTTCATGATCTAAATGAGCAGCGGGACATCATTCCTAACCAGCACTGCTCCAAATACACTTTCCTTCACCATTTACCCCCCAGGAACAATGCTTACTCACAGAAGAAAATGTCTGCTAACTTCAGTTAGAGCTTGCATAGGTTGACATCCGTGTCCTTTACCCTACAGTGCTTCTAAGCATCTTTAAGCATCTTTAACTAATTGAAGATAGTCACAGGGCTGTTATTGGGGCCGCAACGTCCACCTGGATTACTCGTCATTGGGACCTTTAAGTGGGCATCTTACTCCACATCCAGACACCTGCCTGGACTATCAGAGGTTTATTATTTTCAACTTGCACAGAATTCAACAGTTAGATACATGTCAGTATGCAGATCAGACTCCGATTCAATGTCTGCAAAGAATCTGGGGGGAGAAGAATTATCATTATGTCTGTATTGGTGTGTGCTCATTCCTGGCAGCTGAATGTCTCAGCCACGACTTTTAATTTTATTATCTACAAAAATAAATAAATAAATAAACAATTAAATAGTTGTAAAAGGATTGATCAAATTTACCGCTGGTGTAAAATCAATACCCAGAACTAATAAAGCTAGTTAATTAATTATTAGTTAAACAATAAGTAAAATTTCCATTCATACTTGTGCAGAACCAGGTAAACACAACGTGTATACAGAGCGTTATCAGTTCTTTCCGTTATCCTTGCATCTTACACGAAGTAATAAATAGAGTTTACATTGTGTATGAATGGCTCTCAGATACCTGAGACTCGCTACCCTGGCTCTCAGCATCTTAGACACACGGAAAAGAACGCTCTCAAGAAAAAAAACCACACACCATAATGAAAACAAAAATCCTCTTTCTCCTCCAAAGTTTGAAAAAAGATGGTAAAATTAAGCTTATCAGAGTTGGATTAATTTGGGCCAGTCACAAAGAATAAATTAAAAACTTGAAGATATCTAATAGCAAAAACAAGGTTTTCTCTTTTACACATTTATCTAACCCAACAATCTGTAGGAGGAAAGCCAGGGATGGGATTTCAACCTTAAGTTTAAATACCAGACATTTAATATTACCTTTCTTCTTCTTTCCTTTTTTTTTTTTTTTTTTAATTTGAGCTTCCATTGCCTTTGTGTGCTTCTACAGCAATGTTTCTAAGCCCCTTTTAAAAGTGCTTTTGAATAGGCACTGCTGCTTAACATTGCCTTCAGACTCTTATGCCTTCCAAAACGGGTGATTTGTGGCTTGTGGTGAGCATTTGAGGGGACAGTAGCAGAACAGGCAGTCTCAGAGTCTAGCCTGCTTTAAGCAGGGTTACTTGAGATGACATCTTGCTTTGCATGAGACCAATGCTAGCCCATCGTCAGCTTAATAACTAGAAAAAAGAAGAACAATTCTCTATGTAAATATTTATCCGTTCAAAGCACAGAGCCAACCTGGTACTCTTATGGCCACAGAAACCATTTCTAGCACACAGCAACAGATTTTAAATTAAATAATTTTTAGCAAAATGCTTTGAACTTAGATCTGTAAATATATTTAGCGTTTGTGCTCCTTTGAGAACTTGATCCGGTCTCTATTAGTGAACTCCCTTGGATCTTTTATTCCCAATAATTTTTCAGAAAATGACACAATTGCAGTGTACAATATACTAAGGCTGTAACAGGTCAACGGGAACATGCTCAAACAGTTTCTCTCGAATCAATGACAAACTTCAATAAACTTTCTGATCCTGATTAATAATAACACTGAAGTATGTATTTAATGTTATGTATATGCCTAAATCCCATTTACTTCAGCAAATTTTAACTGCTCTCCTGTACAGGGATTCCTTCCTGAAAAGAAACCTTCACCGTAGGCTAACTAACAGCCTCACTCCTTATCCTTACAAATCCTTACCATTATATTTTAGAATTATCTTTTTTCTACATTCAGGTCATCTGTCTTAGAAGCAGTGGATATGAATATAACATACAGCCTGACTATCTTATATCTGGGGTAACAACATAAGCAAAAGTGCAGCTAAATTCTTAAATCTTTCCAGCATCCATTAATCCGAGGTCTCATTTCTGAAACAAAAAGTTACCTTTTATATCAAACACATTAACCTATTGAACACTGGTTTAGACCTAAATAAATATATTTTTAATTGCTATAAAGTTCATGGTACCTGTTCAATTAAATTGTATTATTTAATTCATACAATACCCTTATTGAGATCTAGCAACGGTACTTCAAATGTCTTAATATATGATGAGGACAATAGGAAGTTCTTAATGAAATACACTGTGAAGGGTAATATAACTAATAGGTTCTGTTTTGTGAGGTTAGAAGGCTGACTAATTATCGGTATTGTTCTTTACAACCTCCTGATGTGATTAATAATAAAATACCACATGGGACTTCATCATGTATTGCTCAATTCAATATTTAGCTAGCAATTTAGCTTCATCTGAATATCACTTTCAGCAGCTCTTTAGACAGCCAAATGTTACAAATAAGCAATCTAGACACCCATTGCAGGTATCCTGTGAGAGAAGCAGGAAAGGGACTGGGTCAAATGGTGGAAAAGGCAGTGCAGATGAGATGAGTACCCTGCATGTGGCATTCAACCATGGAAAAAAAAAAAAAAAAGTAAAAAAAAACACAGTTCTCATGAGTTACTTGACAGGCAGAAGTGTAGCTGGAGAAGTCAGAATGATATAAGACTTTTTCCTGAGATTTCTACTATTATATCATAGTTGTGTGCAGTGTCCTACAATAATATAACAGATCGTTTAAAAAGCATTAACTAAATAAAAAGGAAGTAGCAGCAAGTGGCACCTAAAAGCAATGCAAAAGAAAAGGTTATAATTAAGAAAGATTGGGAGGCTCTCTGATACCTGAATGCTCTGTTAATTGTGATTTTTTACTCTTTGAAGAAGTTATTTTCTTCGTCATCTTATTCCACTCCACTAGAGCAGCATTCGGCCCTATGGTGCAGAATACCAAGGGGTGCCTAAAAGGTGAAGATTATTGGTATAAAGCTCATCAAGGGCAGCGAGGTTTGAAAAACAGGTTTAAACCAGGGAGGTAATTAATATGCCTGCTGCACTCTAGGCCAGAGCCATAAGAGCCAAAGGCAACCTCAGAAGGATGGGTTTATCCATCCCTATCTTACACCTCTCCAATTTCATTAATATTTTGTACATTTTAATATGCACACAGTTGTACAATATGTTAAAGAATAGAAAAGGTATTGAACTGAGAATATCTTGATGAAATGCAGTTGAGAACAGTGCATATGGCATTTGCTGGGGACATCGCCCAGGCTGATCAGAGGAAAAGGCACTGAAGTTCCACCATGAGATATCTGATGTTTTCAGAAACTATCAGCACTGCCACTAAAGGCTGATCTGCAAGTGTCTCCTGTGTCCAATTATCACTACCCATTTTGGTAAATGACAAGCTATCAGGACAAATCTGTCTTCCAGACTCCTTCTGGGTGTTTAAACATAGCACATTTCCCTGCTACAAGCTAAATCTGTGGGCATAAGCACTATAAATGCAGTTTACCGAACTTATGGCAAGACTGCCTTTCTTCTTTTGAAGAAACCAAAACCCTTTCATGGTTTGAGTACAGTTTCTCTCTCTCTCTCTCTTTTTTTTTTTTTTTTCCAAAATATATAGAGAGATTGTTTGATCCTTTCTATACCACATCAGGTCACAGAATGACAACAGGGCTTCAGAAGAATCAGGTGAATCCAGCCACTTTCAAAGTGATTATAATATGCAGCAATAGATGGGATTCTACCTAAATATGATTCATTTGCTCTGCAGATCAGCCCAACGTTATAACCAGGCAGCTGTATTTATAAGCCCGATGGACTCTTCAAACTACACTTTGTGATGAACTTTAACTACTCTTCACTGACACAATTTGGGACTGGCTTCATGCTAGTTTCTTTGGGCAGGTCTGTGAAGGATTTCCTTTCGTAGATCTCATGGAGGAGAAACAGCAGATTTCCTGAAGAATTCCAAAATTTGGATGCTTTGCCCTGTTCTTGGTGCTCTGCGAACTGGGGAAGCTCTGAATGCGTGGGCTGCGAGGGACCCTTCCCCTTCGTCCTACCCTAGTCTTACACAAGAGAGCAGGAAAACGATACAGTAAGGTTCACCTCCTGAAACAATTCCCTGCTGATGACAAATTTTGTAATTTCAAGTTTCAATTTTTTTCCCATTTTTTTAATAGTTTTTAACTGTAACCTGTAAGGCATTCATGATTAAAGGTGCCTTTAAAGACGCGTGCACAATTCCAGCGTGCAAATAATCTTGCTCCAACCACCGGAACACTGCCGTGAGCTGGCTCACAGGAGCTGCAAAGGAGGCCCAGGAGCACTCTCGCTGCTGCTTTCTGCAGCTTCCACACTGTGGGAAAGATGGGACAGAGGAGGGAAATTCTGTTTAAGCCTGACTGTTCTGCATGTCCAAAACCACCAAACTTATTCAGGAGGCCACAGAATAGCCCCCGAAGGGTATAAAAGTAGCTGAAAGCCATTAATGCCTATAACCTCTGGGATGCCGAGCTCTATGCCATTCCTTCTTAGCTATCCAAGCAGATTGCAATGTTTATCTTTCTTGAAATACATTTCCAACTGTTTTCAACTTGAAAATATTTTCCAAAAACTTCTGCCCTCGCCAAGAGCAAGCATTTCGGTGCCTGTCAGATTTGGGGCTTGGTGCTCAGCTCCTCTCACTTTCTAGTGCTTCCTCCGTGAAGCAGGGAGTTAGTTACTGCATCTTCCCAGCCTGTTAACCTTGTTTATTTAGATAGAAAACTTGTTGGGAGAGTAACTGTCTCTCACCATATGTACGTAGAGTACTCCGAACAATCAGGCCTTTGCCTCTCCAGGCACTATCAAAATTTAAATAAGAAAGCCAAGTGATGATAATTCTTCGAGAAAAATGCAGAGAAAATAACCTAAAAATCACCAGAATTGACATAAAACTCTCCAGCAGATGGGGGCCTAGCACTCCCTGAGGGCCCTGCTTATGTGAAGACCAGTTACTTGTAAACATTTATAAATTCTGGCAAATATGTACAGACTTCCACAGAAGTAATTGCATTCCCCTCCTCTTGCATCAGAAGCAGCTGGTGCCATCTGAAACATACCCTATCCCTACGCAACCTCTACACATGCACATACATCTCTAAAATAAGTTCTTGTATCCACTGATGTGTTGAGGGAAAAAACAATACCATGAAAGAGTGGTTCTAAGAGCGATTAGTTCTGATGAAGCATCGCCTGTGTAAGATGCACGACGCAAGCATTTTAGTTGGCTCATTCAAATAACTTCAGAGCTCCCGGCCAGGTAAGTCACTGTTCATTTGCTGGTAGAGACACTTTATCTTTAAGTTTGCCTGGCAAAATAATGAAAATCTGGTTTCCAAAATACAAGATGACAAGTTATAGTGTCCCACTCGAGTGTTTCAAGTCATACGTCATTTATATTTATGAAATACAATGGCTGCTGAGTACTGTAATAAAGTAATAAAAATCAGATTTGAATTAACAGAGACTGCAATAAAATCAAACAGCAAATGTAACCTTGTCACACTCAAAAGCTAAGAAGAGGTTATAGAAAGATAATGGTTAAAATTATCTTTATTGACAACAACACTCACAATAAAGTCAGTCCTTTAAACCCTGTATGACAAGTACACTAGAAAAAAAGGATTCCCATGTTCCAGATGCTCGAGAGACAAAGAAATCCAACGGGAATGAGACACCCAGGTCCTGCTTGTTGCTCTGTGTCCCCTGCTCTGTCTGAAACGCGTAGCAGTGGGGTTTTTATTAGGAAACAGGCCCTGGACAACTACCTGGGTAATATGGCCTACCTGAATGGCATGCTGCAGCCAGAGCATGCTGACTGCGTACTTCTGGAGAAGTCAGGCGATGCTCAGAAGTCACCTCTCACATCTGTGTGGGATTATAACCCCAGAACAAAACCTCTGCGTTTCTGTATTTGGGAATATTAACACATAAGGGCAGCAGGTAAAGCAGCGAAGAATTTTCCTGACGTTACCTAGCGGGGTCTGTCTGTAAGCTTTGAGTCCCTGCCCTAAGGCCCCTGGAGAAGACCTCGCTGTGAAGCCCTGCGTGGTTCAGCTCCGAGTCCTTCCCCCGAGGGGCCACAGCCAGGGATGAGTGTTTCCCGCTGAAACCCCCTGAAGGTTCAGCCCTTTCCCACACCGTAAAAAATGAACATCCCAGCACCCACCTCCGATTCCATACCTTCACCGACCCCATACCTTCACCGACCCCGCTGCGGCGGTTACGCCATCAGCACAGCACCCGAAACCTGCCAGGAGAACAGATTGCCGTTTCCCCGTTTGCCTTCCCCGTCCTTGCAGCGCGCTGGAGCCTGATGAGGCTTTGCCACAGCAATAGCTGTGATCTGGAAAGAAGTGCCTTGATTGGAGAGGTGCTGAAGAGCGGATACAGAAGTCGTGAGACTCTGATGTGCTGAAGTGTGATGCCTGATGGCTGTTTCCTCTTTTCCCACCACGATGAAGAGGAAACTCACTTGGTGCTCCGAAAGTACAGTTTTGCTTAATTACGCTGCCTGATCACTTTAAAGCGCTGTTTGCACACAAACATTGCAGCAACTAACTGTGTAAGAACAAGCTAGCTGATAAGGGCTACGCAGGTGGGTTCCAACGCCTTTCAAGACAGAAGAAGCTATTTACATCTGTTTTGAGACGCCGCGCTTGGGGCTGTGCTGCACGCGTGCCCCGAGCCTGGGTCTGACCGGGGGAGCCCAGACTTCAGGCCCTGAGTCGCACCCCAGCCTGCCCGCAGAGCCCCCGCCTGTCTGTCCCAGCCACCAGCCCTGCAAAGCTGGGCAGCAGCACAGCACTGTCCCCATTTGGGTCCAGATCCCTCTGGGGAGACTACCTTGGAGAAAGGTAGCAAATGCAGCTGTAAATAAAGTGTGCGGAAATTTGCATGCAACTCCTGGGTGTTATTTCACCTGCCGAGGTGAGGAGCCGCTGGCACGAAGTAATAGCAGGAAAAGAAGGCTTGAGGTGGAGTGCAGGTAGGAAGGAAGGCATAAGGAGCGAGGGAAGTGCCCTGAAGGCAAGGGTGCAGGAGCCAGAGCAGAGCAGGCTGCCAGAAATCACGCTGATTACTTATTTTATAAGCAGTTATAACTCAGAATTACAGGCTGTACAGGCAGGCGGTGATGGCTATTGCAAAGTTTGTACTCCAGCTATACCATAACTAGGACCCTTAAATGGAATTTCCTATAACATACATAATTTGCTTTCTGTATAATATTTCTCTCTGCACGCTATTATACTGGAAACTATTCTTCTAATACCGGGCATTCTTGGAGTTTGCTTTCTGGACTACAAATACGCCCTGCTCAGCATCCTGAGGACCACGCTCCCTTCTCCCCACCTTAGCTCCTATTCCAAGTCAAGCCCATGTAAGTGATTTTACAGAATGAGGAAGTTATATCGGAGTCAACAGCATGTTACATTTGCATTTTAAGGAGTTTTAGGAGAGGTATACAACAATATTGCTCATCTCAGCTTGTTCTATTTAGGAAGGCTTAAAATAACATTGCAAATGACATGTCTACTCTGATAAAACGCTAGAGGGCTTGGATGCCACCTCACACTTCGGCAGAACAGTAAATACAAAGAGCCCTACTACGGGAATATGAATATTCACTAGCAAGGGAGGGAGGTGAATTGTTATGCAAGTGGCAGTATCCATTGCATACACTAAAATTCCTCTTGCTTCACTCTAATGCACATCGTTCCTCTGCTTCTAGATGGATGTATCTAAACACACTTAGTGTCTTAAGCATTTTTATAAGGTCTGACATGAACTGACTGTATTAGTTTTAAAAAAAAAACCTGAATACCACATTATTTGTAACATGTTACATTAATCAGCTTGTTATAAACAGCTAAGAGAAGATACAATTTTCTACAATTTCCTTAAATATTTTCTTCTGCAGAAAGTGACAGATGAGTTAAATACAAATAGGAAAGCTTAGTGAGGTATAAAGTCTTATATTTGAACTACAAAACTGATGTAATTGTCTACAAAACTGATGTAATGAACTACAAACTGACTTAATACTATCCTAAGTCCGATTATTTGAAAAGCTCAATCATAATATTTGTTAAAGTGCTTTACAGTATTGAAAGGTCAGAAAATGGGCTTAGAAATTCTCCGAAAAAATGTGTAAAGCAGATCCATATCCATCTCCAGCTTTGAGAGTCAGCATAGCTATTACCAAGCTTTTGGGAAGAAACCCAATAAAATAGCAACAAACCCCTCCACTAGCAGATCTGCTGGAAAAGCGTCCTCAAAATGACATTATTTCAGCGCTTGGATGTAGTAGGAAGGCTGAGTTTGAATTCAGCCTACGATCATCGGATGGACTTCACAAACAAACCACTGAGAATGGGCTAATGGAAGAGAATGATCTGGCCAGAGGAAGTAATGCAGTAAAAAAACCCGACCCAACCCATTACTAAAATGCATTATATTATTAACTGTTACCACACAGTATGACAAGGCAAATAAGGCATAATTTAACCGGAGCATTTAGCCATTTCTCCTGCTTGCAACTGTCTGCAAATAGGCTCCTATTATTATTATTACTATTACTCTTCAGAGTTGCTCAATGAACAGCGTATGGAACACATCTCAGCATATAATGTTTGCAACTGTTCACAGAGCATATTCCTTAGATAATTCATTAGATGCAGTTCAACATTTGCACTGTAGGACCGGCTGGCTAAAGCACATGATAAAGTTTATGTTCCCTGACTGGCTAATATAAGCTTATAACCAATTTCCATCTACAACAAGTTGCAAAATTAATTTTGTTTAATTTAATCTTGATTCCACCTACAACAATAGATTTTTACAGACCTTCATTTCAACAATTAATCAGAGAGAGAATTTTTCATTGAAAATCATCAAAAGGTCTGCATTTGAAAAAAAAATACAGGCGCACTGCGGTGGACATTAGTCTCTTTGCATTTAAGCTAACAATAAAGATAAGCCCCAAGAAGAGACTTCAAGTGTCTTTTTGTTGTGTTAGGAGATAGAAAGGAAAAACACTTGCATAAATGCATCAAGCCCCAAAAGCCACTTACGTGCCATGTTCTGCACACGGTAGCAAGGCATTTGGCAGTGAGGCAGATAATATTCTACAGAGATGCATTAGAATACTTCTCAATTTAAATTTCTCAAGACCTCCATTACAGCAATAAAGCTCACCCCAGTAATTTTACCCTTCTGAATAGGCTGAGCATTAACTAAATCAGAATCAAACCACTGTGAGAAGCTTAGAAGAAAAAAAAAAAAAAAAAAAAAAAACAAAAAAAAAAAAAAAAAAAAAACAGATAAAACAAAGCTGCTATGCAGGAGCAACTTCCAATAACTAACACAACTTTTCTGTTATTCTTTCCTAAAACAGTGACTCAAATACAGGGAGAATTAATTCTTGAGGTTTAATTAATTAAATTACCATGTTTTTCACCCGTTGCTGTATTATGGGCTAGGTACCATAGCCCTTACAAAGCAGCTGTCATTTGGTTCAAGGGGACTGCAGTCCATGACTCTGTGATGTATACATACAGAATACTGAAATTTGCCTAGCTGATCATGAATGAGAATAATGGCTATCTGTCTTAAAACTGCAAGCCCATTTTTACTGAGTTATTACTGTTTCAATGAAAAATAAAGACGCTGATTTTAGACCCAAGTTCTGAATTTGAGAATGACATCAATGAGAGTATCTCACGGCAATGCCATCACAGCCCACAAAAGGAGTCACTGCCTGTTGATAATCCATGGAGAAGAGAGGGGCCTTTAGTCGCCAGACCCGTTTGGCCCCGTGTAGCACTTACTGATATGTCACCACCACTGATGCACAGCTGCACAGCACCAACCCTTTTGGATCATAACCACACCTGTTATGTGGATATGGATGTGTTTTTAACATTGATTTTTTTTTCTTTCTGCAGCCAAATTAGCATTTATTAGATCTGTTCCAGTGAAAAGAAACCTTCACAGACTTTCAAGATTCATGTCATTTCACAAATTTTAGAAAAACAAGTATTCTGATACTTATTTTATGGTTTGAAATTAGGTGGATTCCATACAGGGAGGGCACAGCCAAATCGGGGAAACAGAACTGTGCTACAATCAGCAACGTAAACATTTTTTTCCAAGCTCACTTTTTCATGTTTTAATTCTTTCACTCCTCAAGTAGAAACATAATTTCCATGAAAGGTCTATAATAAGCAAATAAAACCTGAAGTAAATTCAGATACTATTTAACAAAATGCCACAAGAACTTCTCTTCACCACACCTTTAGTTTTAGAGCTCTTTGGATAGCAGGGGGTGTTTTGTTTTGTTTTGTTTCTCTGTGCACACCTGCTCATGACCCAGTGTGCAGTAACACAGCAGCTTGGATGGGAAGCACTTGCTCCTGGTGTGCTACAGCCACATTTCTGCTGGTGGGAAGGCTTGCGCACTATGATCAGCCATCATCTTCCCAGCCTGGAAACAAAACTGGTTTTGTAATTGGCAAGATCAGGCTGCAATATTTCAAAGGAACTAATAACTTGATAGACATTGTAAATATTACCCCAGCTTTGTGGCTACAAGACTTCTGTTCAGTGTGCATTTTTTTCCAATCTAAATAGTGTATGCTTCTTAATGATACGAAAAAGGCTCAGGTTGACAAAGAGTTGCACAAAACAAATTCTGCTCACTGTTTAAGTCAGTAGGCAATTATTCTCTGATATTTTATGTCTCCTCCGTGCTACTTTTTTTGCTGTAAATTCCACTGGAATGTGCAACATGAAGTGCACTTTTGGACATGGTAATCATTATACTCCAGGAAACAAAGGTCCCATCCTGTAAGGTAACACGACCCAGATCCACTATATGACTTAGATGCCGAAAGGAGAATTCAGGCAATCGAATTGTAAAGTGCTGTTCTCAAAATACCCACTGAATTCCTTAGCCACCTGTTGTAAGATTTATCTCAACTAACCAGCTCCTCCAGTGCAGCCGTCTACATACGAGCTGCTTCTCTGAACTCCTTGCAGTCAGTGCGGGGACAGGGATGCTCTGGGGCTGCAGTTCATCTGATCTGGTTTAAATGTCCCTATTAGAAAGAGATAAATTGTTTCCTATGAGAACATGTTTCTCTCTGGTGACAATAAATGGAGGCTAGAAAGGTAACTTGAAGGTAGCCAAGTAACATATACACGTTTGGTCAGGTGAATCCCATCCCTCATTTTTGCAGAAGTCTCCCATAATCAAACTGGTGTCCAGTGCTGGCAGCCAGGCTGGATCCCCGATTTCCTTCTTCCATTGCCTACCCTGTGGCCTCGAGCCCCTTCTCCAACCCCATCCCACCTGGTGAGCATGCGTACGGCTCTCTATGCCCTTTGCCCACTGATAGCAAGAAAACTGAGGAACCCCCTCACCACCAGCACAGTATCCAAAGAGGAGCAAGTGAACGGGATAAGCGGTTGGGCCGACAGTCCCAAACTGAAATAAGCGCTTCCCTGCAGACTCAAGCGAAGGAAGAATTTACAGCTCCTGGTTTTTGCTCTAGCAGTACCCGTTGGCTAGGTGAGAGGGTTCCCTGCAGCATTCTGGCTGCTGCAAATCCAATTTGGATTCAGCAGCAGAGCTGAGCCTGTCCACCAGCCCCCGGTGCCCAGCCCGGCAGCCTCTCGCCTCCTTCCCTCTCCTTCCTCTCCCCTCCTGGCTTTGCAGACCCTCCACCCCCGTGGTGGAGCTCTGGTGCTTCTCTGCCTCCCCTGGGAGCCAGTTCGAGTCATTCACCTGGCAAAAATCTGGGGGGATTTGTCTGTTGGTTTGTCTGGGTGGTTTTCTGCCGCGTTAGGGAGCTGGGTGGGTTCGTGGAGCAGTTCACGGCACGCCATCACACCTGCAGGAGCGGGCACAGCTGGCGGGAGATCACAGGGGTTTCCTCGATGAGAACCAGCGGCCTCAGAGCTCACTGACGAGAAGAAAGTCAGAGCAAAATGGGGGGTGCTTCCCTGTGCCTCCAGCCCCGGCTGGATCCCACGAGGAAGAAGGAGAGTGATGAGATGCTCAATCCTACGTAGCATTGAGCTCAAAGTAATGTTACCTAGCCTGGCCAATTTGGGCATGCTTTTCCATCCCCACCCCTAGAACCTGTAAGATGTCCTTCAGCTACCACATGCAGTTGGCTCGGGAATTACATCCTCGCTGGCAAAGCAACAACACTGGAAAGTCACTCTGAATTTTATTCCACAAAAATGTGCCATCTATACATACTTGTTCAAATTCAACAGAAGCATATCTAGCTCTTGCATTAGCATTTAGAAGCAGACTTAAATCTTCAGGAAAACATCACTAAATAGAGGAGAATACTACACGTTGTTTCAAATGTTAAAAAAACATGGTTGAATTCAAAACACTGTGCTGATAAATGTAAATTTCTGTGGTTTCGTAATTCTGAAATAGGCAGAATTATGCAAATTTGAATGAAACATGGTCACCTCAGCTTTCTCCGATGACTTCTTTTAGACTATTACAGACTGCTTACATTCTTTGCTCTACTGCTATTTTTTTTTATTTTTATTTTTTTACCTAGCAGAAGAACATGCTGTTAACTATGTTCAGGAAAGGGTATATACATATACATACACACATATGTATATATACCGCTCAATCGAAAACTGAAAATGTAGCTCTTTGGACTCCTAAATATTTTAGCTGCACTGACTTTAAAGCTTCAATTTTCGGGATGACAATTAAATACTTAGTGCATGAACTCACATCAGACACACAGTTATTAGAAAGTATAACAGTTTTGAAAGTTTACTCAAATAAGGAGACTAGTTTGGGCTTAGATGTAAACATCTATGGTAACTTTTAATCTCTGTTTTAAAATATTTTGAAAACCAAATTTTTAGCTATAGCTGCTGACATAATGCTCTGAGCACATCAAGTTTCTCATCTTCCACTTGAGACCAAAATAATTTTCAACTGGGAATCCTGGTAGGATAGTGCCTTTTGCTTCCTAAATGATGCAGTGAAAGCAAAAAATATATATATTTTTTTCTTTTTTAAAAAACGTGTAGCTGGTATGAGCTCATGTGTCTACTGGAGGCCTGGGAAATTCCCAGGGAATCTGTATTTTTTGAAGAAAAACGATGCAAGGTCTCTGGCTACCACAGGAAAGCCAGGAGAGATTTATAAAATAAAATTTTGCACATTTTCTCTGGCATTTTGTAATAGTGAACAGGGGATTTAAGCAGTCTCCATCATCACAACATTCATGAAAAGAAGAAGGAAAAACGATAAATGGAAATTCCTTAAAAAGAAGGAACAAATCAAATTAAAAAATCCTTAGGTTTGACACAGACACGCAAAAAAAAAAAAAAAATCAAACCTAACCTTTTCTTTTTCCCAGTTGTTTTACCTGAAATCTTTCCCTGATTTGGAAAGTTACACAAATGCTTCTGGCACAAGAAAGGCAGTGTGCAACAGGAATAAACCCAAAAAAGACCACCACACCATCTTCAGTGACAGCAGTGGCTTACGCCTGCTAAGAGTGTTTATGGGAACTGCAGCTTCTCCCTGCTCTGAGAGCTTTGCAGGCACTAATTTTGTACATTATGAGTCACAGAGATGAAAAGTGTGGGCACTTCTCTGTTGCAAAGAGCATGCAGCAAAGCCAACATTTTATTCTGCCTAATTCAACCTATCTCATAGGAATTAAACATAAAGAGGGAAAAAAGAGTATCCCAAAACTGGCATTTGGAAAGGCACAGGCTGTTAATATGGAAAGAAAGGGAGTTGACAACTGGATGACAAATTACAGACAGAAGCTTGAACATTTAAGTCTCTGCATGGCTAAATAGGGGTAGGTGCAAACTATTCAGCTTTCTTGGCCTGCCTTAGAAAAGCACTAAGTTGATGGATGAAAAATCATAACTGAAAGGACCACAAAAAGATACAAACAGGCAACAACACAACAACAAAAACAGCCAGAAAGGGAATCAGAGGGAAAACATGCAAGAAGAGGAAAAGCAGGGAGAGGAGGTGACTTTGTTGGGGGGAGTCGGAGGGGGAAGATATGAGTTAGAGGAAGCTAATATAATACCAGCAATCTCCCTCACAGATCCTTCCTCAGAAAGCACTTGCCAAAGCAAACAACTGAAGATCATTTCTGGAGAAAAGAATAAAAATAATAATAAAAAAAAAGGAAACCGGTTCTCTGTCTCCCACATTCAAGGAAAAAATGACCAGCAGAGGCCACTTTCCTCAAGACAGACACGCAGGCAGGGAGGAAGACCACCATCCCTAGGTCAAGGAAAGTAATTGAGCCAAAGTCGAAAGCAGCTCCTTGCTTGAAATACAAGGGGGTGAGTTCAAACACATACAGTCATGGAAACACATGGGGGAATACAATCCTGGACACAATTATCACAAAGATACAAGCTATTTTTGTGGAACCTCACCCTTAAATTTTTCCATCTAGTCAAAACACCTCGTGATCTTGCCTTGTGGGGTGAAGTTTAGCAGCGTACACTTATTTCCAGTGATTCTCTAGCTCCTTGCTAAATAAGCTTTGCCTCATTTCAGTAAAATCTAAGCTTCTGCTGATTCCTTTTTATCTCATGAAACAATTCTAGACTAAGCATTGTGCAGACCTGTGAGAATTCATACACTGTAAGTAACAGCAGAGATCAGACGGAGCTGCCCTTCAGTTCAGAAGCACAGCTGAAGTTTGCTGCACTGGAGCACTGGCTGAGGCTGACCCAAAACATGGAAGGATACTCAAAAAGCTACCTAAGAAAAACAGATTTTTAAAGGCAGAAATAATCCCCTTCTAATTTGTAATCCCACTGCTGTTATCAGTATTTACATCTGAACATGTTCAGGCTGTGGCCAATGCTAGCTGTGTCCCAGAAGGCTGATACCTGTGAACAGCCATCCTTCAACAAGGAAATTGTATCATGTAATTACCTGTATCATAAGCAATTGTTCTGAAATAGCTCAGTGTGCTAGAAATGAACTGAAGCCTTGTTTAGCCATCCAGTAGGTAAATAATGAAATAATTCAGTCACTTCATTTTGAGATAAAGTTGGCCCAACTTCCTGAAACTCTGCAGCAAACAAAACAAACTTGAAAATACCCCATTTCCTCAGGAGGACTGCTTTATAATACTGATTGAATGATATTTCTTAGAGAAAAATAGCCTAAGTGTGAGATAGAGCAATTAGCTTCCCCGCCCCATTATCCATTTCTAGATCTACAGCCACTGCAAGCACAGCATCTCCTGTCCCCTCCTATACCTTCCTGACTCCATACAGGATATCCACCCCAAGGGAGCCTGCTTTCCTAAAACAAACTGTCTCAAGATTCTTGGATTTCTTTTATCTGCCTGTAAAATGCCTTTATGCAAACAAAGTATTCTCGCAAGGCAGGGATGCTGAGATACGCCACGGTGTCTCTTTGGTACCAGAAAAGGACATGTGCAGAAATCTACATTTTAACAAGTATTTTGCTACTGTAGTCCTGCAGAGGAGGAGTCGGACTATCCAAATGAGGCTGAAAAGGAGAACCTAGAGATGCATATATAAACCTAAACTTTAGTTTGCCTCTTGCTCTGGTTCACTTACGTGAGAAGTCTCCCTTCCCTATTGACGGAACAGGGAACTATACTGAACTTGGTGCTCAAAATTAAGCAGTGTGAGCGCTCTTCTAGCCATCAGGCCACTACACTGCTATTCCTCCAACCAGACTAAACTGCTAAACTCTTGCAGAGCTTTCTGTTCACCCAGGACCACCTTGCCAGCCCTCTTCTTGTTCTCCAAGATTTGGGTTTTGCCAGTGACAGCAAGCACAGGCAGAGAGCCGGTGCCATGGCCGTCTCCAGCAGGACCTTGCAGGGCAGGCTTATGCAAGTACCAGGACCGGCTTCCACGTTGGAATAAACTGCAACTAATCACTTAGTGCTTGCAGATGGATTATAAGCATTAAATAGTTAAGGCTTTCATAGCATTTTCAACTTAAGTATGGCACCGCAGCACTGCACAGAGCACTGCAGAAATGCCTTCCCCAACACAAAGCAATCATGCTGCATGTTTACAACAAGTCCCCACAAGGCATTCCTCTCATCTTCCTATTTTAATGTATTCAGCATCTCCAGTAACACTGCAAGGCAACACCTCGTTTCTGGATTAAAAAATAATAATAATAATAATTAAAAATAAAATAAAATAAAACAATTTTGGATATTTGCAGTCATGCCTACAGCCTTAAACAGTTCAGTGGCTAATTATCTTCTTTGTATCTAAGATGAGATATGTTGCATATGGCTGATGAAAAGCCATTTGCAGAAAGGCTAGAATATGTAACAGAATCAACTGTTTTTTTGCCCTGTTCCTATATATTTCAGCAGCATAAATGCAAGGAAACAATATTATTCAAAGTACATGATTAGTGTATTCTCTTCATCTGTTTGAAAAGGTTTTTTGATAGATTACCTAAGCTCTGTGAGCCTATTGAAAATACAAAGTCTTAAAGTTGCTATCCATTAACCTCAGGTACAGAACAATTAGGAGTGCTGGCAGGAACGAGATTTCAGAGTCTGCTTTTCTAGTTTGCTTAACTTCTGAAAACATCTTCTTAATATAATGTTATTTTGCACAAGTAGGTACAAAAACATTTGTAAAAATAATCCTTTGTATTAAGATACTAAAAACATATCAACCAGACAATAGAAGTCACAGCTAGGAAACATTCTTCTGTCATAAAAAAAATATGATTTATTCTGACAGTTTCAGAGGATCTTTGATATCAAAGTCCCTTTATAAGACACTGACAGTCATCAAGTGGATGTTTGTCAAAGTACATTTTCCAGATGTCTAAATAAAACTGGTTTACTTTGATGAGTTTTATACTGATAGCTGAAGGTAGAATACAGGCGTTGCTTCTATTTGCAGCTCTTTATTTCAATGGCTTGCAAATTTGCTTTAATGTTCCATCTATTTTTGTTGCATTTTTTGACAATTAATTATTCAAAACTTCAAAAAATGCTGAAATTCCTCAGTATATTTTTTAAAAAATAAAAACATACAAACTCCTCTGGCTTGCACACTCACTACAGCAGAACTAATAATTGTGAAGTGGGAATGGTACAAAGATATCATACCATGGGACAGGGCATGTTCCTTTGAAATATGGGGAAGCCTTGGCACTGATTTCAACAGAAGCAGGATCAGCCCCTCTGAGAAAGGCACCCTTTAGGCACCCATAGCATCCTGCACGTGTTTTGGGTGCACAGAAGACCTACACAGAGTCCAAGGAAGTCCCTCCTATCTGTCCCCTTTAATTACATTTGGTCTGGGACGAAGTTCTGGCCTGTAAGCACAGCATTTTCCTTTTTTCTTTAAAGCACAATATATACTACGAAAACTAACCTTCTTTTGATGTCTGTTATCTTTTTGGTGTTCACAAGCGCCTTTCTTCGACAGCTCAAATAAAACACAGCATTTGTTGTAAACCCTAGTGGAAGACATAACTGTACAGAAGAAATCTATGTACAAAGGTACCAAACTGTTATCAATAGCTACATCTCACAAGCTAATCCAAATAGTTTAAAAATGAGGGTTACTGTACACAGCATTTTTTATAAATATTTATCTCAGTTTACATAAGCCAGGATTTAGGAATGGAAAAAAAGAGAAGCCATCTCCATGTGGTGACATTTTTACTCTGTTTTCACTATATTTGTAATTTAACTGATGAGGATAAATTGACTTATTCTTGATTAGTAAGCAGTCAGAAAAAAGTAACTTGGCCGCTAAGTACAGGCTGAAGGATAAATAACCCTGCGAACTGCCTGAGGACATTAACTGAGTGAACGGAGCTAAAAACAAGGGACTAGAAAGAGTTCCCTACCTGCATGGAGAGCGTGAGATAGATAAGCGTGGGTGCGCGCTGACAGGAACCACCGTGAGTCCCCGTGGACCCCAGCGTCCCAAACCCCCAGCGGCGAGGCCCCTTCCCGCCAGGAGGCACAGGCCTGATGTGCACCCTGATGCCGCAGCCATCTCCAGTCACACGCCGATGGGGGATTTTACCTAACCCCTGCTCCTGAGCAGATACAGCGGTGGCCCTGTTTCAGCTGACAGACCAAGGGCCTGCAAGGCCGACCCAGGTGCTGCTGCAGCCCAGCTGGAGGGGGAAGGCCCATCATGGCTGTCCCCACAGAAGGGGATGGCGAAGTGCACAGCCGTGCCTGCATACGGAATGGGGGGTGCCCAAAAAGACACACAGACAACCTCGAGTGTTCACACATAGACTACAAGACTACATCCGCACTCAAAGTACTGGGAGATGACACAGTTTCACCAAGTCACGTGCACTTTGAAAAGTATTACTGGTAAATCCAGATGTTTCAGGAATACTCAAGTCCCTGGAAATCGAAAAATGTTACTCCAAAGATTTTTTCTTCAGTAGAAACAGTGATGAACAAGCTTCTTATTCAATCACAGTTAACTTATGTGACATGAATTTACAAAGTAAAATAATTGTTCATGCTTGTCCTCTGCTGAAATAACACTTACACAAGGAAATGATGCCACGCTTAAAGTCACAAAGAAGTATTTTATCCAGAACAGCTGTAAAGCTGCATGGAAAGGGTGTAGTTAAGATCCACTTTTAATCAGATATAAATTTAACAAAAAAAAAATTACTCTATTTTCATTTGGCACAGGACTCAGTCCGCAGCATTATCAGTTATCTGTGTCGCCTGGAAGGAACTCTGGGTAAGTCACAGGAAAAAGGTGGGAGCATTGTCGTTGTTTCCTGATGGCCAGAACACTGCAGTATTGTTCTGCTTTGCTTTTTTTCTTTCTTTTTTTAATTTTTTTTTAAGAAGGGGTTATCGCATCATGTCATAATTATTTCTGCAACATCCTCTTTCCATACAGGAGTTGATGCACTATTTATTGACTTTGAAAACTGCATCAATATACATGTGCAACGCAGTACCACTAACTACAAAAAAGAAAAACTCTAATCATCCGGTAATGCCACATTTTAAACATATTTCTGGTACAGCATTGTCTACTATTTCACCAGAAATTCTATTTTATATAGTTTTATTTTTTCTACATAGTATTTTTAAAGTATCAACTATTTCACTTTTTAGTCAAGATTTTTGTTACTAGCTCAGTTTTACTGAAGGACAGAATTCTACCATTTACCTAGAAAATAGCTGAAGTATTTATCAATGAATTAAATTTCTCCTGCACAGGTCCAGGAGAGCGTCTAAACAGGGTTTAAGGAAACCTAATAGGCATATTGGTTTTACACAAGCTCTTTGTTGAGACATGGACGGTGTCATACAGAAAAACCTGAAAAGATACAGGAAAGAATTCAGCAGCATGTTATATACACTTGTTTTGGGTTGCTTTTTTTCCCAATTATTTGCAGGGGCTAAAAGGCTAAAAAATTATGCTAGCACTTTAAGATACATTCTTTTTTAGCAGCATTGATGAATTATCATTTCAGGCTCAAGGGGCCATTTGAGCTTTGTTTCCAGTGTTTTATGAGACTGAAGCATGGGAAGGAGCCATGTGATTCAATACTGTTTCGATATTTTACTGTTGAATTGCAATATATGATGAAGGCTGCTGCTGCGAGTAGGGGAGAGATCCAACACTCTTCAAGAATATAACAGATCCAACATTAGACATATTCCTTTAATGTGTGAAAAACTGCCTTGTTAGTGAGAACAGATTCAATATTTCAGTGCAGTACGAACATTATGGCCAAGATATTTGAATTTGACTGTTGATACTTACATTTCTAAATCTGTATTAGATGCTTTAAATGAAAGTAGCCTGATTAAAACCAAACCAAAACAAAAAAACAGAGAACACTAGCAAAATCAATTGATCTGATCCAGAGGCGACCCAGAAGAGCAGGGTGAAAGCAAACAGGCACAGAGAGGAACAGATCTCCAGCTCTGGCATCTCCTTGCCTCTCATCACAGGCTGAAGACTCAAGCAGGGATGCCTGAGAGTGATCACTGGAAGAAAATTTCTACAAAACACAGTCTCCCCCTGCTTTTTCTTTGAATTGCTTAACAGAGAGTCATGGCAGGATTACATGGGCAATGCTACGTCATCTCCCCTATGTTTTCTCATTTGAAGGGAAGGTACAACAAAAGCAGAAGAAGGTAGAATAAAATGAGCTCTTACTATATTTATATATAATGTATGTAGTATGTATTTGTGGAGATACTATTTAGACTTGGAAAAATCAGTTATGGTCTGGAAATCTCAGAATGAATCTTAAGATTGAAAAATAGGGCTGTGGGAGCAACAAGGGCTATCAGACATGTTTATTCTTTCTCCAGGTTCCAAAGCAGTGCTTTTTATCTAATGGATAATGTTACCTCTTCATACAGGTGTTTTATTTTCTATTTTAAACTAACCTCTGTTCACCATAGTGCTAGGGAACCTCTATCTTAGAGATTCTTACAGCAGAAGTGCCTGTAAGAAATGCCTTTAGGGAATCCTATTTCCAAACCCAGTCCCCTAAACATAGACCATTCCTGCTATTTACCTGGGGCTTAGACCCAGAAAATGAGTTGCCGCAATCCAGCCAGTGTCTGTGCATCAGTCAAACAGTACCTGACTGGGTGCATACTATTCGCCTACCACAAATGCAAGGTAAGGCACATTAGAGAAACTGCTAAAATGAAACATTTAAGCTGATGTGTTTTATTCCATGTCCTGTAGGTCAGGAGTACACAGGGTCAGTCCTCACCTTGTCTAAGCTTTCCATCTCCTAAACGTGCCATTCAGTCCTGAAGGTAGAAGCTGAATTCTGAATGCTCCCGTGTGGCAAGTCCTTTCCTTTTTTTAATAGGTCATACATATTCTCTATTTAATAATACAAGTGTAACATCAGCATTTATCAACTCTGTTGACGCAGACTTAGACTAGTGTGCTTAACAGCCATACACCCAGAATTTTCCTCAGTTCTTTGTATGCTTTAGGAGACTAATTTTAAAACTAACAAAACATCATTTATTGTCACAGGGTTGCAGGAGTGGTTTTGCTTCATATTCCCCACACCCAAATTAACAGGTGGTGTTCCACCTGGAAAATGCTGAGTGGTTATTGGTGAGCTGGCTAATTTACCCTGACATTTGCAGAGGTTACGACAGCTCTCAAGAGAGGAAAATCCCGTAGGAACGGGGTATAGAAACAGCCCGCCACGGGGAAAAGGGTTAAGCTGGACCATGCTCAAGAAAAAAAAGCTCGGACTAGCATTTCTGTGTGGTGTTATTTTAAATACACTTGCTAATAAATATCATAGATTCTAGAAAACGCGAGTGCATGTGTAAGGAAATTATATTTATTATTTGAGTGAGCTTTAGTCTGCATTCAACTCCTTGAACATAAATAAACATTTGCTGAAATTATTAAAGCATGAGATCTATTTTCTGGAACATCCTCCTGAACTATTAAGCCAAAGCTAGTATGTAGATATGAAGAAAAAGCTGTCTAGATTGTGTTAGTCAGGGTAGCAAGTAGTTGCTTGTAACCGAGTCATGTTAAGTTCTTGGTACTTTTATTCTGGGTCTCTGAGGCCAAAAGGATCAGGGCAGCACCTTAGTCAGCAAGTCATAGGCAAAGTGGCTTTCTGCCACATGAAAACAGAGTGGTCAGGACACACTTCTTTTCTTCTGCCATTAGCAGCTTTCCCCAAAATACGGCACAGGTTAGTTTGGGACGGCCATTGACCCTCGCAGCTAGACCACACTTCTGTTAAGAATTCTCTGCTACCACAGCCACACGCAAATGTCTACACAAAGGTAAATCTTCCTCCAGCTGTATAAATCAGCTTTCCATTCCTTTCATGCTATCACTTAGATGTATGGAGGTGGAGATGAGCTGGCTTAAAAACTCTCCATTCCGAGGGCGTCTCATCAGCACACAAGAGTTTCAAGTTTGGACAGTGCAGAGCTCAGTAGAAAATGTAGCAAACATCCAAACTTTAGGTTTGTGGAAACTGTTTAGAGATTTGTATAGCATAAACTAAACAATTGTGTATGATTGTCAGATGAGGGATTTTGCCAGCCAACCAGGCTGTTACAGTTACTGGGGGGAGGCTATCACAGAGAGTGATGTGGAAAGAATTGCCTCTGATATTCTGACACTTTATGGCAGAACAAATATATGAACCAAATCCAAAGTCAAAAAGAAAGTGGCAGAAGGGAGTCAAGTCTAGCTAGTAAAACTGAGACAGAAGATACCCACAAAAAATATCCCTAATGTAAGCTGTGCAGAGCCCTCCTAAATAGCACAGTTCTCAGCAAAGGCAAGAGACAACAGCACTACAGCAGCATCTAAAAGAGGGAAAGCTTTTCATTCTCTGGCAGCTTTAGAAGCCTAGTAAGAGGTGGATACTTATATTTTCCCACCTCTTTTGATATTGAACTAAACATTTTTTGCTGTCTGAATAGAAACCTCTGAATTGCAAGAGAAAGGAGATTACAGGAGATATTCTGACTGCTGAATTCACGTTACAGGTGAATAGGCGTACAAGTTTCCAGGATCTAACTCCTGGTCAGTCCAGCAAAGCTGTTCCTTGTAAAAGTTGTTCTCTTTCCCATGGGAATCCAAGGAAATTCAACCTCTAGCGGAAAATAAGAGGAACACAAAAGCCCTCAGCCATCCTCTTCTCCTTTCCAGAATTCTCAAAACATGTAAATTTGAAATATTTTTAAAACCAAAGCAGTGCCAAAGACATCCAGTTTGGAAACTCCTGCATAGTCAAGAGGAAAAGGAAATGAAACAAGGAAAGGGAAGGGGATGTAGAAAGACAACATGGGTTCAGCAAAGGACCTATCAATCACCAGCTATCATTGGGCATCCTGTTCAGTGCCAGCTACTAAGGACATCAGCTTCTGTGAACCAAAACTGAGAGAAACCAGGGAAGGATTGAAAAATAAATGGAGAAACAAGAGGGAAAGGAAGAGCTCTTAAAGGCCAGACTTTTTCATTCCAAGAAGAAATAAGGTAGTTCTAAAGGAATCTTGTACTACAAAAACTGAGAAAGCAAAATGCTCACACAGACAGACATCTTTGTAAACTGGTCATGCACGAGGGAGTCCCCCTAGCACTAACACAGTTCTCGTATTTAACCCAACAGTACATTTTGGCCCTTGGTAGTTTCAGCTCTCTGCTGTTTACCGTTCTAGCAACAACGTGCCTCTAGTGCTGGGAGTTAGTCATACTTTAAATACTCGGTGTGAAGAATCCTGCAGAATTAATGCCTATACGTGAACAACGTGGCAACATCATGCCTAATGCAGGGCTGTTACACTTAGTCATGCCACTGTCACTGCTTGTAGGGAGGGTCAGGGTGGACACACAGCATATGGAAATATTATCTGGCAAAGAAGAAATGCAAAACCCCTGCATTTCACACACTCTGAAAAGACTGCCAAAACTTAATGCATGACGGCATGGCACCCCTCCGACCTGACCATGCGACCAGTGCGTCTGACACATTCAAGCCAATGTTGTGCCCTGCCTTTACAAGGCGAATCCATCCCGTGCCCTGCAGTCCTCCAGCTGTGAGCCTGCCAGCACAACCCTCTCCTTCTGCTACTGCCCTGCTGCCATCAAGCCTGTCTCAGGGGAGTCAGGGATGAAATCTCTCAGAACTGTCATGCAAAGGGTACATGGTCACTGCTAAAATGTTTTGGAGCTAAATAAATAGATAAACAAAACCTTTGGCCAGGAGCATATTCTCATCAGTGGAATTATTTATTTATTTTTCACAAATATTTTTCAGAGTCACTTTCTGGCAGCATGACCTGTCTGCTAAAAGCACCCTGCTAAAGCCGCTGCCTTCGGAAGAAGAAGTTACTAGACAGCACCCAACTGCACCAAAAGCTGGGGCCTGCCCCAAGGTATAAGACCTCCAGCATGTACATTTGCCCGTACAATTCAGTATATGACTATCTCTACTGCACTGTGACAGAGCACCAACTCCCCTTCCTTGCTGTTAGGCTTTTCACATAGCTCTCTGCACTGTAGCCCATTCCTGTGGGGCTTTAAAAGAGAAAAATGCATGACCTCTTGGTGCTGCAATAAATTCTTCTCAGCAGATCTGCCTTCAGCTTTTTAAAGCTCCTGTATCTGACCATGTCATCAAGCCTCTTCCTTATCAGTCTGCTTCATGCGACTTCTCGCCTCTTCCCAGCCTCGCGTCCGCAGCTAGCCACTTACGGCCTTCCTCCCCTTTTTCCTTTTTCGAGTGGTGCCAATGACCACGAAGGGAAACTGGCGAGCAAGGGTGCAGCCACCACAAAGCAGGAAGAAAACAACAATGGGTACAAAGTCCACCCATCCAGCTAAGTTACAAAACCATATTGTAAACCATCCGGGCTCTCTGACCCCATTTAAGTTCCTTTACTAGGAAAGAACAAACTAACAGTTTCCATCGGCAGCAGGGAAGGAAGAGAGAGATACCATTGTTGTTCTGACACTTGGGAAGTGCTCGGATACAATGGCAATGAGTGGTCATACCAGATCTGAGACAGGCGCATTAGGGGGGTCTCAAAAAATTGTTTCACTATAAGAGAGAGATATGGCAGCCCATCAATCAGCTCTTGTTGGGGGCACTAGAGTAGTTGGAAAGGCTGAAGGAAGAAGCATGTAGTTCATGTGTTAGAGATCCACTGGTAGCTTTGAGAGCTTCATTCCTTCCATTTGTCCAGTCATTCAACTTCATGCTTATTTTTGCAGCTCTCAACTGAAACAATGAATTGTGTGAAGGTAGAGGCACAAAAAGCAGAAAGGCTTCTAAAAGCTGTAGTAGAATAACAAACTACTGCAAACGTTATCCTCACTGTGTCAATCTGTGCTGAAAAACCCCATTGAGGCCCCAGACTTACAATGAAGTAAGGCAGCTTACCCCCAGAGACTGTGGGTGGGTGCAAAGCTTCTCAAGGGTAGATCACTTTAACGGTGAAGGTCTATGGGAACACAGCACACAACACCATCCCAAATCAATCTTTCAAAACATTTTATGCAGGAGAGAATGTTCAAGGTCTAAATTTTCCATCTAAATGTAACCCTCTGAACAAGAGCAAGATGGAGGACAGGTGGAGGGAAAACAGCAGAATTTCCCTGGTTCCTTCATATTCGTAACTGTGGGGATCAGATTTTCCTCAATTTCATGCAATGTAAAAATCTTGCACGCCTGTGCTAGCTTGTGACACCCTAAAAAACAAAACTGCAACACCTCTTGTGACATGCCAGCCTGTGAGAGCACTGACATGTGAGAAAATTTTCAGTCTATAGATGCTCTTTCTGAGTTTCTTTGTAGATCTCACTCTCTGTCTTTGAGAATTTAAACAGATAACGTCTGGCAGTTCAACTCAGGCATCAGGCCTTTTCTTTTTACCTTTTCCTTTTTTTTTTTTTTTTTTCTTAAGGGGGGGAAGGATGATTTTTTAAGGCTTTGTTTAGTATTTTTATCAATTAGCAAACAGACTTGAGACCTACAGTCAGAGCTAATGAACTTCGATGGATCTCTGTCAAGGTCTCCAAGCCTGCACACTAAGACACAAGTAGAGGACTACGATCAGTTTATTTGTAATCCAGACACCACACAATGGAACTAGTGTTTAAAATATGACAACGAAACCAAATGGTACACCATTTTTCCATCTTTTTTCATATGCAGACACTGACAAATTTTAAACACAAGATATGCCAACCCCTGTAAGGCAAATAAAAGACTGCCAACAGGGAGTTGGCTCTTGCTAGTTACACTTAGAAATAGTCCTGCAGGTCAACCAGTCCCAGAAAATCCCTCCCAGAAGTCTGCCACTCACAGACAAAAGAAATATTGAATAAATATATTTTCACTACCAGGTAGAAAAAAAAAATTGCAAAGTTGAAAAATACATAATAAACAGTGCTAGGTAAATCAGATCATTTTAAAAAAAAAAAGTTTCCTCTATTTATAGTGCTACTGGCAAGCAATTCTGGTTTCTCATTTTTTTTTTTTCATTTTTATATCTCTGACAGTATTATTTTTAACTAAAATTTAAATACGAGTCTTAGGTAAAATCTGATGGGGAGTGTGGATGGAGAAGTGACAAGAGAATTTTCTGGGTTTTGGTTTTGTGTACTCTCTTAAGGGATATTGGATTAAACTATGAGAAATTCTCAGGATCTAAAAAACATACTTTTGTAGACTATGTACTCAGTTGCTCCTTTTGGTGATATTCTCCTGTTAAGAACACACTGCTGATCCTATTTCAGTAACTAGAATTGCCACGTTTTGGCTGCAGACCATCCCAGAAGCTTCTGACCTTTTGCTTTCTTTCATACATACATTATTTTCTTACACATGGGAGGGAAATCCTGCAATATCCTCTCCTTTTACAGCTATATCAGATATATTTGTAGATTCTGTCCTTCACCTTCTCCTCCCTGTATTAGAGCTCATGGAAAATGGTCAAGTAACATATTTGAAGCCATGTATAATTTCTGGCCTTTGTATAAACATGATGGTCACACAGGCCAATTGTACACACTCATGACTAAATTATGTTCCTGAAAAAGCAAGAGTTACTCTATTGCTCATCACCAGGTGACCCTTCTTAACCCATCTGTTAAGTCTGGGAGAAGGTTCTCCTATGAATAAAAATCTTTACTTAAAGCAATTTGAAAGAGAGCATCAAAGCTGACTAATTTAAACTGCATATATCAACTATCTTTACTATTACCGCCTAATGGGGAAAAAAAAAAAAAAAAAAAGCCTTTGGCTTGTTCTGAAACCAAGGTTGTTACTTTGCCAACATTTGCCTCACTCTGCTAGCTGGCCCACAGTATTACTGTGTTTGAATCTGTTTTTTCATGGCGTTCCTAGGAACAGAGCGTGAGGGTTTATGCCAGTCTGTCCCTTTGCTGATCTCTCTTTCCAGGCAGGCTGGCCAAGTGATGGCATCGTATCGCCACGTATGTGCCCACATAGTCAGGACATTAAAGATAGCTTTAGGGTCTACATTAGTTCTAAGAGCTTTCTTGGCATTCCTGTAAGTGAAATGACTCTGGCTAGCATATACAGCTACCACGTATGATGCCTAAAGTTTAAAAATGTGTTCATTTACTGAACCAACAGGTGTGGAAAGGATTTCCAAATATTTTTTAAAAAAAGGGAATTAAAAAGGAAATTTCACAGCCATTTTAGTGTTTCGTCTTTGTTCACAGTTGGCAAATAAAAGTCTAGATTGGTTGCCTCTATAAAAGCAAACAGACGGTTGAGTAAATATTTTTGGGTTTTACACACTGGAATACATAACCTTCTTTTCATTGGTGCATATTATTGATTAAAAAGTAGCATCAGTTGTGTGGACACAGCTATTAGCTATTGGCAAAGCATTTAGTCTTGATGGCTTTTATTTTTTTTAGAGAGAGAGAGAGATACACATTTTTCCTACTTTTTTATCCCCCAGTTAAACAGGTTTTCTCCTCTGAAGATCACTAGATCACCAGAGAGCAATCCATTCATAAGCAAAGTCAAAAGATGCCCTAGATAAAAGATCTGGGTTATGATTCACAACGTTTGCACTGGATATACTATTCAGGACATTCTGTTCACACAGGTTTCTTGACTGATATGACTCTAGTGAATATGCATTTGCAACGTGGCTAGATGATGATGATGATTATCAGAATAATGCTGAAAGAAGTTCCTGATTTTGCTATTATTAAAAAAAAAAAAAAATCTACAACAAAATTAACGAAATATCAAAATTGGAAAATTCATGCAAATATATTGGTCTTTTGGGTGCTCTTCCAGAAAGGCTAAGACAGAGACAGCCAGACATATTTCTAACAGCTGGTTTGGAAAACAGGTAAGATTTTAACAATTGAATTTTCTGATCATAGCCAGATTGCCTCCAATGGTCTTGTCTTTAATATCATATGTGGTAGAGCATAGCAACTCACACGTATTGACATAGTTTCCTTGACATGGGCCAAAGGTTTCAGAATAGACTGAATCAACTGCCAGATCTGTCCCACGTTCATCCAAAAAAATCTGCATTCATGAAAAGGGCATTAAGACGGTAAATATTTATGATTTCATTTACATGTACAAATGGTTTGCCAGTTCAATGTGGGGGAAGAAATGTAAAGGTGACATTTCAGCCAGGTGCTCTGAGTTTGGTTAATTTAACTTTGTATTTAGTCCCATCATTTATTAAAATATAGTACAACATACATCATTATTAAAGTGTTAGCCGGGTCTGGATGAGAACTGCAAGAATCATTTTTGGAGGGGAAAAGAAGTGTTTTGATAAGCTGTGTTGTAAAGTACCAATTAGGCATGAGAATATCTATATATATATATATATTTAAATTAAGGATTGTAACTATCAGTAGTAACTTCTTTTACTGTTCCAAAGGCAAAAAGCTCTTTGCTCTGCAAATGAATTCTTATAAATCTAGAATCATTCTAAGTGATTCTATAAATCCCCATGGGATGAAATGATATAGCAGCAACCAGAATGGTGGGAATGTCACAGACACAGAAAAGCAACTACAATCTTTTCCTTAACTCACTAGCAGAATTTTAACAAGGAGATTTTTCAAGTCTTTAGTACCCCTTTCTAGAGCATGGACAGCTGAGTCAGGCCTGTGGTAGAGTTTTTCAGGGCATTTTTTCTTTTTAAACTACATTGTGATATGAAACCATAAAGTTTGGCAAATCATAATAAGAAGAACCTAAAACATGTTTTTGAAGATGCACTAAGGTGACTTCAACAATGAATTACTGACATCTCATAAAAATGCCAGCTGTCCAAGGAGGGGTTAGTTAATGTCATAGATTAAGGGCCTTGTAAGTGCAGCCTCAAAATCAAGAATTTTAAAACTGAACTTATCACAGAAGTTAATGACTACCTCCGATTTTCCATGTGTCACAAGAATTTCCATGTATCTCAAGAACACACAACTCATTGGCCCTCTCCCTTTTTAAAGCAACCGGGTAATAATACTGCCCAGTTAGCTGTGGTTCCTACATGTATAAAAACAAAAAAGTCTTCAAGAATGGTTTAACCAGGAAAAGAAAGTGTGATGTGAACAGAAATATTTAGGTCTTAGCCTTAATACAAGCTGTGCTTTGTTACACAGAATATAGTAGACTGAGGAATAGCACAATCATTTTGAAACTATTACTTAAAATATTAACACATGAATTAGTAGGAATCACTAGGCCATGATTGAAAAAACATTAAATATGAAGGTATTTTAAAGGGATCAAGTTGTGACAATTGCATTTGAGAGAGAAGTAATGCACCAAAAAATTCCTAGATACAAGAATATTACAAATTAATACACAAAAAATATGTACAGTGAAGAAGGTAACAGGAATATTTAAGGAGATTGACTCTAAAATGTGAACTTACAAGGGAACATGACAGGTATAAAATTTTACATGAAATTTGGTACTTGATTTCATAGAAAGTGCCCAACCAAATTCAGATCAACCAGGACTAACTGAAGAAAGGTGAAAATATTCAGATCTGAAAATATGCAACTGTTCAGATCTGCAACCTGTATTATTTTTATACTTTTAGATTGTATCTATTTCATTGGCTGTATTAAATTAGGTTTTCATTTTCAAAAGCTTTACAGCATTTTTTTTTTGTCACTTTCCTCAGACTCCCTGCAACAGCATTAAAATTAACCATTTCTTCTTACTAATCTAAAGAGAAGTTAGCCTAATTAATACTGGTAATTGACTACTGGTGCTGAAGTTGGCTCCAAAGATTCACTCAGTAACTGAGCATAAAGCATGAGTGGTAGGTAGGTCTTTCTAAGACATTTGTTCTATTTTACTGTTTTCCTGCTGTAAACAACTGCATTTAAAATATGCAAGATGCCTAATGGAAGAACAACTTTACAGGCAATGATATGACAGGACTGGGGAGTGAGGCGAGATATACTCTATGAGGATGTGCTGCATGTTCCCAGTATGAGAAAACAACTTGGGGACACAAGTTTAGGACGGAGGGGAGATGACACTGAAGGAAAGATGAAGCAAGAAAACTTGCAAAAACTCAAACACAGTAACTGAAGGCATCGTTTGGAGGAACTTCAAAGCAATCTATGAGGCTCTGCAGACATCACCATCTGCCACGTACTTCTAAAGATTTGATCTCTCAAGGGACTACTTCCTGCAAGACATGAACATCTTCACAGAAGAGATTAGAGATACATCATGAACTATCTCATCCTGACCATTTATCATGATAAACCTGCCAAGTACATTAAATTTGCATAAAAGGATGTGGTCTCCTTTAATAAGGCACCTATTTCTCCATTTCGCAGTGACAAAAAATGAATTGAAACACATTTAGTAAGAGTGCTGCAACTAATCGTTTAGCGAATAGTCTGCTTTTGCAGAATTTCCATGCTATCATCGAGCTCCAAGATTTTTTAAAAGTTCTTTTTCATTCACAGCATACATTTAGGTTGTCAGCTGTCAGAACACTATGCATCTCTCTAAATGAATGAGAAATACCAATTTAAACTTGTTAAAAAAAATCTTACGTCACTTAAAACACAGCATTGATATTTTGTTTTTGGTTTTGATTTTGATTTTTTATTATCAGTAGAGGAATTATTTGTCTTCACTGTAATTCCCTACATCAGTAACGGAGGTTCTGGGTGCAACTTCAACTAATTTCACTTTTCTTTAAGTTTTATGCTGGCATTGCCAAGATTTTCATGTGTATGTTGTGACAAAACCCAAAGGGAAATCCTGAAGGATATTCAAATTTTTTTTAACCTAGTAAACATTTGTTGATAAAAATATAGTAGCTTTTCACTAAGTTATTACTTCAGTGTATATTTTTAGATACATCCTAGGCAAATTTTAAACATAGATAATCAAGGATATTATACAATCTTGAACTTTTGCATCAGGGCACAAAAAAAAATTAAATTGTCCTTTTAAAGACACTGTATGCTGCATCAACAAACCCTTCTGCTTTTGCTGCACCCTTTGAGTTATTTAAACAATCATTCTGCTCGTGGCCAATCAGCTTGATATATCTGCTGGTAAGCCATTTCTGAAAACCTTTCCTTTTCCTTCTTAAAGCTAACTTTCACCATTTACTGTATTATTCTCCCATTTTACTGAATCCAAAAGTGAAGAATGGAAAACTTTAGTAAAACTTACTATGGGAAGCATACTTTAAATGCACTGATTATACGCAAGTATATGTCTCTTTTCCTTCCACCTCCCTCAAAATGGCATGGTTTCCAATTAATTCCTTACAGATACTGTGTTCAGAGTGTCCAGTAAAACCACCAAGCCATTTACTAGTTTCTGACTACGTTTTGTAAGAGTGTTTCTGTTGGATAGAAGGGACTTGGCCTCCACTGAGGACTGCTACCTGGTAATGAGCTCCTCTATCCACCAGTCACTATAAATAGGATTTACAATCTTCCTCCAAACTGCCTGTAGTACTCTAGGTTAATACATGAGATCTCACCCCCTCTAGTGACTGGTCTCAGTGACAATAGGCTACAGGAGTTTACTGAGAGTTGACATGAGGCATTCCTTCAGCTTTTGCTTTTGATGCTGAAAATCCCTGGTGCTGAGCATGCTGTTGATTAAGGTGTCTGCACACCAGCAGCGTTGGTTCAGTACACGCACTCCAGTGGAGGTTGGCCATGGGCTCCTACACCTGCGAATCCATCCAGGGTCTCCTCTTCACGTGAGGGGCGTCTGCATGTACTTGATTAACAAAACCATCGCCTACCCAGCTCTTTATTTTAGAAATCAAATGTGTTGGCTTAAAGAGGAGAAAGGCAGAGAAGTGTATTTAGAAAACTATATTAAAAGCCTGCAATCGGGAAAATTGAGGCCCAAACACAAAAACACATCTGAACGACGCTACTGTTAGAAGTTCCAGTTCCGGTTTAAGGCTTCGTTGCTGAAAACCTAACAATACTCCAGACCTTTCCTCAACTCAGCTCCAAAAAAGCCCCACAGCAACATTTCCTGTTGCCCAAATGTCCTTCTTTAACAATATATTTACAATCTCCCTGTTCCTGTGGTGACAGAGCACCTCAAAGGCTTTAACCCGCTAATCCTGTGCCCCGCTCTGTCCATGCCTCCACAGGAGGGGAGAGGAGCTGAGGGGGATTAGCAGAGTTTGCCTCAGGCATGGGCAGTTCAGCAGAAAACTCAGCAGATTTCTGGGCTACTGTCCCAACAGGCCTGTTCCCTCCTCCAAAAAATAATGCGCGATTACAAAGGCAAACGAATAATAAAGAAAAATCCCTCCTTCGGTGAGAGTGCAATTAGGGGATTATTTGAAAGTGTGGTAGTGAGAAAACTCGAGGCCATCATTCTTCCATGGAAGACTGAGAACTCCAACAAGTTGGAGTTTTGCACCTCAAAGGTACAGTGTATGGAAAGCGAATAAATGCAAGAGTGAAGCATTTTCAGAGAGAAGCCGCATAAGAATTTAAGTCTGTTGTTGTTGGGAAGAATCTGGCAATGTCTTCTATGCCAGCAATAAATAAATAAATCAATCAACATTCACCACAGTCATCGACTTCCTTCTGATTCCTCCACACTTATATAGCTGTGTCCCAGCTTTCTAGCCCAAATCACTTTACCATATGACTGCTTGTGTTGTGAGAGCTTTCTTTAATGGATTCATGCTCAAAGCGTAAAAGGCAAGCAGCAATACACACTTCAATATTTAAAAGCATAAATAAAAATCTTAATAGATCCCAGATGTTTAATTTCCTCCAGCCCTTGTCAATGATTGAGTTGGTGCTGATGTAGATGATTTTTTAAGATCAGTGGTCAGTCTGATGCTGAAAAAGGTTTAGATGTCTGGAAATTTCAAATGCAATTTCTACAAATAAATAAGCCATGAAGTAGATGCAAGAGAGACAACTATGAATGCAAGTGGCTGTACTTTTGTAAACTTACTTTATGACCTGAAATGCACCCAGAGGTTTTAAATGCAATCGAGTATGAGACAGACAGTAATATTTTGTCAACATACATAAAACTTTGTAGAGATAATTATTTCAATCTCATTTTCTTAGCAAAAGAACTCCAAAGGTTCATACAAATAACAAGCTGAAGGAATCCATACTTTAAGGTAAATATATGGAGCTGGTGCTGTTGAAACTAATGAAAAATTTGCTGTTTACTTCAGCAGAACTAAGAATTGCTAGCTGCATCCATCTGTCACTTATTAAAGCAGTAAGTTATTGTTTACTGTACCAGACAAATAAAGCACTATAGAGAAAATGCATCTACTAAAAAAGAGCTGCTGAACTGAGCAACCAAGGCCATGCTGCCATGCACACAAGTTCGTAACTATAATGAGGGGCTCGATTCCTTTGCTCTGATTTTTACTGGGAGAAGTCCATAGCCTCCTAAGTGAAGGCAGCCAGGGGAGGGGTGGGTTTTTAAAGCCCATACTTAGCTTACACAAATCCGTGATGTGTGCACTTGACGTCATACCAAGGCTGTAAGTCTGCCAGTTCAGCAGCCACAAACCACACACGCTGCCAGTTGCAGGCTGAACAGACACTGAAAGGCTATGAATTTCATTTAATCGTCTCCTTTCCCCTTCCCAGTAAAGCAGCAGAGGCTAGCAGCTGCTTGAGAAAAATGTTGAAAAATATTAACTAGGAATGTCCAGGATTTGTTTCTGATTGGTATTAAAATCAAACAAATTAAGACAAAGCCTAATAACAAATCTTGCAAAATTTCTTATTTATTAATACAGCTAACAACATAGGCTTCAGAGTCCACTTTCAATGAGTGTGGATTAGCTCACCTAAATGATTTACTTCCTACAGCTTGCCAGATCTAACTACTGTTCTGCTAATTTATGTGCCGTTCATTTCTCTCCAGCTAAATTTCTGATTGAAAACTTCACCCCCTTTCTTGTTATTTGCTTTGCTATTCAATATTGCTTGATAGTGAGTGCTGCTGTTTTTAACCATGCTTTCTGTTATACCTTTGGCATTTGTGAAATGATAAGTGCAAACATAATCTAAGCCCCTGAACACACAGTTTTATCACATCGCCAACTATGGACAACACTTAAAAGCTGAATATGCCCTTCTGATCCTTTAAGGTACCTGAAATTCATCCCTAAGAACTGAGTCACCTCAAATTGTTAAACCCCTTAGAACAGGTAGGTCCCCAAACCAAATTTTTGCTGAGCCAGCTTCTGCAGGAATCAGGTGTGTGCTGGAAGCTGTTTCATTGTTGTATCCTGGCACCTCCAAATGCAGGGCCAAATACCAGTTTCACTGACATAAACAGGAAAACTTTGCCTGGGATGAGGTGCTGCAGTTACAAAGAGATATAAGCAGTAAGATCTGCCTGAAACAAACCTAGGAAGTTAATGATAGAGAAAAAAGATAAAAACAAAACCAAAAAACAAAACGCACACAACAGTACCATTGGCCCACAAACAGTATGTTATTTGCAATCATGCATCTGTGTGCCATCAATCTCTAAGGAAGGGAAAGACTGCTGGGCTGAGCTCTCAATTTATATTTCTCAGTTGACTCTTATAATCACACTCAGTGTTCTCAAGCTTAGTGCAGCTATTCTGGTAACAAAATTTGCACGCCAGGTGGGTTTGTCCAAGTTCCCATGGTCCTAATAGTTTCATATATTTCCTAATAATCTTGAAAATTATATAGCTAATTGTGTTTGTAAAAAGCCACCTTCAGCAAAACTGGGAGGGTTCTTTCCTCTCAACAGGTAAAATGTTTTAATAAAGTAGCTAGTATACTCCCATTAAAAAAATGTGAGAAGAAAACTATTAAAAAAATCTACCCTTTTTGCTGCTGTCTTTAGATGCTTCATTAAACAAAGCTAAGGGAGTTCTGGGGTCCATAAATGCTAAAAGGGTCTGAAATAGGATGGGCACTGAGCAGGAGAAGTATCTCTCAGTTCTGCAAGGCTGCAATCCAGGATGAGGCGTTAATATTCATATTCTAGACTGTGATTAGAAGGAAGGCTCTAGCTCCTTTGCAGGGGTGGGCCTACCCCAGCAGAGGTGCAGTGAATTGCTTCCATTCCCTATTGAAATTCAATCCATCTCATTTATACTGCAGAACGCAGGAGCATAATGAAATACAGCGGAGATCATTTCAGTAGTTTTTACCCATCCACGCTGTCCTGCTCCTGACCAATGTATAACCCCTCACACGACTCCACCCTTTTCAACTTGAAGCAGCCTCAGGAACAACTTAGGTTTCTATAATATGGTAATCATTAAGATATTGCTATTAGATCACCATTCAGAAATGTATCAAGACTGGAACTACCTTCATTTGTGTAACACACCAATAATGCTTCAGTTTTGCTTAAGGTAGCCCACTTTCTTTCAAAATGACAATTTAAACAGCCCCTTTCCCTCAGAAGCAGAATAAAAGATTTATAACTACCTCCTTTAGTTGCAAGCAAATACAGGTAATGTCTGTTAAAAAGCAAAATCCATTAGACAATGGATAGTTCTGGTATTGTGAATAGTCTCCAAAAGGCAACAGATGTGGGGACGGGGGAGGGGGGAGTTGATTTTGTCTTTTTAATATTCAAAGTGGGTCTGTTCTCACTGGCTAATTAAATCAGTAGAGTGCAAACAATAAAAAAAAAAAAATGTTGCCTTTCTTCCCTAGAACAACCTCTCTGGTTCATCTCTACTTATTCACGACAAGACTTTACAATATTTCTTCCCCAAATCCTTATGAAATAAGATATATGTTCCCCAACACCAGTCCTCATTGAGAAGAATATGCTTTTCTTGTGGAATTTAAGATAAGTTAGTCGTTCCACTGTTAAGAGAAAATGGACTTGGAATGAGCTTCTCTGATTGACATGAAACTACTGAAGAATCACACTAAAAAAGTAATACATTTAATAACAGTATCAGATGTACAAATCAACCAGCTGAGTACTACCCTAAAATGTATTTGTACTTTATTGGCAAAGCCAGTAGGTTTGCACAGGCACGCTGAATTATTTGAAAAGTAATGAAATGTGTTAATACCATTAAACAGCCATCTTCCAAGAACCTACTGTATTAGGGTATTTCTAGTCAGAGAATTTATTGTAGTACATAAATACATGTAACATCAATTAAAACATTTGATTTGTGAAATCAAAATGAATGTGGTATATTTAGATTTGGTTTTGAAAGTATTTTAAATACTATCTACTTTTAGCCTTCGGTTAGTTACAATATGTATCACAGTACTAAAAAGGAGCTGCAGATACAGACCAAAACTCCACCGTGCTAGTACTGTACAAGAACAGAGAAGATGGTCCCAGCCTCAAGAATCAAGTAATAAATAAATAATACTTACATATCCACACCCAAACCTGCATTAAACTAGCTGGTGTGGAAAGTAGTAGCAGCACAAGGCTCAGTGTGTGCAATCTATCTTACTTCACAGAGGTATTTTGATCTTTTGCTGAGCTCTTAATGTTGGGTGGTTACTGATGTTCATCTATGCACTTGTCTTCATGATGTGCACCATTATATCTATTATAAGATTTATTTATAAATACTTATAATGTAAGTATTATTTATATGGACAACAAAAGGATGGAGACCCCCTACATCATAGGGGAGTACATACAGCAAAAAGACTATTTGGCAACACAAGGCAAACATTTCAGCCCAATTGTTGCCAAGTTTTTGCAAGTATTAGGGCAAAGGAAAGCATTATGGGACCTAATGAATGAGTTTTTCAGGAAACTCCTCTCAAATACTTGGGATCATCATGGAAGAAACCATGGACATGCTTGTTTGAAGATGCAAGAAGTGACAATGCAAGAGGTAATGATCAGAGACTACTAGAGAACAAGTCTTACAAGAAGGAATTGAGAGAACTGGGGTTATTTAGCCTAGAGAAAAGGAGGTTCAGGGGAGACCTTATTGCTCTCTACAACTACCTCAAAGGAGGTTGTAGCAGGGTGGGGGTTAGTCCCAAGCAACAAGCGACAGGACAAGAGGAAATGGCCTCAAGTTCCACCAGGGGAGGTTTAGGTTGGATATTAGGAAAAACTTCTTAACTGAAAGGGTTGTGAGGCATTGGAACGGGCTGCCCAGGGAAGTGGTTGAGTCACCATCCCTGGAGATATTCAAAAATAGATGTGGTGCTTAGGGACATGGTTTAGTGGTAGACTTGGCAGTGCTAGGTTAAGGGTTGGACTTGATGATCTCAGAGGTCTTTCCCAACCTAAGTGATTCTGTGATTCTATGATACTGCCAGGTACTGTGAGGTCCTGAGCCTTTACAGCTACAGAATTCCATCTCAACTCAATGTGTTATTGGTCCAATTTTAAGTTTATCAAGAATTTCTTACAAAAATACAACTTTGTTGTAAGGCAAGCAGTTAATGAATTATCCACAGCTGAAACACTGATCTATTTAACCCCAAATTCAGGGTTTTACAGAGTTGTGTGCCCATTGCCAGATGCTTACTATATCTTACTTTCATTCAGCTCCACTACTGTTTGAACATACTCAGCACCAAAATGTACTTTACTCTCTTCAAGCGTTCTTTTGGTTAACCAAATTAATGGTTGCAAGCAAATAAAATATTTACTCTGTACTGCAGCCAAAACCGTGTTTCTTTATGTAATCTGAATGATGAGCAAACACCAGAGCACTGGAGATAAGAGCAGATCAGACTTAGTGAAGTGATGCCCCATCTTATGACACATCACAGTAAAATACATATTATAAGGACTCTGAACAGAAATGAGCCCACTACCGCTTAATTTAACTGTATCACGAAAACACAGAACAGTAATCCAGCCAAGAGATTTCTGTTGATATTCATATGAGCGGGCATTTATCAATACTCACTAACCTCTGGATTTTACCTGTTTTCTAAAAGATGCTTGTGTTACTTCATAAGCCACAAGGTGTCACAGTGGCTCAACTGGAAGGATTCTTGTCAGTCTAGACACGCAGGTTGTGGCTTCAGGTTACATACCAGTGCTAACACCGCTCTGTACTAGGAAGTCTGTGCAATGCTGCGTATTTAGAAGTGCAGCCCTTTGGATGAAACAATCAGTCAAGGTGTAACTCCATTGCTTCAGGATGCTCTTGATGTGGGTGTTAAATAATCTTGCAGCACTGTCACACAAGAGATGTACTCAGTGTGCTGGCATCTTGACCGATCTTTTTACTTTGCATTATTAACCCTGACAGTGTTAAGAGGTACTGAAAAGAGCGGAGCTAATCATTCACATCAAATAATAAATTTCATGAATTCCACTTCTTTCTACTCAGAGTTGCTAGGAATTAATAACAATTTATTTGAATGCATTAATTATTCAAATTTAAGACATACATTTGCTTGTCTTTCATAACAAGCAGTGTGCTGTAAGCATGTAATATTCTATTAAGACTATATACTGCAAGTGGTCATATATCGCGTGTTAGTATTTCTCATCCTTGACTGGATGAGCACAGATGGAACTATAGCTTAAAATGCCAGGAAGCTTTTAATTTTTTTCACCATTTTTTTCTTATTACATTTTTTCTAAAGTAACTGCATGGTAAGCAGTATCCTGCCCCATGAAAAAAAAATATGTACGAGTACATCATCTTTAATTTCCCATTGCCACCACTCATTGACATTAATTTGCTTTATATGCATACACCTGTCAGTCCTCATTGCAAGGCAATGAGAGATTTGTCTCTGGTGTATTTAATTTCTAAAGATCATGGTTCTACCTGGGAGGTTCTGGAAACTCAAAACAGGAAACACTGCCTCTCAGCTCAACCCATATAAAATAAGCAACTTCTTTCCAGAATGCTTAACAACTTGAGATTTGCATTCTGCAATTATTCGTGAGAATAAAACTCCAGTGATCAAACATTCACAGAAACACATAAAGAGCATGAGCATAGCCAAAGCATATTCACTGTTAAACTCAAGTGAACAGTCATGGAAATTTTGCACATAGTATTTGTTGCACTCAGGTAATGAACCTTTACCCGGAGTGTTGGCGTTTCATGTCCCATTTTTCATGCCAACACATTCATTAAAACAGGCCTATGCTTTTTAACATAATCAGCAACGTGCATAGGTGTGGCCTTCAAAGAGTTATTACCATAGTTTACAGGCATGCTGTTCGTAAATACAAGCAGAACTCCACTCAGTGTAAAATGCCAAGCTTCCCACAAAACATATGGTAATTTTTGCTCTGTAAAACAGATAGATGTGCTATATAATGCATAATTGCAGCACATTATATCTGAACTTCTAATTGCTTAAAATGATACTTCGAATCACATCAACAACATTATTACCTAATTACCCTAAGGGTTAACTGATACTCCAGTGATTAAGTCTAGGTAGAAGTGATAGAGCTATTGTATTGCCTTCAGCCACTAAAGCAAGTGGTATGGATGCAAATGCACATATAGAATCTATAACCTGGCATGCTTTTACCATTTTGGTACAGTGAAGAAGAAAGGTGGAGAAATGCTGGCCAAGTACCAAAAGGAAGGAGGGTCCTGCAAGATGCTGAACGACTTCAACAGGAAGAATTTTCATTTGCTCTAAAGGAATTATTTCGCTTTTACTTGATGGTGTTTACTAGTCACAATAACATCACTGTGATGTGAAATGGAATAATATGGAAAGATTTTCAGTGCTTAAAGTGGAAACAAGAATTATGGAGGACAGTGACACCGATCTGAAAAGGCAAGTTACTATTAGAATACGAGGCACTGAAGGCATAGAATATGAGGCATAGAATATGTGGCACTTCATATTCCCTTTGACCAATTGTAAAAAAAAAACTATCCTGGTTCCAAACCCAAAGGCAAAGCAGGTTTCATGCCTGCCTTGCCTAACTCAGCTGAAGCTGAAGGATCTCTACCCCATAGAAAAGGAGATGGTTAGGAATACTAGCGCTGCTGGCTGTCTTCCTGAGGGATAAAGTGAGGGTGATCCAGCTTAAATAATAAAACTAAAGTTTCACTCTTTACTTTTGTGTTTTCTGAACTTTTTCCTCTCTCCATGTGACTACTGTATTGAAAAATTTAGAGTATTTCTTTTTGTATGATGTGGTTATTAATATTTCAGAAATCTCTTTGTATCCTGCTCTAGGACAGATGGCAAGTCTTTCTCTGATACAATGTTCTGCTAATGGCTGAAGCAAAACTACACAACTGGAACACAAATCACAATAAGGTACATGAAATACTGTAAATATGCAATGTATTGAAAGTCATAATTCTCTCAGTCAATTTACTACTTTAGCAAATAACCTAATAAAAAAATTAATTAGAAAAAAACAAGTGTTTGAAAGTCCAAAGCAAAAAAGGTCTGCTGTACCGGTGATGCAAGTCTGCACACAGTAATACTCAAACAAGGACAGTTGGTTTCTCCAGGTATTAAGTTTTTGAAGAATGAGCACAATGAGTCTACATTTAGGTCTATCCTTGGGCATGCCTTAATCAGGGGTGTCCAAATGTGATCACTGTTATTCACATACAATGTTTCATTCGCATTCCGAATGCAACAGATGAGGTCATCCAACCAGCCCGTGCAATCCTTCTGGATCATGAAGGATGCTCTAGTCTGCAGCCAGCAGCTGCGTAATGGATGGGATCTGGACAGATATTGAATCTGCTGTACATGAGCAATCTGATCGCAAAACAATACCCAGAGATTAGATTTCCCCCTTCCCTTTTTAAACACACACGCAAATGGTACAGACAGATTTGAATTAGTTTCTGTTCAGCTAACTAGGCTTGGCAAGCTGACTCTGTGGCTTAGAATCAGGCAAGACGGATATCAGCAGGTACTGCAGATCGCACGTGACAGTTATTGCAGCAATGTTCTAATTTATCAGATACTTGGAAGGATACAACGATCCAGCAGGTAGTTTGCAAGCAGCCAGGCAGCAGAGTTTAAGCACAGTTAGAAATCTATGTAAAGTTATAGCTTTACTGGGTCAGTCGTGAGTTTGTGACTCTGCCCTGGCTAAGCAGCTGGATGCGAGCATTGACAACAGAAAGACCTTAGGGGAGAAGGTCTAGTCTGATGCTTACCTTTTGGCTACAGAGTTGTGAATAATACTGATGAGATATTCATAAAAAATAAGCCAGCTACACCCAAGTCTCATGCTTCAAGTCTGTATGATGTGGACGAGAACACCAGCCCGGCCAGGAGGCTTATCGTAAGTGTCTTGATAAGCAGGCAGCAAGGTGGTACTAAGGGAACCTATGTTTCATGGAAAGGACAGCCTGCTCCTGTAAAATTTATGGCTGTTGCAAAGACTCTACGCTACCGACACACTTCAGTCCTGATGAGCTGATAGACTTAGAAGGCCACCGAGTCCCAGTATTTTATTTCTGCAAAGGTCTCATTTTTCCAGGTCAGTGATTTTTCACTAGCCCCATAAGGCACAGAAGTGCCAGAGTAGTCTCCAGAAGCATCAACTGTTCCCATACAGAGGTTGATAGTCTCAGGTGGCTCTAGTTGATCCCCAGAAGTACCAAGAGTACCATTTGGCTTAGATCAGTAACTTACAGGCTTTAGTTTAGGAGGGCATGGCCGTCCACCAGAATGTAATAGACATGGAAACAGTATTCTGGCAATGAAGTGCTTTCTCTCTAAGATGAACACTAACAATAACCAAACCCAGAAAGAAAGTACTGGGGAAAAGAAACACACAGGCCTAGAGAGAAGATTTCAGCCATGGTTTCAGAGAGGTTTCTTTCACTACTATTTTTGGCTGATAAATAAGACCACGGAGACCTGACCAACAGGTCCTGTCCTACCTTAGTCATTTTTGGAGACTACTGACCATCAGCCATTTTGGAGCAACCTTGTCCCTGCCGGGGTCACCCCTCTGAGGCTTCGAGTAGCCCAGGAACCACTTTTGGAAAAGAGCACCCAGCAAAATGAGGATATATGCTGGCCTGCTTACACAGTACAGTGGAGGAAAGCAAGCTCTGCTTGGGGAGGAAGCAACTGAACAAAGTATCAGCTTGATTGGAATGCCTGTTTACAGCAGATATGCAACTTTTGGCAAAAAGATATGAACAAATACCATTTGAAGTGAGGAGTCCAGCTAAAAATATTGCAATGAGTTTAGAAATCTACCCCATACACTTTTTCTATAAACAAAGGAAGNAAAAAAAAAAGATTTTTTGTTTTCAATCTAATCTTGCAATCCAACTGCAGGCAAAACTCCAGTTTAAGTAAGAGCACAAGATTGGGGCCTTGTTATGATCTCTATTTTGTTCCTTCTCACTATCCAGAGGTTTCTATTTTTGAGACTGGATCTGCATAGTAAATCTTGTTTACAGCAGAGAAAGACTGAATTTAAGTTGTTTTTTTTTTTTTTAAGTGGATTTATGGTTTAAAGAATAAAGAACAAAAAAGAGAAAAGGAAGGCTTGAAAAGGTTTCTTTATAGAAAATGATCTAGTAAGCATCATAGTAACTTACAGAGAAGATCCAGCCTTAATACTTCACACTGACTCTCCCTCTCCCCCCTCACCAGCCCCTGCCCCCAGAAGTTCCCCATCCCTTAAGCATGCAGTTTACATTCTATATTATAACTTCAGGAAAAAAAAAAAAAAAGCAGCAAGACATCCCTGATTGTAAGCTAAGGATCAGCATGGAAAGGAAGTAGTCTTTTTTTTTTTTTTCTCCAGCCTCATAAGTATTGTTAGTTTGTAACAATTTTAATTGAAAACAGCTGCAACTGATTTTTTTTTTAAAGGGATGGAAAAGACTATATGAAATAAAAGACAATCAGAAAAAAAAGAGCTTTGAATTCATTCTGAAGTCAGTGTCTGCCTAAAAGGGTTCAAGGGTTTTCTTTTAAAAATGACCTTTCAGTTTCAGCAAAGCATGGTTTTAAAAGTAGTCTTTGAAAATACTTTACTCGTGTTCCTAGAATTGCTATATACTATTAGTATACTGGTGGATGAAAGAATATTTCCACAAAAATACTTTGAGACACAAGTTTATGTTTCCCCTCAACAAAACAAACTCATTGGACAAACTCAGATTTACGTGTACAATATCAGGGATCTGTTTGTGATACTAAGTTGCTATGTGAACAAATGTGATGTCACAACAGATATTTTTATGACTAATCTATTAAAAATGCATCAGGAGGAAGAAGAAGAAAAGATTATTTCATCAGATAGCAATGCAAGGAAGTAAAATAAGAGACTTCCATTAAACTGTAGAAATTTTGTTTTGCTTTGCTTAAATATTTGCTTGAATATGAATGTCTGTGTAAGCTTCCAGTTCATTTAGTAACTTTTAAATAATCATAACACCCTGCTTTATTTTCCTTTAAATTTTCTTTAAATTTTCTTTCATCATGAAATCTCTTCTTTTGAAAATTCACTATACAGTTTAATAGGAGTTTAATATGATTTGATTCAGTTGATTGTCATTAAAACAAATATGCTACTAGTTGAGTTCTCTAGTCACCTTTAAAACACGCTCAGCCAGAAGGGCTCTACTGTCTTGTAATAGAGAGAGAAAATGAGGTGAATTTAAGATACTATGGTAAACAAAAGTTCTAAAAATATAGAGGACTAAATAAACAAGTGAAAGGCTTGATACATTTCTTTGATTATTGGCAATAAAGCAATGCCTTAAACTTTAAACTGTCAGCAACTTTAAGTGATCTATGCACAGCACGCTGTAATGCTACTGAAAAATAATTATATACAAGATATAATCACCTTGTGTTTTCTTTTAAGTGTGAGCAATTTCAAATGATTAAATATTATAATGGAAAAGGACTTAAAACATCAAAGAGGTAAAGAGGCTTTTTTTTTTTTTTTTTTTAAACATTGAGTTTTATGAAGAAGAGAAAATATTTAAGCTAATTTACCTACATTGTGTATTTGCTACCTAGGACTTTAGAAACTGCTGATTATGCCACAACAGGCTTTCTTTCTTGAAATGTTAAACTAACACAGATATAAAAATATTAAGATAAACTGAGTTTGCGTGAATAGTCATGACATCCTTAAAACCACAAACACAGCAAGGAAACAGCGGTATTTCAGTTAACCAGAAAGTTAGTTAACTATGATAGAAGTAAATAAGATTTATCTTTATATCTGCCAGAGATTAATAAACATTTAAATATGCATTTTACTCCTTTAAATCAGGATTGTTGATATATTACAAAATGGTACTAGACACTCCCAAGTATTATTAAGAAAGCATGTATTCATTTCCATTTAGAAAAAAAAAAAAAAAGTATTACAAGATTAGGTTTCTTTGAACAACTTTTAAGGAAGCTAAGGTGTTCCTGTATGCTAGTTAGTAACTCAGGCCCCCTAATTTACTTTAGATCACACAAGAATTAGCTAGGTAGTGGACTTTTGCCAGTACTTACATCATAAAACCACCCCCTGCCTGGGTGTGATTGGAATTCTTCGCCTAAGACTGACCCTGAATTTAAAAAGGCAGCTGTAGGTTCTGCCTGAGGAGCCCAGAAAGTTGTAACAAGTTTGGAGAGCAAAAGTTTGCATGTCTAGCACAGGCTGGAGCTGCTAATTCTTTACCTTCATCACTACCGTTTCTTCCTAAAGAAAACATGAATAACAAAGATATCCATGCTGCATCTAAATGACCTTTATTTATCATTCGGTATTTTGTCTGCTTAACACGCTGAGCACATCCTTCACAGAGGCTATTTATCCCATCGGATGCTGACACAAACCAGAGTGGGAGCAATGGATTTCTCGGGGAGGGTCCCTAACGCAGAGCCGTTCTGAGGACCCTTCTGCCTCCCCCACGCACCATTCACCCTGCTGCTGGGGAGTAGGAGCAGAAATGGCATTTGCTGGTGCCTGCCCTAATGGTGCCTGCACCAGCCCAGTGCCGGTTTTGATTCAACTTCACCTACCTGCGAGCTCCGTAGAGAAGTTACGGGAATTCACTACAAAGGTGGGCTCTACAGATGGAGGGGAGGAAACAGATAGACATGACATACAGATACTCCTTTCACAGGCTCTCTGTCCACCCTCTGCACAACTTCATTCAATTATGTACATTTTGCTCTGCCTTGGAACTTCCACTACTGCAAGGGATGGCAGAGAATCTGACTCTAAAAGATTAAGAACATTTTAATTCCACAGGAAAACAACACAATCCCAAAGGCTTTCCAGGCATAGGTTTGGGATGGAAGAAGGAATAAGAGCTGTAGGTTTCCATTTTTTAAAGGAAATCCTCACTTGCCCCTGGCTCTCTCCAGAAGCTGGTCCAAGTGGAATCTGACAGCTTGCTACCCCCAGTCTTTTGGGCAGTTTCTTTGTAATTCCTTTCCCCTTAAGCTGCTTTACTTGTGCTCACCTACCCCCTGGGGCTCACAGAGTGCAAGCAGCCTCCTTCAGAGACCAGTGCCCACATTATTTCAAAGACTGCCTGAAGAGAAATGCTCATGCAGTAAGCCTCTGTCACCCAAAGCACAAGCACATTCCTTCCAGGACATACAGGGCTCCATCGGGCTGGACTTAAGAAATTCAGAGCCAGTCATACATGGTCCAGAAGCCTTCAGCGACTGAGCACAAACACACTTGGAAGTGCAGAAAATTATGTGAAACTTCCACTCTCAACCTGCCCAAGAAGGCAGCGTGATTCTTTGCAGGCTGTCTGCACCAGTCACTGTAAGTGTCCCAGGAAAGTAATTTTTTTAAAATTTTCTTTATTAAGGAAGGTGTTTTAATTGGAGGATGAATGAGATGACATGAAGCTAGCTAGAAAATACATTTCAACAAACAACAATACTTACAGCACAGAGCTCAGAAATTAAAAAAGGCAACCAGAATGTAAACACTGAACAATCACAAGGCAAAACTATTTTACTGTGGGCAAATGAAAAAAAAAAAAAAAGCTTGAGCATAAGGCCTTCATTAACCAAGCACTATCTGTCAAAGTAAAATCCTGCAGAAACCTATGGCAGAACTAGCAAGGAGTGGGTTACCGCTATTTGCTCACAGCAGTCCATCCAACAGAACGGGCACAGCAAAACCTGCCATTAAACGCGCTGAAGGCTCTCTCAGCACACCTCAGCCGTGCAGCAGGGGAAGTTGTTTCACAAGTCCCTCAAAAACTTTTCGAGTGTAACATTTGTAAAGGAGCTGCAATCAGAAACTGGTCCAATAAAATATTAAAAGTATAGCTAAAACAGTATGTAAAACAGTGAAATTAACACTGACAGCTTTTCAGAACAGCTTCTATACAAAACCCTGAAGGAATCACCTAATGGTGCAGATTTCTTCTATTTGGTGGAAAAAGTCTAGAAATTATGATGTTAGTATTACAGGAACGTAAGGAACAGAGTTGCAAGGCGCTGACAAACAGTTGCAAAAACAAAAAAAAAAAACACCACCACCTACATGGCAGCGACCATCAGCGATCAACTACTTGGGGCAAAACTGAAGAATGGTTCCCAAGATTTTGGGAGCTGCTTTGAGTTTTCAGGCAGCATGAACTGTATCTAACAATTATTCGACAACAATGTTTTAGGACTAGCAGCGATAAGAGTGCTAGAAACCCAGTTCCCTGGAGCGGTTAGCCAATCAGAAAGCAGGTCACATCTCGTTAGCTGTATCATATACATTAAACGTCACAGCCTCTCCATGGCTTAGCTGACAATTCAGGCATGCATGTGTGTTTTATTTTATGATAACCTCATGTTCTCTTAAAGAATTACCATGCAACAAACGGGTCAATTTAAAATCCTTTACCATGCTTCATGACACAAATTCAGCAGACATTTGCCTCTATGTAAAGCTATTATTACGAAAGAGGAATACTTTCTAAAAGTGTTTTCAGGGCACCACTAGTAAACTACTATGCAAAATCGCAGCACCAAGAATGTTTGCTGCACAAACACAGACACATGGGCAGAAATGCAGCCTGATTCAGTCCACACACTTTTCACTTTAGCAGACCAAAAAGTGTGCTTTATTTAACCACGTAAATAACAAGATGCAGCCCCCACGATTTTTATTTTTTATTTTTTGCTAAGTGACAAAAGTATTTCCCCTCTCCATTTAGCATTTTTCTTTGTGGTAGCTGACCTGGGTGTAGGAGCCAGGGTGTGTAAACCACTAACAGATTATACAAAGCATAAGCAACAGTGAATGTAGTTTACATTATTAGGTACTTTTGACAGCTATACGATAAAGTCGCGAACGGATCATCCCTCTTGCTGAAAGCAACTGCATTCCCAATGTAAACACGAATTTCTCTGTCGGTTGCTCCGGACATGTGTTCTTTAAGTGCAGCTCAGGCATAAGTTTTTAAAACTCTGCTCCTGTTTTCTGATACCATTCATTTTTAATTTTAACGAGTTTACAAAACAAAAGCAGATAAAGGCTCGCCTCTCCCCCTGAACCTGCAACGGTTCTGAATTAGTTTTGTGCAGAAGCTCAAGCGATACCTTGCGATATTATAGCTGCAAATGCCAGCAGGACAGATCCTGAGCAAACAACACACTAAGGCAAAGAAATTCCCTCAGAACAGCATTACAATCAGTCCTGAAGTGCTGTACTGTAATTTCAAGATTTCAGCCTAAGCTGGTATCTACTCCAAGAGTTGCTCTGCGTGGAAACATAATGAGGGATTACCCAATTAAACTACTAAATTAATTAGGGTTCATGCCTGCATATCCTGTACTGTCTAATGGGACGCTTCAGCTGGAATTCAGGCTGAAACCCAGCACGCTCCATGCACAGTAAAACAAGGCTGAGGGACTTACCTCTGTACGCGACTGCAGCCTCTTGTTCATTTCATATATTCGGTACTCTGGTTGCACCATGTATGGTGTGTGTCTCCTATAAAATGGGCCAAAAGGAGAAGAATAGAAAGGGTCATGTGGTGTGCTGGACATCTTGCCTGCTTGCAGAGATTCAAGCTACACAGAGTATCACCAACATCCATACAGAGCACATGGGCTGTGTGTTCTCCACAGTACAAAGTAGCAGCAGGCGCACACACACACATACAGGCTGCACACACTGGCTGGGAACTGCTGTGGGAGCCCTCTATAGCAGGAGACGGCGGGGGGGGGCGAGGAGAGAGCCGGAGAGGGAGCGAGAGGGAGAGGGAGAGCACAGGCTCCAGAGAGCGGGAGGCTGGATGGCTTCAGGCACCACTGCTCGTTTTTAAAGAAGCAGTTTCTGGAGGGGTCATTTCCTGTCCACACTGTAGACTAGTTCGAAAATATCATTTTCCTCTCTCAGCCTGACAGAGGTCCAAGGTTTGGTTTTAATTTCTCCCAGCCAGGACCCCTCAGGAACCTGGCAGCCAGGCTTGTTA